>JAFISE010000020.1:0-288510 GCA_022560025.1 Stagonosporopsis chrysanthemi
GGGTGGGTGCCGTGGGAGTCGCGGCGCCTGTGCTGTGCGGTGCGGTGCGGTGCGGTGCTGTGCTGTGCCTGTGCGGTGCCTGGGGGCCGCCCGCCTGAGCCACGGATCGACGCGGCGCCACCGCCAGCGCCACAGCCCGCGAACCCTGCCCACTGCGGCCGCCGCAGCTCCACCGCGGACCGCCTGCACTCGCACCCATCTTGCAGACTTGCACCGCGCTGAGCTGTCCGGGCCCGACGCGCGACACTCCCCCCCCCCCCCCCCCCCGCCATGGCCCGCCTCAACCTGCCCCCCGTCACCCGCGGCCTGCTGGCGGCCACCGTCTGCTTCACCCTGCTCAACTTCGCCCTGCGCCCCAACGCCGGCTGGGTCGAAAAGGTCGAGCAGCCGCTGGTCGGCGTCGGCAACGGCGTGCCCTTCCTCACCATCGTCCCGGGCCGCTCCGTCGTCTATCCCTGGGTCTTTGCCCTGGCCACCCTCGTCGAGCAGAACCTCGCCGGCCTCGTCGTCAACGGCGCCACCCTCTTCTACGGCGGCCGCTACCTCGAGCGCGCCTGGGGCGAGAAGGAGTACGCCAAGTTCATCCTGTTCGTCGCCCTGGTGCCCAATCTGCTGAGCTTCCTGCTCTACCTGGCCGCCTATGTCATCACCTCCAGGACGGTGCCGCTGTACGTGACTGTGTGACTTGATGCACCCTCCACCCTCGACCCCTCTATACCCTCCACCCTCGACCCCTCTACACCCTCCACCCTCCACCCTCCATCCCTCTACACCCTCCACCCTAGCACCCCACTATCCCACCACCCTACACCCTACTCACGTCAGCACCCTACTACCCCAGCACCTACTCACCCCCACGCAGCCGCACCACCATCTCCGGCGGCATCGCCATCCAGGCCGGCTTCCTCGTCTCCTTCAAGCAGCTCGTCCCCGAGCACACCGTCGCCATCGCCAAAGGCCTCGTCCGCATGCGCGTCAAGCACTTCCCCGCCATCTTCCTGCTCGCAAACACCCTCTCCGCCATCGTCCTCGGCACCGAGACCGCCATGTTCCTGGCCTACTTTGGCTTCATGACCGCCTGGGTCTATCTGCGCTTCTACCGCCTCACCCCCTCGCTCTCCTCGGCCGCAACCGGCGACGCCTCAGTCATCAAGGGCGACGCCTCCGACACCTTTGCCTTTGCCCACTTCTTCCCCGAGCCCCTGCAGACCCCCATTGGCCACTTTGCAGACGGCGTGTACAACGTCCTGATCTCGCTGGGCGTCTGCACCCCCTTCTCCACCCAAGACATCGATGCAGGCAACGACCAGGCCACGGCCCGCGCCGACGGAGGCCTGCCAAGCATCATGAACCCCAACAGCAGGGGTGCGCGAGGAGGTGCCACACGCGCAGAGGCCGAGAGGAGGCGAGCCCTCGCCTTGAAGGCACTGGATCAACGTCTGCACGCTGCCGCCGCGCGCACCGCGACACCCGCAGCCCCCGCATCGGACGCCCCGAATCCATTGGGCGAGACCAACTACGAACCCGACCGCACAGATGGCCCCGCCCAGCCTGTGTCATGAGCGAAACCCACCAAGCGGCATGGGAAAAGAAAACGCTGCGTGTTAGCGGCTCATGTTGCGCCTTTGGGAGCGCCCAAGATACCCTCGCGTCTGTTGTATGTACGTACCCACTACTGTGTTCATAGACCATGCCACCCAGCAAGGGACACGGCCATCTACCTGTTACCCCCCCCCCCCACAACCATCGTCACGCATGCAAGACCGTTTGTGTACAACAAACAATAGCCCTGATTCCACCACCATACAGATGAGCGTAATCTAAGAAAACTCGCAATACTTTGGCACATTCCCGCACTTGTGTCCACACCAAGGACGCCCGACAGATCTTACATCAAGCCACTGCGACACACCAGCTTCCAGACGGCACTCGTGTCCACCACCGCGCCCCGCCCGCCCTTCTTACAGAAAGGTCGCGTGCTGCAGACGGTAGCGAGTTTGTACCACCTCGCACACCTGCCGGCTGTGCGACTATCAACACCGTTCTGCACCTTTCAGCCCGGCAACGGCGACAAACAATCATACAGACACGACGCAGCATTGCCTTGCTTGAGTGAATAGTCCGGCATAACAGCCAGAGAACGTCTATCAAGACGCGACACGAAATGCATTCCTGCCAGCCAGTCACCAGCCTCCAACCCCAAGTGCCGCACATACTCTTCCACATATATAGCTCGCACCATCCACATGTACAGCAGCATCTTGTGAGCCTCTCACACGCCTGAACCTCTTCGAATTCCAACTTCCCCACTCCTTGATCCAACACAAACCAAAGACAATGCTACCGCCCACTCTCATCCCCCCCCTCCTCCTCCTCTCCTCCACAGTCCTCGCCCGCCCATACCCCCAGTTTGATCTGTTTCCATTCCCCTGCTACTCTTGCGTATGGGTCCCGCCAAAGTGGGGTTCCAGCCAGCAGAATCCAGCCGACAGAGGCAGCGGGGCGGCGGGGAACATGCCGAACGTGTCGAACGTGTCGAACGTGCCGAACGTGTCGAACGTGCCGAACGTGCCGAACGTGTCGAACGTGCCGAACGTGCCGAACGTGTCGAACGTGCCGAACGTGTCGAACGTGCCTCACAGCAAGGTCGAGGGAGTGGAACATGCAGAGAGCGCCGCGCAAGTGGACGTGCCTGCTTCGAAAGACGCGGCTGAGCAGCGTATCAAAAGCGTGAGGAAGAGCACGAGCACGAGCACGAGCACGAGCCTGAGAACTGTAACATCACGACAAGTCACCCCCAACGACGCCGTCACCAAAGGTGAAATGGCTGGTGTACGTTCTCCTTCCCCTCCCCTCGCACAAATCCACAAACCCATTACAACCCCCCACCCCCACCCCTTCCGGCATCTTACACGACCGCACACACTCACACCCCACCAGCTCTACACCTGCACCGCCCCCGCCTGGAGCGGCAAATGCACACACCTCCACGTCCCGCTCGGCAGCGCCCCAGAAGCGTGCACAGCGCTTGACGCAGCACCCGGGAGTGCAGGCCCAGATCCAGGCTTCATGTGTATTTTCTACACGTATGTGCCCCTCCTCTCTCTCTCAATCGACCGAGAACAAAAAAAAACATAGCACACTCTTCAACACTAACACCTCAACCTCCAACAGTAACGCGCTCTGCACACCCCTCGCCTCAGACGGGTCCGATGCGCTGACGCTCTCCTTCCCGGGGCTGTCAGACCTAGCAGATACGCAGAAGGGGGATTACGCGGGGAGGCTGCTGTCGGTGCAGTGTTTTCGCGAGGAGGAGGACGAGGAAAGGGTGGATGGGCCGGGGCTGGGGGTGCCGCCGAATGTGGTGCCGCCGGTGGGCGTGTAGGGGTGTAGAGATGGATGAGTTGGGCGGATGGAGAGGGTAATTTGAGCGTTGCGTTGCGTTGTGTTGTGTCGTGCTAATGGATGGATGGATGGATGGAGGGGTCGACAAAACGGCTGTGTATAATCATACTTACCCATACATATCTACCCCTCTCCTTTTTTCCCCTGGGAAAGATTGCAGTCTAAAATCACAATCAATTACACTACAGCTGCAACAAGAACAAATTCCAAACGGGGCGCGGTGGGCGGCAGACTCTCACCAGGCAGCCTTGAGCAAGATGTTGTTGCGCGTGTGTGACGTGACCTGTCGCTTCTTCTTCATCGTCGCTCTGCTGTGCCACGCTCGGCCAATCAAAAGGCAGATTTGCACAGAGCCATGTGCAGCTTCCCAGTCGTCTCGAGCTGCAGCCTGGGATTTTTTTTTTGTGAGTGATGCAGGGCCTGGAGTCGGGTGTTTGCCTGCCGGAGTGGTTGACACTTGCCATTCATGCGCGCAACCGTTGTTGAGCTGCTGGTAAGACATCGACGCCTGTCTTTCCCAGGTGCAGACATGTATGTTTGTGGCGGTCGACAAGCATCTTCCTCGTGAACTGTGGTATTGGTTGACTGTCCACCAAGCGACCATTAACGATACTTGGACTGAACAAATGGAGCACTTTTCTTTCACCTCACTCTCACTGTCGGAACAACCTCTGCCCGTGGAGCTAACCTAGTCTCCTCTTTCCAGAGCTGCACCACTACGCCACCCATCCACGTCGCCTCCTTTCACTAGCAGCTCCCAGGCTTAAGATGCGGATAACCAGAAGTCACGCCGCTACCGCAAACAACAACGACAACAACGACAACCATAGCAACAACATGTCGAAACAGACGGAAGATCAGGGCACGCAAGTTGCGACCTCCGTGACCGCGCCTCCGGGCAAGGCGATCCATCAGAGTCGCGTAGAGCGATCACGCGCTCAGGCCTCGAGAATTCAGGCGCGCAAGGATGAGTTCAAGGCCGAGAACGAGCGCAGGGCCGAAGGATATTTTAATCTCGAGGCAGAGATATGGCGCATCGACGAGCAGTGCGCGGAGCATGAAACGGACCACGAGAAGTGCAAAGAAGTAGTGGAAGCAAGACTAACCACGGCCGAGAGCTCCGTCTCACTTTTTAAGAATAATATCATATCTCTGCCCTCGATGGAGGCTGTGCTGGGAATCGTGGACGGCGAACGCAAGGCGAGGGGAGATGCCCTGAATGAAGCGGTGTCGAGTGTACCCACGCAAGTCACTGCGTGCGTGGACGCCAGCCTTGACCACTTTCAGCGCACTGTTATGGAACCCGCGTTGGCCACGGAGATGGCTCCCATGGCGAAGCGCATAGAAGACCTCGAGGTGTCCCTGAACGCTGAGAAGGGCTCTCTTGCCAGTCTCAGTGCACAGCTAAGTCAACGGCCTGAGGCAGAAGAAGTGCAGAACTGGATTGTCGATGAGGTCGACAAGAAAACAAAAGAGGCTGATGGCAGCATCTCGAAAAAGTTCAGCTCCCAGATCAAAACACGAATCGACACGTGCACAGCGAACTTGGAAAAGATTGCTATTCCTCAGGCGTTGGGCCCTTTGAAGCAGAAGTTCGATGACGTGAAGACCATCTGTAGCTCGAACGAAACCAAGATTGTGGCTGTTACCGACCTGCAGCAGAAGCAAGCGGAAAATCACAAAGGGCAATTCAAAGAGCTTGAGAAGAAGCTCGGCCAGACGCAAGACTCGCACGAGAGACTACTCGATCAGTTGAATAAGGAGGTCGATGCCCTGCGGCAAGGTTTACAGGCTGAACGTCAAAAGAATTCCGACCAGCAAGCTGCTCATGTGAAGGACAACGAATTGCTCTGGGAAGAAGTGGTCGCTCTGCGTAGTGAGTTACGTGCTGAGCGTGATGAGCGCAGGCAGGCAGAGAAAAGCAACGAAGACATCCTCCGCAGGCTCCAGGATATTGAGCAGAAATTCGACGATGCAGTGGGAGTGCAGAGCGACTTGGATACGAAGCTAACAGAGCTCCGCGCCAAAACAGCTGCTAAACTCTTAGTCCATGGAAACATCTGCAGAAAACAGCTTGGGGAACTCAAGGAAGCAGTGATAGCCAACACTGCTAAGGCGGAGAAAGACATGCAGTCCAGTATAGAGCAACATAAACTCGACGTTACGAGACACATCGACGACGCCTTCAACACAAACAGCATCACTCCTTTGACCAACAGAGTGGAGCAACTGGAGGCGTCATCTTCGAAAGAACACGGAGAGCGCGATTCCGACGTCAGAGCCACACAAGCAGAGCTTGCCGTTCTCAAAAAGACTGTCGTCGATCTTGCAGCTTCTACAAACCACATCAACAAGCACGTCGACAGCATAATCCCCATCGCGGCAGATCTCGCCTTCTTAGCCGATCAGCACAAGGACCACGTCGCCAACTGCAGAGCGGACATCCACGAGCAAGCCAACATCGCAGCCGCGCACATAAAGAGCCTCGCAGCCGACCTCATGGGCCGCATTCGGGACCAGCAACTCGCCCTCCAAGCCCATCTGCTCGACGACACGCCCGTCTCTCCCCACCACCAACAAGAGCAAACAAAAGTCTTCAGCTTACTGCGGATTCTGCGCGCAGACTTGAGTGAGCTGGCCGAGCAATACAATGCGTTTTTGGACACGGATTTCAAGGACGCGGTTCAGCAGCACAGAGAGTTGGAGCAGCGCCATACCGTTTTGGATATGCTGGTGAGCGATATTGAAGCTCGTGGCCAGGGGCGTGGCAAGCGGAGGGAGAGCTATCAGCTTCCTTGAAACCCATGAGCTTGCCCCGGAGGGGGGGGGGGGGGTCTGCTACCATTGCTTCTTGGATGTTTACGACTTGAGGGCTTCAGTATGTCTTTCATGGTCGCGGATGTGGAGTTCGGAGTTTGATTACGGGAATTGGGGTGGTTGAGGAATGATCTTGGATGGTCCAAGTCAGGTACGACTGCAGTCGGTTGCGCCCCATTGTTTTGTCTCCGCTATCACTGTAGGTAGGCTGGAGAGGCTATCAATAAGATTGTAACATGACAGGAGAATGCTTGTACATGATCTATCGATCTCTCAATGTCTTGCAACCGGTTCTTCCACCATTTTGTCGCCGATGGGGCGCGCAAGCTCGTCGATCAAAGCGATTTCAATCAAGAGCTGGCCATTTTCTGAGCCCGAGACTCTGATTGTACGGTAATCTCGGATACCTAACGACACGATACTCGATCAGCGCGACACTCGATATCGTCGATTCTGTGCCGCAACTTTGAGAAGCCTTCTCATTGAATGTCGAGGTCATGATACAGGGTACAAGACATGGCAAAGTGCCCCGAGGCGCGATGTGCATTCCAAGCTGTCAATGCTTTAAGAGCTGCCAACAATGATGGCATAGGTATCGTCTTTGCACTCGTGAGCTGCAGTAGCGGTGTTGCTTAGCCCGTGCGAGGTGCCGCCACGCAGCTCTGGGACGCGCTCACCCAATCATTCCACGCGGGCTGCACATTCGTCGAACACACCGCGCCATAAACACCACCACAACTCAGCAAACGCACCATATGATGGCTACTGTTCATGGAGGCTGGCTGGCCCCCGCCACGCGATCGAGTGGATATGACCGATCGGCGGGATCTGTGGACGGGTACAGCCTTTCCCGCCACCGATTATGGTGTTTCTTTAACTTGTACGGTCCTGCACCTTGTCTCACACGCGATCCATTCTACCATTCCGACCTTGTGATCTGAGCTGGCTCTCGTCAAAAGCCGTTGCAGCTAATAATTAAAAAACAAAAAAACAAAATCTTATTACAATGGCCTCCCACAAACGCAACCCGTCAAAGGATATCACGTCCAATGCTCACCCGACCCCATTACCCACGTATTATTCCCAGCAACTACCGCGATGGACCAGCAAGACTGCGTTCGAGGACCAGAAACCTTTCGAGATGAAACCCGAGCCGTTCGTGCCTAGTCATTCGCATTTTCCGGCTCCCTTATCTAGATTTGACGACATTCCACTGCCGCCGCGGCCTCAGCGTCAACGGTTCCCAAGGAAGGCTGTCTTGATACCCTGGATCCTTGCAGCAATATTCTTCGTGACCACTCTCTGGTTCACTTCGATAGCGCTCGGCGTGCGGCTGTTCATGGTTCTGCAACCGGCTTCTGTCAATGCACCCGTCCAGGAGATCCGAGTCGTGATCAACGAAGACATACTTCGCGGTACTGCAGCAGCGCACACGGCGTTCGTCACCCTATCTATAAGCGCGCACATGGCTACTGTGACTGCAAGCGCACCGACGTCGACAAATGACGGGTCCGCTACTGTATCCACTCCTACCGCGCAGCTGGATACGGCGCCAATACGGAATACTGACCCGCTCGAGCCTGCCAAAGACACCACAACGTTTGCCCCAGTGCCGAGAAATGTCAAGGCAAGACCCACTGGATTCATCACGGTCGCGCGAAAGGTGTAGTGGACCATCCTCCGGCGCGTGGGGCCAGCGAGGCGCTGCGTGCGTGTCATGCAGTAAGAATCATATCAAAAGAAAACATCGAGACATGCTTCATTTCCCTGCTCTACAGCCCGGATACATGCAGCGATGCCTCCGAGTATTTCAACAGGCTTTGCGGGCTTCGATCGTCGAATGCTTGACTTTCATCGTCTTTCGTACAAGCTTGCGAGCGCAGACACCACTGTCAACGTCATTGCAGAGTGAGTGTAGGAGCGCGGGCGAGGTTCGACGCGCTGCAGGAACGAGATCCTGGTTGCCGCCTGTCACAGAAGTTTTGAAACAGCACGGAGCGCCAAACAATGCATTGCTGCACTCACTAAGCCCCATCTAGCGAGTTTCAAAACACTGACCTCTCCACCACGGAATCCACCCAATCTCGGCTGGCCATTTCGAGGCCATGCACCGCAGACACGCATGACAGACATCGCAGCTACTCCGATCTAGGTCAAGCCGCTGCCTCATCCAGATTGTCCTGAGCATGGCTCCCGTCTCGGCGACTCGCTTCATGTCCTCGGAGTGGGACAGCGGCAACGGGTGTTGTGAAGGATCATGCGACAACCCTGGACATCGGAATTAATTGTTGCGGTGCAGGATTACAGAACGCTGACCTTGGCCGGCGGCAGGGGAACAATGGTTTAAAGGCGCTTCAAGCCCAGCTCTGGTCATCTTGATCATTCCAAACGGCCAGTCCTTCTTTCAGTTGCTTGCAACAGTCCATTCTTTGATTTCATTCACCACTACCTCACATTCTTTTCGTGATCCGGCATCACTAGAGTCAATTGTTGTATATACCCTTACACAAGACTCTCTTACCAAATCCAACTTACAAGATGTTCTCCAAGGCTATCATTGCTACCGCCCTTCTCGGCGCCGTCTCTGCTCACCAGAACTTCCACCAGTTCTGGGTCAACGATGAGACACCCGGCTACCAGGTCGGTATCCGGATGCCGCCCTCCAACAGCCCCGTCGACAAGGTAACTTCCGACGACATGGCTTGCAACGTCGGCGGCTCCAAGGTTCCCTCTGGTGTCGAGACCGTCGCCGCTGCTGAGGGTGACTCCATCAAGGTCCAGTGGGACAGCTCTGGCCACCCCGGTCCCATCACCCACTTCCTCTACGGCCCTGTCGATGATGCCAGCCAGGCCACCGGTATCGGTGCCGGCTGGTTCAAGATCGACGAGCTTGACCAGGTCGACGGCAAGTGGGCCAACGAGATCATGCAGGCCAGCAACATGACCCACGAGTTCAAGCTGCCCACCGGCCTCGCAACCGGCGAGTACCTCCTCCGCTCTGAGATGCTCGCTCTTCACGGAGCCCAGACCGTCGGCGGCGCCCAGTTCTACAGTACGTCCCTCTTCCCCATCCACAAGACACACCAACAATAAACGCTAACACACATCCAGTCGGCTGCGCCCAGCTCAAGATCACCGGCACCGGCAGCAAGGGTGCCTGCGGCCCCACCATCTCGCTCCCCGGCGCCTACAAGGCCGAGGACGACAACATCTACATCCCCAACGTGTACAACGGCTTCGACGCCACAACCTACACCGCGCCCGGCGGCCCCGTCGCCTCGTGCGATGGCTCCGGCAACTCTACTCCCGCGCCCTCCTCCGGCTCCGGCGCCTCCAACGCCACCGCCCCCGCTGTCCCCACCGCCGCCTCCTCTGCCGCCCCTGCTGCCACCAGCGCCGCTGCTGAGGAGACCCCCGTCGCGTCTGAGTCCGCATCTGCCCCCGCTGCTTCCTCTGCGGCGCCTACCTCTGTTGCCGCTGAGACCCCAGCTGCGTCTGCGTCTGCCACCGCCACCGCCCCTGCGGCTGGCGGCGCGCTCCCCGAGGAGTTCTCGCTCGAGACGTTCATTGCTTGGCTGCGCGAGCAGTCGTAGGTTCTTCCTTGAGCGAGGAGTGCGACGTCTTGGGATGGGAATTGAATGATTGAATACGGGGGGTTGGGGGGGCATGTTCCACAGAGATGGATGTCTTCTTGTATATATATACCTTTTTACTTGGATTGTATAAAAAAACATCGATTGACTGTTCGATATTTGTTGGCTGTGGCTGTGCTGTGCTGTGATGCTATTCAGTGTGAGATATGTGGTTGGATCAGGCCAGTATCGTACGAGAAAGCGCGAGCCGGCTGTTTGCTTTGGTCTTTGCTGTTGTATTGGCCTGTTCTTGTCTTCTCAACGATCGCAGTCTTACTCGACTTGAACGCAAATCCTCGCCATCTGCTCGCAGAGACTACGAACAAGCCTGGTTGACGAACTCTCAACACGGCGCAGTCGCGATGGTCGACTGGGCTAGTCATTTTGCATTTTAGAATCGGCAAACGCGCACGAGGTGGCGCCAGCACTGCACGGTTCATGAATATGTTTATGCGTTTTGTACAGCCGCGCTTTCCCAGCAAAAGCGAACGTAGTGGTATCTATCTATACAGCGACCCAACTCCCCTCTCCAACCTCCTACTCGACGGTATCAAGGCTGCCCTTCCCCGCCGTGGCCGCCGGCACACTGCCCTTCTGCAGTCTCAGCTTCTCCTCAAACTTCTCAAACTCCTTGATCGCAATCTCCTCCTCCTGGTCCAGCACCTGCTGCACGCCCTTGACCTCCTCAATATAGTGCATCAGCATACTCTCGATCCCGTTCTTCAGCGTCACCGTACTGCTATCGCAAGTCCTGCACGCGCCGCGCAGCTTCAGCAGGACCTGTCCGTCCACGAAGCCGCGGAAGTCGATGTCGCCGCCGTCCTCCTGGATCGCGGGCCGGATGCGCGTCTCGAGGAGCTCTTTGATCATGCCGACGACCTCGTCGTCGTTCTCGTCGTACGCGAGGGTGTCGATTTCAGAGCCGCCCTGGCCTTCCTCGCCGGCTTTGGCTTCGACCGTGTTGACGACGGGGGAGCCCGACGTCAGGGTTTCGTTGATGACGGCAAAGACTTCGGGCTTGATGTGCGCCCAGGGTGTAGAGGAGTCTTTTGTCACGGTGATGTAGTCGACGCCGAAGAAGACGCTTGTCACGCCGTCGATGTTCATGAGTTGCGCTGCGAGCGGGGAGGGGTGCGGTGGCGCGAGGGTACTGCGGGGCGAGACGTATTCAAGGAAAGGCGAGGATATGGATTCGGGGAGTACGCGCATGTTGGGATTGAACTTGAGAGCCTGGGACTGTCAGTGTGCGATACTCGTACAGACAGATAGCGGACGTACATCAGCGTTCGGTGTAGGCTCCGTCTGGATGAACATTGTTCGCCGTGTGATGGTCGCAGATGGTGCGATGGCACCCTGACTCCATGGCTGCGCTCGCGGTCGGTGCTGTGCGGGAGAGGTTGTGATGGGCGACGACTTCTGGTGCAGGCATCTTGTGGCGATGCGCGGCGCTTGGGAGCGGATTGATGGTATTGCCCGTGAGAGACTGCGCATGGCAGCGCGGGGCATAGTTATGGAGGCCATAGTTCAGAATCTGTGGATTGTTGCTGCGAGAAGGAGTTTGAAGTTGTGCAATGGCGATGTTTGAGTACTTTGAAAGTTGAAAGGTTCGCGAAACCGGAGAATGACGTTAGATTAATCAGCAACAAAGCCGAGCACAGCGTTGTTGTTCGACCAATCAGCCATCACACTTTACATCTCCTCACGATCGCTGTTGCAACGTTTGAATCGTTAATGGGCGATAGTACACAGGGCGACCAGATAAGACCAGTAGGTCGTGTTTTTGACGTTCATGTGAATATTAAGTATTAGGTTCGTAAGGTCATATTGTACACCAATTTTATCCTCCTCAGGTCGGGATTTGACCATCCCGTGGTATCAAGCGCTAAGTATCATATGGTACAGTCGTAAAGCTTCAGCCAACCTTCATGAACAGTCTCGAAATAAGTTCAGGGTTGTATCTACTCCGCATTCACTACTTTAGTAGTTGGTAGCGGGAGTGTTGTTGTAGGTGCCAGTGGGCGCCGTGTGGTAACCGCCAGTGACAGGCTTGCTGTAAGCGTGGTTGTCAAGCGGGCCGTTTGTAGCAGTGCCGTAAGGAGCATTGACAGTAGAGCCGGTCATGTGAGTGTCGTGGCTTGGGCGGTAGTCACGGGCACCTGGAGCAAGAGCAGCGTGGCCGTTGGTGGAGGTAGCCGGGATTGCAGCGACTTCAGGGTCGCGGAGCTGATTGTTACGCTTCTTGCGCTGCCAGAATTTGTTACCAGAGCCGCCAGTGTAGTTGTTGGTTGGGCCAGGACCAAAGCGCTTCTCCTTCTTGTGGTGACGGCCCAAGAAGAGCTGCACAGGAATGGAGAGAAGGAAGAGGAAGCTGTTTCAAGTCAATGAGTTTCGCAGGCATAGTATGGTTGACAGACTTACGCTCCGATGATAGCAACAGCAAAGCAAGCGGTGTTGAGCTTGCAGGTTGTGCCGAGAGAGGCAGCGTAGGTGATCTGATTGCCCTGACCGTCACTGCCGAAACCCTCCCGAGCAGAGTCTTGTCCGTTACCAAGGGGAGTCTCGACGTAGCCACTGCAGCTGGACGCTCCGTCACGGGTGAGGACAGCGACAGCGATCATCGCACCGCAGCAAAGGGCATTGAAGATCAGGCCGATGAGAGCGAAGAAGGTCTTGCCACCCAAGCAGCATGTGAAGATGATGGCGAGGATGGTGTACAGTACTGTTCCACCAGAAAGACCCGTAACAGCTTGCTGCCAGCGGGGAATGTCGACATTGCGGTCGGCCTGGACGGCGAGGAAGTAGGAGTAAATTCCAAGGATGACTGCAGCGCAGCCAAACTCAAGGGCGTAAAGTGCCGTCGCGATGAATTTCAAAGCAGCACTGCCGAAAGCCATGGTGGGCGGTCAGATGATAACCACAGGAGTAGAGGTGGTTGGAAGTTGGCTGAGATGCTGTCAATAATAGGTGGTGTTATGGAATGGCAGATTGGGGCATTGCAAGAGCGGCCTCCATTTATGGTTGTCGCTCCCGATGACGACAGCCTTGTGTTCCAGTTCCACAAGCCTCAACACCACTCGCACGTCCTGTCGACCCTGACCCATCATGCCTTGTTGCTACTTCGATCGAAAGAGTAATTGCTGTCGATCAGGGTTCGTCACCTCGAAGGCTTTTCCCGTGGCAGACGTCATGCCAACCCTCACATAAGTCTTATGATTGGCTGTCGGTCCGACGCCACGATCCGTGCCTGCATCGCATGCAGTGATGTCAAGCGCATGCGCCACCTTTCCTGCCCTTACGTCGTTCGTCGGTCCCACGTCACCCGCAAAAGCCACAGGGTCGTCTGTCTTCGGCCCTGCAACGGTTGCGCGAGAGCGGGACGAGAGTAAATGCCAGAGTCCAGATCTCTGCTAGCTACTTAAGGCTGCCATCTGAGCAGGATTTCTGGCGTTTCGGAGAAAAGGCTTGCTGTCATCTAGCAGCATTTGACACACCCGGTCATGTCTGCGCCCAAGCAGGTTTGGAAACAAAGTCAAATAGACGTGCGACAGGCCGCTGAGAAGACTCGGGGTGTGCTCCGCACGTGCTTAGCCATAAGGCTATGTTAAGAGGTCATCATCTGTTGTTGGACATTTGGCCGAGATGGTCTGGCGTGTTGCTTGGATCGAGCCGAAAGACACAGCCATCTGCAAGCGGAGAAACGTTGTCTTGTGTCTCCGACACATCCTTGGTTATTGGCACTTGCACTCGTCCGAGATCGAGGAACAGGGATGAGGGGCACTCATAGACGAACATTGACTAGTGACTGATTCCAATACAGCGATGATTCTCGAAAGCCTGCACATCAAACCTCAGAAAGCGCAATCAACTAGCAACTGGATGACGGGCGTCGATTTGCTCCAGTCTTTATACGTCTCAACCCGTTGAGTCAAGCCGTGACAACCATCTAAGCAAAATCCAAGTTCCCCTCCTTCAAATCCTTATCGCTAATACCTGCTAATGGATCTTTCTCATCATATGCGTGCGATGCCCTTTCCTTCCTGCTCATCTTCGTGATATCGTACTTCGTTCCCCCAATGCCAGCTCCCTTACCTGTGCCATGACTGTTCTTGTAAGCCCTAAGAATCTTACCCCAGCCCCAAGGATCCTTGTTGTCCTTCTTCGCCAACTCGGCCGCCGTATCATCTTGGGCAGTCTCAAGTAGGGCCTGGGTGTTGGAAATGCCAGACTGGGTCTTAAACGCGCCCTTTTTGTAGTACGCCATTGCGTGAGGACGCCAGGAGACAGCTGTGTCTTCAATACCCTGGGCGGGGAGATCGTTTGAGAATTCAAGGAGCGATGTGATGACGATGGGAATGTCGAGAAAGTCTGTGTCGGCCTTGACTTGATCTGCGAAGTCTAGGGCTGCGAGTCCGCGTAAGAGGGCCCACCCGACAAGACCAATGACTGCTTCTGTTTTCTCGCCGTCTTCGTTGCCTAGAAGGTATTAGCCGTGTATTCGTGCGGGCAGGACGTGTACTGCGTACCTAAGAGCGGACTCTGGTCCACTTCGTTGATGTAGAGAGCCATTGCACTGACAATGGACCAGGTGTGCTTCAACCCTTCTTCGTCCTTCTTCTTAAGTGATTTGTCAAACTCGACAATCTACTTGAAATCAGCTTTCTTTTGACCTTCATTCTTCAGACCCAAAAATCACTTACAAAGTTCTCGAGCAGCTCCTGAAGACCCCATCCCTCAAAATCGTTGGAGATATGCATACCAAAGCGGTCAGGTGAGCAATAGTTGGACCGCCTACGGTAGTCCATGAACATCTTGTACCCCGCCCACATGATGACCCATTTGTGATCTGGGTGATCTTTTGCCGGCTCCAGCATCACACCAGCCTTGTTTTCAGCATCAAAGCCCTTGCTGTAGAGATCGCGGAAGTCTTCTTCCTCTTCATCTTCGTCCTCAGGAGTATCGCGAGAACGTCTCTCGATTTTGTAGTCGAAAAGTGGGCGATGCATCCCGATGTATTCATGCTCGGGAATTGTGGTGGTCTGCTGACAATTAGTCACGTTCATGGAGCAGCAGTGGACAATGTACATCGCGGAGCTTTGGCATATCCTTACTACCGGATTGCTCCTCAGTATCATCTTCTTCGGCGGTGTGGTCTTGAGCAGGCGAGTTTTCTGCTTCCGGCTGATCTTCCTGCTCTTCCTCCCGTTCTTTTTCACGTTCCTGCGTTGCCGCGCTGGAATCCTTGCCGGTCCGCTGCTTCTTTTTGGGAGGCATTGTGTGATTTCTTCAGAGTTTTGCCGAGACCAGTTGATATTGCGATGGCAGATGGGGGACAATAACGTGAGGAAGAAGCGAGGACTCCAGAAAAAGTCAGGACGGATCAGCTTGCTGATGTCAGCGGTCACAGCTCCTACACATCGTCGCGACTAAGACACGTCGCCCCGTGATCCATACATCAGCGTACAATATACAGAGTGGTGTCATTAAACTTTCGAAATTTGCTATTGGGCGTCGTAATACTACTTATTAACGCCCGTGAATGCCGCTAACTACACGTGTCGCTATGCTAAATCATAACATCGTCCTGGACCTCAGATATCATGAGCCCATTGCCAAAGAGCTCATCCTGAGTCTCGCGAAACTTCTGAAGAACATATTGTAACCTTTCCTTCTCACCCTCGGTTGATCCGATGTCGTATACAACTTCTCTTTTAGCTCTGCCTTGACCAAACCATATCGAGCGCTGGTCGTCGGCCCAATTCGTTTCTATAGTACTCTGCAAGTTCCTTGCGCAGAATGACAAAATGTCCGCATGTGGTGTATTGAGTGATGTCGCATCTGCGTCTCCGCGGTAAGAGGGCACGCCAAGTGGCGGTGTGCCTGTGAGCATCTGCGCGATATACATGCTGAACTCGTCCAGGTACGCAATAAGTGCTGGTTTGCTGTTGGCTGCAGTCTTCAGGGTGCGGTCCACAACGTAGTCCAGCAACCTGATTATCGATGCGGCGACCTCGAACATGTACACTAATCCGCTTGAGACTTGTGGCTGTTGCAAGAGTTGAACATCGCCTTTAAGTTGCTCGGTGCCTCGAATAAAAGCATGTGCAACTGAGACGATGCTGCCGATAGTTGTCAACAAGGACTCGGTGTGACTGACTCGCAGGTAAAAGACGACATCATCAAGTACGGTCGGCAAACACTGCAGAATGGGTCTGGTGATCAAGTAGCCTATGCGTGATTCGAATGCCTTTTCAATGTATGCTGGAAAGATGCCTTGCAGGAACATATTTCGTAATGCCATTCGATCGGCGACAGGCGCTTCATCGGTACAAAGCGCTCGCGTAAGCTGGCCCACAAGATAAACTTGCTGACTGTCGATTGCAGATTGCTGTGTGATAGTCTCTATGAAGGACGATAGCTCCTTGGCAATGCGCGGATCTTGCAGCTTTGGTGCATATCCGCAAAGTCGGCCGACCACATAAGCAGGATCTGTGGTGGGCAACGGAAAAGCTATTGAGTCGATGAAGAAGGACATGACGGAACAGATGTCGCTTGTGTACTGCTTCAGAAATTGGACAATCTTCTGGACAAATTCCACGTATGCACCAGCTACGCTAGCGCCCTGTTCCAATTGCAGGTAGTTGTTCTTCAGCCTGGTCATGAAGCTCATTAACATGGCCGCGTAAGATGCTTTCACGTGTGGAGTCTGTGTGGGTTCTTGCACGGTCGTGGCGTATACGTCCTCCCGCATGTTGGCAAGCAAGCTCGAGATAAGAGCAAGGCGTCTTGATCGCAGACTTTCAGCTGTGATATCCCAGCCTCCTGTTTCCTCGGTTCTGAAAAAAGGAAGGTTCCGCAACAAGGGGTCATCCTCATCCGTCCGTAGGATAACATCCAGAAGCCGGTGTTGAAATCTTAACATGGACTCACGATCCGCCAGGCAAAGCAGCAGGGCGGTAAGGAATTCTTGTCGATGTTCGCTGTAGGCAGTAGGATCATGAGCGATCAGAGCGGCCATGAAGTAGGGACCAAACTTCCTGGTCTGCTCAGTTTGACGCAACTGCTGCCAGGATACTTGACTGAACGAGTTGATGTAGTGCGACCAGTCCTTATTGCCGCCCGTAACTGTGTGACCGGCAATGAGAACCCACGTATCTATACATTCCAATAGCAAGTGGTCATCCGGTGAATGCTCAGCGCCGAAAGCGTTGGACATAAGGTGCCACAGAGATCCTTGAACAAAGTCTAAAGGAAAAGACTGCGAGACTGGTGCAGGCTGACCAGGCTGCAGAGTCTCAACACTGTCTAGGTCACCAAGGTCGTCCAGGTCCGGAAAATCGCCGTAGTCTTGGCTTTCCTCGCTCCTTGGCTGGCTCACCTGCTGCTGGGCCTGAGTTTTCTGCATCGACGCATACTGTCTTAGGACTGACAGAGTCTCTCGTATTACAACAATCAGTCGACGGTCCTCCAAGTGGGGGAGCTCGAGCAGATGAACAATGTCAGAATCGGCCAAGAAAGCTGTAATGCTGTTTTGACCTTGAGCACGCTGGATGGCATGCTTCATGCCTGCAATGCTGTCGCGCAATGTTGCGATGACTTGCTCCTGGTTCCTTTGCATAGTCTGCTTCACCATTGCAGCTACCACTTCGGTTGCCTCGTCAAGACCTCCTGTCTTAAGATAGTCATCGGCCTCAGTCTTGGCTAGTCGGTACTGTTTCAGTGTTTGTTGCATTATGTCCTTGTACCAGAGGGCGAATGGCTTCATAGCTGGGTATGGCTCGTCTGTGGACAACTGAAATGTGCTCAAGTTTGCCCACGCACGTACACTAACCCTGCATGCTTCGCGATGAGAGGTTTCGTGACTGACAAGATCGCGAATGCGATCCAGCTTTGGACGACAGGATGGTGGAGCTGCACAATAGAGTGCAGAGAGCAGATCATGGTGGTTACGCAAGGCAGCCAAACTCTCCTCTTCGAGCACCTGGTCTTTAGGGCACGTGCGGCCGTGATTAGGGATGCGCCTGAATACGAAACTGCGCAGTTTCTTCTCCGGATAAGCATCGGCCATGCCCTGTAGGCCAGTGACCAGACACTTGAGCGCGATGTGAAAAGCACTCTCGTTGGGCACAAGCTTCAAGTTGCCTGCTGCAGCAAAATCATGTAAGAAGCCTGCTGAGCTTGTAGTAGTCTCGCGTCGAAGCGGCTTCAGGCCATGCTTGCCGAAAAAGTCAAAGATGACATTGAGTACCTGATCTGGGCGTTGCCAGTTCCAGTCGTTGATTAGTACGTAGCACCTGGTGAAAGTAGCACGGATATACTCATTGATCGAAGGACCATTGCGTCGAGAAGTGGCCATGTAGAGATCCAGGAGTCGTTTCAGCAGAGTGCATATACAACCCCAGTTATCCTTGTCGAAAGCCTTCAGACGTGTGCGATCAGGAATGCCTGATAGGTCGAACTCAATGAAAGGTAGCAGCGAGAAAATTGTGGCCCATAAAGTGTCAAAAGCCTGCAATTGAATTGCTGAAGCGACCGATGACGACAGTTCATGACTGACCAGGTCCCAGAAATCCAAAGAAGCTGCGTTGAGCGACTCGAGGGTATGCATACATACGACGATGCTCTCGATAAGAACATTGCAGTTTCTGATGCCGTTTTCGCGCTCTTTGTGAAGCTTATTCTTTTCATGAAAATCGAAAATTGCTTTGGTACCACTTGTGATGACTTTGACGATGGATTGCGAGATGGCCCTGATTGTGTCCAGAAGCATCGCCACGTCTGGCGGAACACCATGAGCTTCTCTTGCGATCTGATAGACTTGGGTACCAACAACTAGCAGATAAGTCAGCACACGGTGGGTCGCCTGTGTTTGCTCCGATAATGCTTGATCGTCGCACGGCCATTGGCAGATTGTGAAACATCGCTCGAAGAGCGTCTGTAAAACGTTTTGCATCTTTGTTGTGAAGTCTCTTCGATCAACCGGGTCGAAAAAGCTCAAGTGCTCGCTGAAATAGGCAACTAGCGCGCGCAGAAGTGTCGACAGGGACGTCAATACATTGACAAGAGATGTGTTGATTGAAGTGTTGCCATGACTGTCCTCGAGAGGGGGCAGCATCGTGGTCAGCATCTCAGCAATTTGTGAGTACGTTTCGTCGCTCCAGGGCCCACATCTGATAGTCTTCGAGCCATGCGAGATCACGCAGTATCCTGCAGGCTCATCCAAGTCGCGAAGCCCCACCGACAAAGCTCGTCGTAGTTCCTCAGAGCCAACGAAGGTTTCCACATGAAAATATGTATCGCTGCTCAGCGACGTTACGTCGAAGGTGATAGGGTATCGTGTGCCAGATGGTGCAAGACCAAACAAAGCATCTTCATCTTGTCCTGTACAGACGGTTTCAGTCGAGATCGAACCTGGAGCTGCGGATATGGGCTCGAAAGGCGGCTCGCTTGGCTGTCGATACACTCGTGCATCAGCATCGAGACGTTTGGCTTGTGGTTTCTGCCTCGGACGCCGCTTAGGTCCAGTGTTCGCGGTATTGATACACTCAAGGCTGTTATCCCGAAATTCACCGAAATCGCTGGTCGCCAACTGGGGCTGAAGTGCAGCACCGTCATCAGCGAGAAACCGTGCCAGTTGTGGATTCAACAAGTGTTGTTTCGGACCTTGCGGATTGCCAGACTGATGGTCCACACGCTGTAGGCCCTTTTGAAACGCTATTTCCCGGTGGCTACGGCCAAATGTCACTTCCTCACTTTCGAGTTGCGCAGCTCGTGGAGGAGCTAGCATGCGCGGAGCTAGCTTTTCAGGTTTTTTGAATGCCTTTGCTGCCTTACTTGATCGACGTAGCTTGCTGGTAAAAGTCGATGATCTCTGAAGAACTTGGAGGGCAGGATCTACTGCCTTGCGTCCTCGCAGGACGGGTTTCAAGCGTACTAGTACGGACTCGCTGGCAGCATTGTTTTCACCGATCTTATCAGGTTCGCTCAATCGAGACTCGTTCTGCGGGTTTCCGATTGTGTCTGCTACAGGCGGACGGATCTTCCTTGCCTGACTGGTGGAGTGGCTGGTCCAAGGGTTTAGCAGACCCTGCTTCCATTGCCGGAGAGTAGCATTTGCGTCATCTGTATCATGAGCCGTGTGTAGTCGGATCTGCTTGCGGCGGGGGCTCTGACGCGCCTGATCGACATCGCGACGAGCAGCCCGCCTAGCAAGCTTAAGAAACTGAGGAGCGTCCTGAGGTAGCTCGACATCTACGACGCTGAGAGCAGGTAAAGGAATTCGTGCCCTTCTCGACGCATCCGGCTTCCTGCGAGTGTTAGAGGCGGACGTAAGTCTCGATAGACGGCTGCTCTTAGGTACTCCTGTCGGTGTGGAGACCTTTGCTCTCTTAGCGTTCCCAAATGCATCTGTGATTTTTGGCTGTCGCTTTCGCTTGCTCCCCAAGACCCCAAGAGTGGGTAATTGTAGTCGGTCATGCTCCATGCTTGCAAGATCGTCTCCAGAATCGGCATAGCGATCATCAAACATAGCAGCTAAGGTAGAGATATCTTCGACTGTTCGTTGCAAATCGTTAGGCTGACGATACGCAGGAGTATCAAGCTCCTGATCAGACTCGTCTGAGATAACGACAACGTCTTCTGGGAATGACTTTGCTCGAGCATATCCAGTAGAACGTCCAGCGGGCTTTACAATCCTTTGTGCTATGCCCCGTTGGGGTTCCGCTGAGTCCGGCGATTGAGTGGTGTCCTGCTGTACTCGTAGACGTGCCATTGCTTGTCGTCGTTCCTGGGCTTGTTGATCGATTCGAAGCCATGATGCTGGAAGTACGCCTCTTATCTTTTTGCTGACTTTTTGGAGCTCGACTCCTTCCTGCTCTGATGCACTGGCGCCGGTATCCGAATCGGACGGCCCTTCATCACTAAGAACCACTCTGACCGGCCGACGTAACTCCCCTCCAGATCTCTGTACGCTCCGAAGGATCGGTTCAGAGTCTGAGTCCGGAAGCTGTCGAGGCCCATCGTGGATACTCGAGGAGTTGGACGGCGTAGGTAAGCTGTCAGTATTCCTGGTCAAGGGCAATTTCGCAGACCGCGCGTTCGTAAGTGGACTACTGGAGTATGGTGGCGAATTGGCTGGGATCGACCAGATGTCAAGAGGGACGGGGCTGTTTTCGGAAGTCCTTTCCGGTGTTGCCAAAGCTTGTGAGAGGGCCGCAGTTAATATACTCTTCTTCGCTGTCTTCGGTATGCGTAGCTGAACCGCGGGAGACCCACGCTGCCTTTGCTTTGACCGCTTGGCCGAGCAACTTCGTTGGACATTGTCACTGATCTGCCGGACAACGGGCGTCGAGACAAAGATTTCGGGATCAGGGGGACTACATGAGTGATTGCTGAATGGATTGAAGTCTTCTTCCTGTGATTCAGCAGCGCCCTGATCCTGCCGTCGCAGTGGTGATCGAGCCCGAGGGACTGGTCTAAGGCCTCGGCTCTGTACCTCTCTTCGATATAGTTCGCCCTCTAGCATATATGGGTGCAGTTGGATAGGCTTCCGTTGACGAAAAGTACGACGCCTCGCTTCGTCTTCTGCAAGCTGAAGTTGGAGTGCTTCCGAAGACGGAATCACGACCTGAACAGCCGTCCGTCGATGAGGCGTAGCGTACGTGATCGGTTGTCGAAGCTCTGTCTCGGACAGGTCTGAAGGATAGTCAGATAGGTTCGACTCCTCATCTGATTCTCGACGTAGGTTCAGCTCATCCTCCGAGTGATCGGAAAAAGGTGCAACCCCAAACTCGCCGAGGACCGTGGAAGCATCGACAAGTTCCAGTCCAACACCTCTTGAAAGCTTGGATATCGTTTGCGTGGTCTCTCCGAGGATCTGGGAAGGGGGAGCATGAGCTCGAAGCTGTATTTCCTCTTGAGAGCTGTGCTGGTGAGCCGACGATCGATGCGGTTGTGACGCCGGAGGCCGTTGAAATCGAGTCTTCGCGATCAGTGAGCTCTGAAGTGGGTCCGGGCTCTCGAATCGCGCTTCGAATGACTCTGGTCGTGTCAAGGGCGTGAGAGGCGAAAGTGGTGGCCGTATGGGCAAGGTGTGCCTTTGAGGTGTACGATTGATCCTTCTCCTCACCAGATCTTCAGATAGCTCCTTTAAGGCTGCAGCAACTCTGTCTGAATCTTTCTCGGCCTCTGCTGTTACGCCCTCATCCATAACTTGCACATCAGGAACCCCACAAACGCGATCGACGCGTCTTTGGAGGCCAACATCTTGCTTGGAGCATTGGCTCTCAATCTGAGACTCTTCTTCGTCCTCATCGGAATCCTGGACAAATCCTCTCTGGCGCCATTTGGACATTTGGCCGCGTCTGCATGTCGTTTGGTGTCGTAGCGTGGGGTCAAAGGCATCCATGCGGGCGAGTTGGACGCGTCGGTTAGCGCGTTGGTGGAAGGCCAGGGTCCACTCGAACATTTTGCTAGGAATTGGTTTCGTCATCAATTCTCATTCACGAGCAACCCCACACGATAGCCGGAGCATAGACAGAGAGCAGCGATGGCAGGACGCATACTACCAATCGCCTTAGCGACCGTTTCCGGTATTGCGATTGGCATGGCGACCTTTGGTGAAGAGCTCAAGGCGCAGAGGATGAAAAGGCTTACAGACGAGTATAACCGGTAGGCTGCTTGTACACTGCATTCCTAGACTTGTACTCATTTACTTTGGCAGTGAAGTAGCCGCTGCCGCCGCCGCAAATCCAAATAGCGAGAACCCAGCAGCGATTGCGCCTGTGTCCACAACCGTCACGCCACCGCCGGCCCCTACACAAATACCAGTCAAGGAAGAGGACAAGTCTGCCAGTTCATGGTCCGATGCAATGGGTTTCTGGGCCTGGAAAAAGAAGCCGCAGCAGGATGCTGTGCCTGTTGCTCCTGTTACCCCACCTGTTGCGCACGATGCTCCGGTGACGGCAGAACTACCAAAGAAGTCTTAACCAGGCCTACATCGCAATACTTATAGCCGCAGTCGCTTCTCCAAGTCCGCCCAACGGCCTCGCCGTAACGGATCAAGGCGATTCAGCTGTGCCAGCCACGCCCTCATGTCCTTCGTCGTGACTGCTCCTGTCCCCGCATCGACCTCCAGATATGCTTCTGCGAGTCCAAGCAGTCCCTCGTATACCCACTTGCAGTCTGTCTCATCTTCCAGAATATCCCGAATGTACTCCATCTCGTTCCTGTAATACTCCTGCCGCTCTCTGTTGGCTAGGTCTCGGACAATGAGCCTCTCTGTCGGACAAGAGGGAGAGATGGTCGACATCAGGTACTGATGGTAGAACCAGATGGACTGATCGAACGGGTCGGTATTGATAGCTTCGCAAATGAGCTCCAGCTCTGTTGTTAAGAAAGCCCGGCGTGCTTTAGCGTCTGCGTTGCGCTCTTTGAGGATGCGAGGGATAAGCTGGCCACGATTGTGCCAGGCGGAGAAGTTGGACAGGTTACTTTTGATCATCTTGGTGGTATAATCAAACTCAGTTTGAGCAAGGCTTGAGCTCGTGTCTGCAGGATCAGCTGCTGAGGAGCCTAGACGCTCGATCTTCGACACTACAATGCGCCGATAGCCCCAGGCGTGGAAGTTGCGACTGTCGGCATGCAGCATCTTGTTGACTAATTGAAGCTCGCCACTCCATAGCTTACATGCTGCATCTGTCCCTAACAGTGATTCCGCCTTTTGCAAGAGCCAGTCCCTGTGATTCCAGATCCAGTAGCACTTGGGAAACTTGCGCAACAACACGAATGTTAGTTGCAAGTCGCCCTGCAGCAGTTCATCTGGCGATTGAGATTTATCTGTGACCAATGCAATCAATACTCGTCTTCGGTGGTTCCAAATCGTGTAGTACTCGGGATTCTCGTTTAAGAGCTTCGTTATAAGGTCCAAGACGTCAGTAGTGTGTTGCTTCTCTGCCACCTGGTTTAGAATCAAGTTAGACTTGTTTTCGGATAGTTTGGTATGTGAATCACCTTGCTATTTACAAGATCGGATAAACTCTTGTAAGTTTCGATCTGCTGTAGCTCTTTCTGTCGTGCCTCTTCTGAGCGGACCACAGGGCCGGAGCCACGCGAAATTCCATGCTGTGAACCATCAATTTAGCCGCGTTATGTTCCTCGTAGACGTCAACTTACGCTTGCCATCGCATCTGCATGTGTGTGTTATGGACGCGGCTGCCTCTGGCTGCGATCGCACGAAACATGTGCCCCACCATGCCTTCCCCCACATCGCTCTCCTGGAAGGCTGTGCTCTTCTAACACAACCTCACCCTAGAACTCGCACGATCCTACATGACCGTCAATCATTGCTATACAACTAACCGAGCAGCATTAACGACTATCCAGCAGATCATCCAGGGGGACCACTCCTCTCCGCTACTGACCGTGCTTTCGAACATTGCGCTCTTCGACATGTACTGATTGGCATCATTTCTCACGACTACTCATCCTCAGCGCTGACCGCTATGTATACCATCGACGATGAACCGTCTTTGTCCGAATCTGGCTACACCACGCCGCCGTTGTCGCCAACCAAAACCATTAGCACAGAGGGCTGGTCTTCGCCCAGAACTCCCGGATCTCCTCACAAAAGTCGAAGCTGCTTGTTCTTCCGGGATATTGGGCACGAGTTTGACGATGCTTTCTTCACTCCCCCGTCATCACCTAGAAAATCAAAGTTTGCAGCTCAACTCGGTACACTTTCGATACCAGAGGTCCTCTCGCCTACACTTGGCCCTACACCCGATCTTGCAGACGACTCGCCTACGAAATATGATTTGACTTCGTTCGATGCGCACTCACCTCGGCGATCGTTGAATGTTGTTCGTTTCAACAATCGCTCTTCACCAGCTACAGTCAATCCTTCCGCAACCACCAATCAACCTTCATTACGTTTGCTCGACTGCTCGACACGCCTTTCAGACAGCGAGGCCCCCAGCAAGCGAAGCAGGAGCTGCCGTAGCTCATCCGAAAGCTCCATAGACGCACTTGTTGCGAAATACGCTACCCCGCCAGCGACCCCAACTGAGGTCGCTACCAGCTCTGAACAAGACTCCGGGCGATCTGCAATGCGGCCTGGATTTGCGAAGCTTGGTCAATGTTCGTACAGGTGCTCAAGCTCTCCTTTACGGCCCAGTCAGTGGGTTTCGCGTGGTGGCTTACTATCGTCTCCACGCAAGTCTCAAACGAGTACTCCGGATCGATTTATACATTGCCGACGACCGCCGGCAATCACACGCGAGAGCTTCGAGCTGAACAAGCCGGCTGAGCGTGAACAAATCTCAAATCGTGGACATCGCGCCAATTGTGATCCGTTCAGCCGTCGGGTACGCAGGAGCAACCGTCTCAGTGCGGAACTTCGAGGTCTGAGAGAAGCTCATACTGCCACCGCAGGAAGATCTATTGGAAATGGTCGAAGTACCAATCCACGACTGCGAAGCAGTTCTCTTGTAACGGCTACGCGTCAGATCAGTGCTGGCGCAATCTGGAACGTCGGAGGTGCATCTGCTGTGGGCGACACGGTAGCAGCAATTTCCACGGGTAACGGAACCATGCTTGGAAGCGGTACTGTGGCGCCGCTCTACACATCAAAATTTCTCAATCGAGCAGATCCTGAAGCTGAACTAGAAGCATACGAGAGGCGCCTTGCATTGGCTCTGGAAGTTGATCAGGTGGAGCGGATCCTGCAACATTCGCCAATGCCGTTTGTTGAACCTGGGATGAGACCTACAACGACACTTTCCATTAAGCCACACATCTGGAGAGATAGCGCTTGGGCACAAGTTGATGCTAGATCACGTTGGTCCTTTATCATGCCGAACTGTGAGATTCAATGCTAATGAGACCTAACAAGCTCCGCGGCGACCACATGAGAGGACTCGTAAACCGGTGCCGATTCTGCCCTTCAGATATGTTGCAAGTAATTGGCAGAAGGTAATCTATGCTGATGTCAGCCTACAGTTCTTGACGCACCTCAATTGCGAGACGACTACTACTGCACCTTGCTCGCATACTCGTACACCTCAAAGTGTCTCGCAGTGGGTCTTGGAAACTTCGTACATCTCTGGTCCGAACGAGATGGTGTCAATACACCCGAATTGCTGAACTCTATACCCACCAATGCAGCACTAGATGCCCAACACATAACCTCACTCGACTTTTCCTCTACACAAGGTGGACAGGCCGTTCTCGCGGTGGGGCGAGCAGACGGTCGAATTGTATTGTGGAGCCCTCTGGATTCCGAACCCAGGTTCAATGCCACACAACCAAAACCGGTTTCGTGCGTCGCCTTCAGGCCTACGACTGTGCAACGTCCATCGCTTCGGGATAAAGCATTGACTGTGTCTACGGAAGAACTGCTGGTTGGTGATGAAGTGGGACATATCTACTTCTACAGCCTCGAATGGCCATCTGAAACGCAGAGTGCACTCTTCGGCTGGCATGGAGCCATGACACTGCTCGCGCGCATGACCATCCACACCCAGCAGATCTGCGGATTGGCGTGGTCTGCAGCTGGCGACATGTTTGCCAGCGGAGGCAACGACAACAATTGCTTTCTGTTCGAGACCAAACGCGTACTCCAATCGGACCAGAGTTCTAATACTTCGGCAACCCTCAGTGTTCGCGAAGGCGCTGCCGGTGAGTCTATCTACACGGTCACCAATCGCTCAAGCCCAGTGCTCCACCTTCCCCACACGGCAGCAAAGCACAAGTGGACCTTGAATGCCGCTGTCAAAGCAATAGCTTTCTGTCCTTGGCATCGCGGTCTTGTAGCTATTGGCGGAGGTTCGAACGACCGTTGCATCCACTTCTATCACACGCGCTCCGGCTCATGCCTAGCAACAATCGACTGTGCTGCGCAAGTCACAAGCCTTGTGTGGAGTCGAACAAGACGAGAAATTGCAGCGACTTTTGGCTTTGCGCAGCCGGAACATCCCTATCGTATTGCAGTGTTTGCATGGCCGAGCTGTGAGCAGGTCGTCGCTGTGCCGTGGTGGGACGAGAATCGTGCGCTGTGTGCGGTTGCTTACCCAGGCGGGCCAACGGCCGCATGCGGAGTGGATAACAATGTGGAAGAGCTAAGGGACGATGACGGACTATGGGCCAGACGTGGCTCAGAGGAAGGTTGTCTAGTCGTTGCGACAAGTGACATGGCAATCCGGTTCCATGAGGTCTGGAGCGGAGGAAGAGGCAGCGCTGGTACGCGAGGGTTGTTAGGAGGAGCGACAGGGTTGCTTGGAGGAAGTGACATCCTCGAGGGGTTGCACGGGGCGGACAAGCAGGGTGCGGTTATTCGGTGAGTACGGCGAATTGTAAATAGCTGGAACTCATTCTTAGACTTTGACGTAAGCATGATTTGCAACACTCGCACAGAAAGGGTTCAGATCGTGAAGTAATGCAATTGTATCATTGAAGACAACTGCCATTGTGCAGTCAGTGGTATGAGACGCCCATGCCTAAAATCCCGGAGTACCTAGGTATGCTTCCAGAAGCACGAAGCCTGCACCCTTATTCTCTGTGCCGACGCCAAAGTAAACATTCACGACTTTTCATCATTGATCATGACAACCTCCAGAAGAAAAAATCTAGTGGCGCATGGAAGAGGCACGCCTCTTGCGGGCCTCGTCGTGGGAAGCCTTGGCCTCGGAGATGCGCTTGGACAGGATCTGGGCGTACTCGTTCTGCAAGGTTAATTAGCACTCAAACATTGTATAAATGATCTTGTAGGTATGGAGGAACGTACGGCGGCGTCCTTGGAAGCCTCTGCGCGGCGGCGCTTGAGTGCGATACGGTGGCGCTTGTGCTGCAGACGCTGGGGAGTGACCAGGCGCTGGATCTTGGGTGCCTTGGTGTAGGGCTTGGCGCCCTCCTTCTTGGGCTGGACCTCGCGGCGGATGACGAACTTGCGGACCTAGTTACGCTCGATTAGTATACCGATACAAAACCTAACGTGTGTTGTAGCTCAGACTCAGCCGGTCACTGGCACAACCGCGCACATTGCCCTCGCTGCCAGAGCGAGGCGTGCAAGCAGTTGCGCCAGGGGGACACCGGCTGGCGAAGAAGCTATGAGAGAACTCACATCATCTTCCTTGCTGAGACCAAAGAAGCGGCGGATCTTGGTGGCGCGCTTGGGACCGAGGCGCTTGGGGTGGACGACATCGGTCAGACCGGGGACGTCGGCGTCGCCCTTCTTGACGATGGAGAGGGCGAGGACAGACAGGTCCATGGCGACGATGCAACCGCGGACGGACTTGCGCTTGCGCTCACCAGTGCGGCGGGGACGGTAGCACGAGTGGCCGTCTGCGAGCAGGAGCCTGACACGGGTGGGGTGCATGACACCCTGCTTCATCGGGAAACCCTGCTTGTCGTTTCCACCGGTGATGCGGAAGATGTAGCCCTTGAACTCATCGCCGACGCTGTCGCCGGGGACTTCGTGACCCATGCGGCGGTCCATGAAGACGCGGAGCTTGCGCTCGTCTTCGACCTCGATCAGCTTCTGGGTGCCATTGTTGGGGTAGGAGATGTTGAGCTTCATCTTGACGGTGGTGTCGCGACGGCGATGTGCTGCAACGTTAGTAGGCTGGTCGTGCTGGAAAAGTGAGAAGTTGGAGTTGTATTTTGAATCTGGTGCTAGTTGCTAGCGGTAAGCGAGCCAATCGACCGCCGCCAGGGTGCGAGTGGGCCTGCGCCTTAGCGTGTCGCGGCCAATCCACACGCTCGTGGATCGGGAACAACGCGTTGAACGGTCTTGCAGTTGTCAGTCGGCGAGTTTCTCGTTGTGGTGTTCGGTTTTGACGCTTGAAGCTGCGGCAGAGAACCGTCATCGCGGCTCCAAATTCTTCAGGGCGCAATCACAATACCACACAACCACCCATGGTCGTCGGTTGTGTGCATACAGTTTCATCTTGAGTTGATGCGTGTTCGCATATCTACATTCTCCAGAGTTTCAATCTGTGCTTCATCCACTTTGACCCCTTTTGAACGCCATCCATGCAGTATTGTACAACGGCTGATTACCAACCTGATCCTCCGTAAGGCGTCGCACCGTACGGTGTTGTTCCACCCTGCGCACCGCCTGCGCCTCCCCACTGACTCGCGCCGCCGTATCCAGGCGTCGTGTATCCAGCTTCTGGTCCACCGCCGTATCCTCCATTCATGGTCGGGCTTTGCGCGCCCTCAAAGCCTGCGCCCTCTGGTCCAGCGCCTCCTTGTAGTTCGCGGATCACTTCTGCCAGCTTGGTCTGCAGTACCGAGATGCCTTTGGTGACAATCTGGTCTGGATCGAGACCGCCTACGGTTTCTACATCATAGAAGAAGCGTGTCGGCACAGCGTTGTAGTCGAAAGGTTCATCGGGGTTGGCTGGGCCGCCGTCAAGGTTGATGCGCTCTTCGTCCTTGGGCCTGTAATCGATCAGTATGCGCGCAAGCAAGTAATATGAAGATATCGACATACCACTCGGCCTCAGCGTCCTCCTCGTGCCAGTAGTCCAGGTGGTGCAGCTTGTTCGCCGGGTCGTATTCGAAGCCTATCGCGGAAGAAGGCGCCCACTTCGCATGCTCCTTTGCAATACCCTTCTTTGCGATGCAGCGCATGTGAATTGCTTGCCCTCTCCGCAGTTTCACGATGCAGCTTCCTGTGCCCTCCGGATCCACAATGACTGGCCGCCCCACCTCGTCGTTTGGCCTATTGCTCTCAATCACCAAGTCGCGCGCGTAGACCTTCATGATCTCGCTGCCTGTGCATTTTGCGTTCAGCGTCAAGACGACCGAGCAATTGTCGCAGTACCCCTCGCAGTCGCAGTCGCGTGAATATAACAGATCCTCAACGCCTCTCGACGACAGAGGGATCAGACCCAGGCGGTGACAGACGAACTCGTCGGCGAGTACGGAGGTGTTGTCAAGGACTTCTACAACATCGACGGCGATGGTCGGGATCTCCGCAAGCATCACTCGTCGCAGTGAGTTGGCGGTCTCGAGGTTGAAGTTTTGTACGATAAACTTGGCGCGCTGGTTGTCGGCCTGCACATGACTGTGTTAGTCTTGCTGTTACCGCTGGCGTTGACAAAGCGGGCGGTGTACCTGCAAGAAGCGCACGTTGATTGCGCCGCCCTCTGTGTCGTAATCCATCGCGGGCTGCTGTTGACGCGTCGATTTGGGCGGGTAGTAGGTTCAGGAGGTGGCAGAGCGTCGACGCGACTGCGGCAGGCGGTGGAGAGCGGCGTGAGTGGGTACGTGGATGCAGCTAGCTGTGGATGTCTTCTTTGTCGTGATATTGTCGAGCTCGATGAGCGCAGGCTGTAAGGCCCGTGCCATGTGCGCCACTCCTAAGCCACACCTCCTGAAATGCGGATCCAGCAACGAACCTCTTACTCCTCGGATGACTACATTGAGCATTCGGAACCTGCCCTAGCTTTCACATCTACTACCATATGTTCGACCATTCCGCCTGTGGATTTCTCCGCGCTGGCGACTCAGTCTGAAGACATGGTTCTAGGACGAGTCGTACGTGTCTCGAAACCGCTATCCGCTATGTCTTTGATCCATAGAGAATGTCTATCTTTGCGGAGGGATGACCGCTTTGACAACGTGGTTGACAAGTCGTGGCGGAGAGCAAGGTACTCGAGACATTCACGAGACACGGCGTGATGATCGACAGGTCTGCGATCACGGCTGCTCAAAGTGGGGACAGCCCTGCAGATAAGCTCCTGTACTTGAGGCGTCTGGACCAGCAAGAGTCTCATTGCAAGACTCGAGCGCTGGTCGTGTGGTCGGTACTCTGTGGCCATGTTCTGCATACCGTACGAATGCGAGGAGCGCCTTGGCTATTTGCGAGTGCGCCTACTGAGTCGGCACTCGTCGAGCGATTGCGACTAGACCAAACACCGTAGACATAGACGCGGCACAGTGTCATATCGTACATCACCCGTCACTAATTCAGCCTGCCCAGTGGACAAGACGCTTTCAAGAAGACGGACTCGGGTGAGATGGCGCGGTGCAAGCAATTCCATCCGGGGTAAGCCGGCGATAGACTAGTGGACCAAAGGCATTGCTTGATTGAGCGAATGTACGAAAGGTGCTCTGGGCAGCAGTCGACCAATCTGCGGGGCTGAGTTTGTGAATTTGTGTCCGTGACCGACGCGCTCAGCACGGCAAGGCTGATGCAGCTGCGTCACGGTCTCGGCCAGCGGTGCATTCAAACATCGCCGCGTGCCGGCCGAGACTCTGCAGCGTAACAATACGTGGGGGGGGGGGGGCAAGTCAAATTGTTGCTAGGCTGTGTAAGAGCCCAGAACAAGCAAGCGGACGAAGTGCCAGAAGCCCGCGGAGTGTCAAGGCCTTGGCGCCTTTGTGCACTGCCCCGTCGCAGAAGCAAGTCGACCACGGACGACGGATGCGGTTGGGACCCTTCTACGCCGCTGCACTGTTGATATAAGATACCACAGTATCTGCTCTGCCCAGCAACTCACCAACCGCAAACCTCCACAGACTCTCTGCTCCCTACACACATGATCGCGACCGCAACCATGCAAGCTACTCTACCTTCACCATCGCGCTCGCGCGCCTCCTCGAGGAGCAAGTCGCCACTTTCTATCGACCTCTCAGACCTGCCACCACTCGTAGAGCCCTCACCCCCTTCGAATACCTTGATCATCACAGTAAGTAGACATGCCGAGTCTACACAGGTCTCTACTGACGCTCTCCAGAATCTCCTTGCGCCAGAAATCTTCCATGCCGCCACCCTCACAGAAATCCGACAGACCATCGATGCGCACGCAAAGGTCCACACATGGGCGCCCCTGAAGTCTTTCAAGCGCATTGTCGTCTCCTTCTTCAATATTCCCGACGCCATCACTATCCGGCAAACGCTCGACGGCGAGACAATCATGGGATACCGCATCCGTGTCTACTTTGGCATCAACACACCCATGAACCCCAGTGACCAGCACTTGCCACTGCCGAAAAGCGACAAGCTGTTCTTCATCAGCCCGCCACCAAGTCCGCCCATGGGCTGGGAGATGAAGAACGAGGATGCGCCGAACACAGTCGTACACCCGGAGGATCTCGCAGAAGCACTTGCAAAGCTCCACGCCAGGCCCTGCGACGCAGAGTCGCCCGTCTCAGAGTCAGGATATTCACCACATATTACAAGGCGGCGCACCGGCAGCACAGTCGTCGTGTATCATCCGGAGGACCACGGCGATTCGCCGGCGCTGCCAGCGATCTCCGTCGAGGACACAACAGAGACACCAGAGCTACTTACTCCAGATGCGATGGAGGGAATCGAGGGTCCGATCGCTTCTGAGAAGGCTATGGGCAGGAACACCAGCACTGCGAGGCCGCCGGTGGAGCTTATGCACTGAGCAAGTAATGAAGTGTTTCCTTGTTTGTTGTTTAGGCGTTGAAAATTAGCATTAGGCTGGGATAAGCATGGCATGCAACGGCGTTGGGGTCTCAGGCCGTACAGAGCCTCTTTCTAGGATACAGTTCCTTTCTATTAGCATCCTTCTGATGCAAATCTCCTACGTCATTCGAATACGACTAATGAACATCCAATGTTCCTACAACAGATTCTAATGGCTTCCAATCTACGTCTGCCCTGACCACTATGTCGTCTGGGAAGTAACAGCAGTTACGCGACTCTCATATATATGCATCTGCAATCCATAAGTAGCCACCAACTGCGCCCAAACGCCAGCATATGCGATATGCGCGCGTGCGCACTGGTATCTAACAACACGCTCAAAGCAAGTCTCCACATTATTGTCTCGCCCCACACCACTCGTCTCAATCTCCTACTCCAGCCCCTTATACTGTCTGTAGTACTTCTTATGTTGCTCGAGGAACAAAAACGTGAGCACAGTATGCGGCCCCATGCGAATGAAACTCGGCACCCAGCCCTTGAACATCCACCCTAGGCCCTCCTGCCTCGTAATATCCGTGACCAGCTTGACAATCCCATCTTTCACATGTGAGCTCATGACCCGCGTCTTGATCACATCCACCGGACTGCATATCGTAGTCGCCACGAACCCAGCCATGAAAGACGCCGTGAAGTGCGTGTTCAAATTGTCCTCCAGCGGTGTATACTTCAGCAACATGTCCTTAAACCCGTCGTACGTCGCGAGCTGGCCGACTGTCATCAGCACCGCGCGCGCGCTGTTGGGCCACACGCCTTTCCACAGCGCGGCGACGCCTTCTTCACGCGCCATGCGCACCACGCCATTGAGGGCGTGTTTGTAGTTGCGCCGCTTCTCAGGAGGGAGGGCTGAGTCATGCTGCATCCGCACGTTAAGGATATCGCCCGGGTTGCCTGCGAAGCCGCCCATGAACCCCGATATCGAGGCCATGCCGACGAGGGTCGGGAAGGAGGGTTTGGAGTCGGAGGTCGTGAAGCGGTCTTTGAGCGCTTCGTACACGCCAAAGCGGGTCATGGAGTAGGTTATTTGGCGCAGTTGGGCTGCGGAGAGCTGAAGTGGGTCAGAACAGCGTGTGAAAGCAGAGGACGCTTAGGGTGCGTACACCGCGGTAGAGACCACCTATGCCGTCGGTCTTTACGATGTGTGCGAACATTTGCGACATGTTCAGCTTGACGCCGCTGGCTGCTTGTGTTTGTAATCGGACCTGTGGTTGTGAGTTCGACGTCATGTGTGAGGACATCAGCACTCCATACCTTGACTGCGCAATTGTTAGTTCATGCTCCATTGTATTGTAAAGAAACAGTCTCACTCAGATCCAGTGGATGTGTGAACAGTGTCGCACAACAACTTGCGCTCCCTCCAAACCAGAACGGATAATGCACTGCTTTGTTCACTACATCCTCGCTCTTTCTCACTTCTACGGAACTTCTCTGCGATTTGAGGGCCGCCATTATGCAAAGAAATTGCGTGAACACTGCGAGCAGCTCTTTCTGGGTCCCGGCAGCTTAACACAGAGGTATATTCTACAAGAAGTGGAGAACGAGTGCAGTATTCGGTGGTTATTGTGCAGCCGAAGGGATTCACGTCATCCGGAAAAACGTGTAGCTAACTCGCGCGTAAGCCGCGGCAAGATAGCCGGAAGGGCGATCCATGCAGGCACGGATCGTGCTTGGCGTCGACTCGCGTGTGATTGTTTTCCGGACGCTCTGAACCAACTCCAACAGCGGTTATTCATCAGCACAATGCATATAGCCGGGCTATCAAGGGCGTGGTGTCGCCAGGAGAGCCAGAGAGCAGGACTGAGAATACGCGCGCCGGGATTAAGTCCAAGGTTGTGGGTACAGCCGATACGATACAATTCTTCTGGTGAGTGGATTGTCATGTGATATTCTTCCTTTCGGCACCGACTGTCCGCGTGTTTACGTCCACCTTGCTGCACATCTCGGTCATTTTCTGGCTCCGTTCTTATTCCTGGTTCCAAATATCACGTTCCTGTATCGATGGATCATCTGTCTGTGTGCTGCTGTCATGATGGTGTTTGGGAAGCATTTCTAAAAATCGGACAGCGACGCCTAGGGATGTTGTTGTTGAAGGAAGAGCGTATAAGACAGACGAATGGATGAACACACCGGCATCGATACTGGAAGCCGTACCTCGACGGTTACATGTCCAGCCAGACCACCCCCTCACCATCACGCGCAAGCTCATTGAATCTCGATTCCCTGGCTACAAAACCCACAATGACCTCTTCCCAATTGTTTCGACACGCCAGAATTTCGACTCTTTGGGCTTCCCTGCAGATCACGTTGGCCGGAACAAAACAGACACATATTACCTGAACAAAGAGACCGTTCTACGCACTCACACTTCCGCACATCAAGCCGACACCTTTCGCGCAAACGAATCAGAAGGCTATCTCATCAGCGCAGATGTCTACCGTCGTGATGCGGTCGACCGCTCTCACTACCCTGTGTTTCACCAGATGGAAGGTGCACGCACGTGGAATCGTTCCCAGGCTGCAAAGGAAGGAAAGTCTCTCGCGGAAATCATCTGGGCCGACGTGGAGAAAATCCCAAAACACGATGTAGCAGTGGAGGACCCAAACCCAACTTTTCACGCCGAGCGCAACCCTCTCCAGGCGACGCATTCAGCAGAAGAGGTAGAGGCCATCGCCGTGCATCTGAAGCGCAGCCTTGAAGACATGGTAATCACGATCTTCAACGCCGCAAAATCCGCTACAGACGCACAGAACACACCCTCCGAGCCCCTGAAAATCCGCTGGGTTGAAGCATATTTCCCGTTCACCTCACCTTCCTGGGAACTCGAAGTCTGGTGGCAAGGTGAATGGCTCGAAGTGCTCGGGTCTGGCATTGTCTCGCAGCCGATTCTCAACAACGCATCCGTCCCCGACCACGTAGGATGGGCCTTTGGCATCGGCCTAGAGCGCATCGCGATGCTCCTGTACTCAATCCCTGATATCCGCCTGTTCTGGTCGAAAGACAGCCGCTTCCTCAACCAGTTCAGTGAAAGCGGCCCCATCAAAACATTCATCCCTTTCTCCAAGTTCCCCGCCTGTTTCAAAGACGTCAGTTTCTGGCTGCCGGCCAAGAAGAGCGCGGCTGGTGGTGCGGGCGCCACGGCCTCACCTAGCATTCACCCACCGGCAACACCATCTAGCGCCATCGTGCCGCCCGCTGCTCCTGCACCCCCCACCGTGTCCTTCCACGAGAATGACGTTATGGAAATTGCGCGCGAGGTGTGCGGTGATCTCGTCGAGGACGTGCGGCTGGTGGATGAGTTTGAGCATCCGAAGACGGCACGCAAGAGCTTGTGCTACCGTATCAACTACCGCAGTCTAGAACGCACGCTTACAAACGAGGAGACGAATGAGCTGCATGAAAATCTGAGGACGCTTTTGGTCGAGCGGCTGGGCGTGGAGTTGAGGTAGTGGTTGTGTGAATGCTGCGGTGACAGGCAGCTGCGGCATGTCACCATCAGGAGGCTTGGTACGCGGCGCATGTTATAGGCTGAGGCAGCGGCATTAGGCTGTCGCGCGCGACTGAATCCGGACGTTGTGGACGCAGGTCGAACATCTGCTCTACTTGATGCGCCCCTCAGACGTCCATATAACACAAGACTATGTACACAATCTGTAAGAATAATTGTAACCTGGCATTACCCAGCCAACTTGTACTATGCTGTACTATACACGAAGCAACATCCTCTTCTGTCCACCCCCTCTTCCCAACCATGCTTCAGCACCCTGACCGCACCTCCCGTTCCTAGTGAACACCTACTCCATCTGCAAGCCACACACCCAGCCCGCCCAGCCCGCCACACGGCAGATCGACTACCACCACCAGCGCGGCCCCGGGCAGTGCCGAAACACATCGAATGGGCGCAGTGGAGTCTAGACTGCGTGGATCGATGGCTGTTAGCTCTGAGTCTCCAGATCATATGGAGGTATGTCAGCACTTCGGGACGGGAGGCTATACAAGTCAACTGGCTGGCTGTGTAGCGAGGTGTGTGGTTCGTGTACTGTGGGCTTGGGGAGAGTTTTAGGGTGATGGAGCGGCCAGAATGGTACCATTTCCCTGTATTATAGTTGTCTTTTGTGGTTCGGGTGCCGGGGCGTGGGCTGTAAGAGAGGGTGGGGAAGAGGGGAGGATAAGGTGCGGTGTGTGACTTCTGGAGGGTCGGTGCTCTTTTTGGGCTTGGGTATTGACGAAGCACGTAGTCCAGCAGTGCAGCTAGGAGCTCCTAGACTTCGTGTTTATTGAGCCTTATGAGTTATAGATGAGCTTGAGGGAAGACGAAGCAGTCGAGACCTGCTAGTCACTCCAACTCTTCGGTTGTACTGCAAGGCTACTGATAGAGAACAATTGGTGAAACAAGCAACTTTGCTAACACATCAATGGCAAGTCGGAGTGCAAAAGTATTGAGAAATCCCCCTTTCCTCCTCCAGCTCGGTTGCAGTATGGCCTGACCATTCTATTCATCATTGTGTACAAGCTAAATCGCAACAAAAGAATTTGACTGTTCGCAAGCGGGACAAATGCTAACCATAGAATGAGGCGGAAAGACACTGATCCACCAAGAAACAAGGGGTCCGAGACAATTGAGCGGCAAAGTTCGGTATGTTGGGCTGTGAGCCTGGACTCCTGCGAGACCGTCTTACATTGAGACAAAAAGTGGTGTCGGGAAGATCGAGTTTCCAATCGTCGACCGTTACAATACATCATTCGATTCTAGATCTTGCGGGAGTTTCTTGTTGCCGATGTGGAGAATTTGTCTTCGGGCATTTTGGTGCAAGCAGGCAGCCGTTACACTTGATCGGATTAGAGGAGTTGGTCCGGTGAACGATGTGAAGAGCTAATTGTCGTGCGTCTTGCTCCAAACCTGATCCTTGTTATGATTGATCAAGGACGTGTTCCACGACTGTTGGAGGAGTCGCGTCGGTCGTGTCGTACGATACGATGTGTACTTCACCGGTGATGGTGGATATACCAAGTGGCTCCGTCCAGCTATGAACGGTGTTCTGTAGAGGGAACTTTGCCGTGGCAAGGATGCTCTTCGGCCAGTGAGCGGAGCACTTGGATAGAGTTCTGAACGAGTACTCCCACAAGTCTCCACCATTTGTCCGTGACGAGGCCCGACATGCTGGTACGAAGTAGCCTTGGAGCATGGTAAATTTCCGCAGCCGTAAGGAAGGCACGCTAGGTTTGTGGACGGTATCGCGAAAAGGACAGGCATGCTGATGCGATACTGTTCCGATAGCTGGCATGACCGTTCTTCCAGATGTTCTTGCGACGGTGAATTGATGTGCCTGTGTATCCGAATAAAGACATAGTGACCGACCCGTTATTAGGCCTATGGTGAGTTGTCGGCGCGTAACCGGCACTTCTGCCATGTGGGATGTCGTAGAAGTAAGGTTTAATAAGGAAAGCGTTCATATTGTAGATCGCAGGATTAACAGATTAACAACACCAACAAGATCGTACGATGTTACCGCCGAGGATCACCACAACGACGTACGATGCAGACCTCGCTGGACTTCGATGTCATTTTTGTCTATACGAGCCGAGTATACGCAATTCTATCTACCAGTCTCCTGTTTATTCATTACGTCAATGCGGATGTACAATAGGAATTCGGGTTCTTTGAATGTCCACGCATACAGTCCTAGCGATAGGGATTACGGCACTGGTGTCTCCACTCTATCGCTTGCAAGGATCCGATCATTGCCTGGTAAGTCAGGTTGAGTACTTCTCCTACATTTGGTGTAAGGCAACTGCAGGTGGGTGTGGCCGAAGAAGATAACCCTGGTTCTTAAGATAGAAGCTCTAAGCACCGCCAGCATACACCCGATCAAGGTTGCGACTCAAAAACGTCGCGCTTTGATTGCTTGCATGCCAAAGATGCCGAGTCATAAACTACGTATGTTGTAAAAGCGAAGTCCAAGGCGGATGCGGCTCCTTTCCGGTCAACTCACAATTGTTGAAGGATCAAGACAATTTGCTTGATGGAAACTAGTGTCCGATTGTAATAGTTCGCGGACAAAAGCACACATAGACCAGAAGGACTTATTGAATCAAGCCAAAATACCTGCATTCGGAGCATGTTACCGCTTGAGAGGTCTTTGCTGCAATGCAAAGCACATGCAACGACATCAACGAGAGGAACAGGAAAGGACGTAACCGCATGTGGGCCGCATCGAATGATTTCGGGCAGACACGAGGCTCGTGCTGCTGGTACCCTGCACACCACTACGTCGCTTGGCGTGACATCGGATCGTGACTTGCAGGCGGAAAGCGGTGCGGGCAGGATGTGAATTTAGGTACGTAGTTTTATTCTCGCAATGACCTTCAATTGTGTAGCCTGCGCCCTCTCCGATCAGAGAGCTGATCGTGAGTGCTGGATGTGGACTGATACCGGTCGTTTCAGGGCGTGTTCTAGACGATCAAAATGTTTGCTTCGGGCTTTACTGGAGAAACCACATGGGACAGGGATGGCGTTGTGAAACTGCTTGGGCAGCCACAGAGCAAGCTCCTCCTACGTACAAGCACAACTCGAAGATCCTTTCAATCCAAGGTCGATGGCTCTGAAAGAAACAGGGAAAAATCCCATCCTGCCCGTGCTTGGCCTTCGAGCGACTGCATATTGACAAGCAACCTGCGTGACGAAGCAGCAGACTGCTGGAATTTTACGGGACGGATGCCCGGGAAAGCTTGGCAAGTCTTATACCACGCGGTCGTCTTGAACAACATGGGTGTTGCTTGTCGAGCTCGTGTAATAAGCCATGAATGAGCTTCGGTGGAAGCGGAGAACCTGAAGAAATACAGCAAGCAGACGCTGAGACGTCAAGTAGCGCACGGCGAAATTCACTATTAACCTATGAGATCCTGTCGTCAAAAATGAATCCAGGCCGCTCAGGGAGAGCTCAAACGCGGGCCACTTGAGCCAGGCCGCCACACGGGCTGAAGCGAAAGAAGCAAGTGCCACTGCTGCTTGGAACGCTCGTCTAGGGTCGAATGTGTGAGTAACCCTTGCCATCACTGCAGGAAACAACGTAACAGAGGCGACAAGATCCCCCGTACCGGATCTTCACCCTGTAAAACGGTCAACAAGAGTACCCTGCTCTTCTGCAACGAGCGCAGGGGCATGGCTGGGAAACCTCAGACCTAGCTATCTCTAGTTTGACGACCCCGCTCGACAACATTGGCTTGCAGAGACGTCGACATAGCGATCGAATTGTCTGGACGGCTCGTGGCAGCTTGCGAAGGCCACCACGGAGGTCGCGTTGCAAGCTCGGGGTTCAGCCGTGCCGCGAATCAACCTTGCTTCCTGAGCACTTCCTCACGTGGCACTACGCGAGAGCTGGGGCCGAGCTAACGGTCGCTCTGTTGCGCAATGACCCTGGAACGTTGTGCACAACTATGTGATATCGCCAACGCTCAGCCAAATATCACTCCAGAGACCCAGATGCTCCAGAAAATACCAAAAGACTTGCAAGACCTGGCCGGCCAGCGTTGTTTCTCTTAATCGCGTATCTATTGATTTGAAACCAACCGCCCGTCGAGCTGTGCTGCTTCCGTCTATCCGCCACGTGCGACTGGTATGTACGAGGCGATAAATCGGCTTTCCTACCCGTTCGGCTGGCCTGCTCCGCCATCGATGATAATCCCGCCACGCGCAGCGCTGGTGCTGTCAAGAGAGTATCGCGCTCTGTTGCGTCATGTGCTCGCCCATCGACCAACTTGTCGCGCTAGAGGCTAGAGCAAACTCTCGACGGCGATGGTGCCAGCGACTTGCAGATCAACACTACCTATGCACTTCGCGTCCGTTTATGGACGTGCCAAAAGGGGAGTAGGCTAAGGAAGGTGCCGTTGTTCGCAATGTGCAGATCGCCCTAGCCCTTAATGCCCGTGTTATGGCCCTTGAAGTTCCCCAGAACTCGCCAGACATACGAGGTTAGGCTCACGTTTCAAACCATGACTGAATCAGGGTGCGCCTCCGATAGCCTAGACGCATCGCTGTCAAGGTACTCGGCCGTAGCAGGGGGGTCCTCGTCGCTGCATGTATCAATAGCAGTTTGGGGGAGCCACACTTAAGTCACTGCACTGCCTTTTGCCTTGATGCCATGCAGGGAACGCCCTTATGTTTGACAAACCCGCTTTCCGAGTCTCAGCTACCTAGCACTTCAGACAGTCAGCCACGGGAACCTCAAACGACGACCATGACACACATCGCGAGCTGCATGCGGCCCGATGCTGTCAAGACATCCGTTTATATAACCCAAGAAACATCCTACAGAATGAGTGTACGTGCCCAGGACTATTTGAATCCTTCTGATGAACTATCACTTGCCTCGCCGGTCCTGTTCGCTAAGAGACCTTCAGGCTACAAGAGACTTGAACGTTTCAAGTGCTTCTTTACTTAAAAGCCCATCCGCAACCTGCCTACCCCAGGCTAACTCCAAATACCAACTCTGGCCATCAGCAAAGAGTCCTGCAGGATTCTCGTCTGACAAGTTAGCTGCGCTATCAGTTGGCCGTTCTGCTACATCGCTCAGTGATACGTCCGTTCCCACTGAAGCTGCACCGTTCTGGCAACGTGCAGGCTCAATGTCGAGGAGAAGAAAAGTCAGTGTTCCTGAATTGGCAGGCACCATGACAACGGTCCAAGAGGTGCCGGTTGACTCTCGTAAGCAGCATTCGGACTTTTGGCATCACTTGTCACTGACACACTCAAAGCAACAATTCCAGGCAGACCTCCTCTTCGAAGGCCATCATACGAGACGTTCGGTCACGAGAGATCCAATAGTGCTCCAGGCACTGCTTGGAGGACTGGCCCATTCGGCGATGCAATGATCTCTTGCATTACAGGACCTTCGCCCGTTCTGGCTTCAGAAAAGACTCCTACTGCCAATCAGTACTCCCCTGCCATGACCGGACGATCACTTTCGCCAATTCCGAGTCCTAGTGCGAGGCCACCTCTCAAAGTCGACACAATCAACCCAACATTACCACCTGAGGTACCACCTAAGTCGCCTTCCATCGATCGTAAGGGATCACCGGCTCCCCTGAAGCTAAGCTCGAAGTCAAGCAAGACTCCACTTACAACACCGGCATCTGCTACATCAGGTGGTTCTACCCCTCTAAGTGCAGCTGACGCCAGACGCTCACCAAAGACTGGAACACTTCTGCCTACTCCTTCATCTACACAGTCGGCGTTTTTTCGGACAGCATCTCCGCGAAGTTCGCCCAGGACTGAGAAGCAGGACCCTCTCATCGGCCCAGGTTCACACGGTCGAAATATGTCAGAGTCATCAATCATGGACCGTGGCCGTCCAACACAACGGACAACCAAGAGATCTCATAGTCGAACCTGCTCAGAATCTCTCGGCCAGGCAGCTGACAACTGGACACTTCCTCGAGGCATGCGAGTGCCTGAGGCATCAAGCCGTATGAGCAACGTGGACCAGCAATCACTTCATAAACAAGCATGCGAACAGGCCGGTAACTTCGAAGTGCTGAACAAAGGAGACGTGAACTCCTTGTCTAGGGTCAGTGAATCCTCACTTTGATTCTGTACACACACACTGACGTCAATGTAGGAGCTTCGAGCACTCGATGAACGCTGTGACTATCTTCGCAAGACTTACAAGTCATTGCGGGCAGGACGTCATAAGCTTCACAGCCGCATGATCTCATATCTGAAGCGTGGGGAAACCAACATCTTCTCTCGCGAATCTCTTCTCAAGCAGGAGGAGGCCCTCGCCGAATTGGACAACTCCATCGATGAGTTCATCGCCAAGTTGGAGCAGTCTGAAAATCGGCGCCTGCGACTCCGCCAAAAGCTACTAGAACATGTGGCGGCAGCACTGGTACTCTCTCCGACAATGCGCGGCAATACTGCAGAGACAACTCCGCCTCGAAGCCCTGTGAAGGCAGAGAACAGCCCCTCGCGTGTTGAGCCTAAAGATACAGAGTCGATCAAGATCTACGCTGACGGCCATGTTCTCAACCTTTTCTCCGACATCGAAAAAGCAATCGGCCAGATGTGTGAGCAGCCGTGCTGAGCTCGACGCAAGCGATCTGTGACTACCCTTCTGCTTCATCTTTATCGTTAAGACATCCACTTTTCTCCTTGCCTTATATGGCTTTCCACTAATATAGAATCACGCCCTTCGACACATTCTACGACACCCTTACGGCCTGTTTCATTTCTCGGCATTAGTTCTGGTCCATTACACATGCAGGGTTTCTTTGGTCCCGAACGTAATATGGTATTCCTTTTCTGATTTCATCCGATACCCGGGCCGCGCTTGGTTTCAAATCCTCATATTTCCATTTGTTGCAATATTCCTGGTGATGACGTCTTGGGGCGTTTCAGGCATAGCGGGAGCAGTCCAGAATCGGCAGTGGTACTGCAATACGATGTAGCATAGATTGATACCGCTCCACAAGGGCAATTCAAATCCGAATACTTTTCCACCACCAAGACGTTCTCATCGTTTCAGATATATCAGTTGAAAGACAGTTACCAGCCACAATGACCCCGCGCCATGTCACTGGCGCCCCGTTTCTACCGGCTGGGGTCGTCGGAGTACAGCTCCTTGAAGGTTCGACCGTCGTTCAATTCCAAGGACCAGGTATGACCAACGATGACATGTCTGTATAAGTCCGTGCTGAAATACTGGTGAGTCTTGGTTGTAGATGTGTACTTGTCCCTGGACTTGGCTAGTCAAGGAGTATCTGTTGAGGTCATCGTGAGACTAGATTTCTTATACCACAGCTATAGTCTGTTTCAACGGCACCGGGACGTTTGCCACCACAAACGTGCTATAGTAGACTAGTCCAAACACGGGTTCGGAACGCACTCGAAGAAGCACAACAGAACTTGAAGTTAAGCGTCACAATGACACTCGCTGACCACACGTCCGGATGTCGGCTCGCTTGTGGATACGCAAACCGTGTATCGGAGGCAGAAGATGTTACGGTATGGAGATTGCGGCAACGAATTGTTCTGGGTGTTCAATGTCGGGTTTAACACCTATAGTCCGCGGCTGTGTTTCAGGGCCTCAAACGCAGGGGAACCTGCTCCGGAGCGTCCGCCGGGTAAACTCGCACAGGGCGCGCAGCCTCAGGAATGCCAGCCTTGCGATATTCACCACCAGGTCATGTGCTATCAGCAAATGTCTAATCCAGATCGAATCCGACTTCAGTCAGAAGAGTGAACATGGGTGGGGCAGCTCGCTCGCCATCCCTTCCGCAACCACCAAAGCCAGGGTTTCCGGTTGGGCCTTAGCGGGGTTGTACGCACAGACCACCTCGAAAAGTTTCGACTGGGACGACACGCAATAATTGACTGAATCAACACACTCACCACAGATCACCGCCATGGCGACAAACAGCATCAAGCTGCTCACTGGCAACAGCTACCCTCAGCTCGCTCAGCTGGTCGCTGACAGGTGGGTTCTGCCCTTTTTGAACGATCCAAAACCCATCTTGGCACGCTGGTCACCGCGTTCATGCTTGACATGGCGTCCAAGCAATTCGACTGGAGGCACGCAAATCAGCTGCCGCTCTCACCTATAATCTCAAGAGATTAGAAGCCAGCCCGGACACGTTTACCTTGGATTGCTTTCATTTCCTAGTACAGCACTGACGATTGATTACAGGCTCGGTATCGAGCTTACCAAGATCCTTGTCCTTCAGTACTCGAACCAAGAAACCTCCGTCACCATCGGCGAATCTGTTCGCGATGAGGATGGTATGCATTATTTTCAAATCATGTGATCTACTGTAGCTCATCGTTTGACAGTGTTCATCCTGCAATCTACCCCACCAGGCGATATCAACGATGCTCTTATGGAGCTCTTGATTATGATCAACGCGTGCAAGACTGCATCAGCACGTCGTATCACTGCCGTCCTTCCGAACTTTCCCTACGCTCGCCAGGACAAGAAGGACAAGTCGCGTGCACCAATCACGGCCAAACTGATGGCCAATATGCTTCAGACTGCTGGTTGCAACCACGTGATTACCATGGATCTCCACGCCAGTCAGATACAGGGCTTCTTCAATGTCCCTGTCGACAATCTCTACGCTGAGCCTAGCACGCTAAGATGGATTCGCGAGAATTTGGACGTAAAGAACTGTGTGATCGTCAGCCCGGATGCTGGAGGTGCAAAAAGGTGAGCATTTCCTGCCTGTGAGACAATGTGCCGTGAAACGCGCTCGTCTAAAGTGCAACATGCCCATTGCGAAGAGGCTAGATGGCCTGTAATCACATCTTCGGATGTCAGGTGCGCCATTTGTTGATTCGCAATGCTAACGCCAGTACAGGGCTACGTCTATTGCTGATGGTCTCAACTTGCCATTTGCGCTTATCCACAAAGAGCGCACTCGTCCGAATGAGGTGTCCAGGATGACACTTGTCGGAGAAGTGGCTGGCAAGACTGCCATTCTTGTCGACGATATGGCGGATACGTGTGGTACACTCGTAAAAGCCGCAAGCGTTTTGATCGACCAAGGCGGAGCAAAGGACGCTATCGCTATCGTCACCCACGGTATTTTGAGTGGTAGCGCCATTGAAGCTCTAAATGGTAGCCGTCTCAAGAAGATTGTTGTGACCAACACGGTGCCACACGAGGCAAAGAAGGAGGTCTGCGACCGCATTGAGACGATCGACATCAGTCCCACTGTAAGTGAACATGTGAGCGATATTTGTTCATGTTACGACTTCTGACCAATGTGTAGCTTGCCGAGGCTTGCAGACGTACCCATAACGGCGAGAGCGTATCTTTCCTCTTCAAGCATGCGCCCGTTGATTAGGTCCGGTATACCCCACAAGAGCACATGCTTTCATTCGTTACTGGCGTTCAGGAGTATGGTCCAAAACTACATTGCGACCTTGCCGGTATTTGGGCTATTTTGATGAGATATTACATGCTCACCGATCGCGATCTCCGCCACATGGTGAAGCCACTGCCGTCGAAGAGATGAGAAGTTTGTCGCACTAAACCCGCATTAACGATTGCGAATTTCCAAATATTGCCTCCCGCTAGGCTGTGGCATAATATGAACCCGCTGTCAACGGGTTTGACGTTTCGTGGCAAGGCGACAAATGTTTTGCGATTGTGCATTTGCACTAACGCGGCTAGCACGATATGGGTCGCGCCGGTCAAACTTTATCTCGTCTTCAAACTGGCTATCTACCCAACTCAGGCGCATGGGATCGGTCTTTGAAGGGTGCAGCTTGCCCGATATTCTAATCGCCAACAATGCTTACTGTAACTCCGCGCTCAAGGCCCCCAAACGTCTTTCGCCTCCACTTCGGACCGCAAGCGTCCCAAACTCCTTTTAGTTGGCCTTCTACATTTTGGTACACTTAAAAGCTAATGGCTTGACTGCTTCTGTATGCAACACCGAGATCTGCGAACGATCGACGATCGACGGTACGAGTAATGACATTGCGGAGGTGCCTTTGCTTCAAACTCTGTGCACGTGGCAATTGCTTCACACATTGGCGGATCCGTACTTCCGCTGCCCCTCCTTGGAGTCTGATTAATCTCCTATACGGGAGCTCCACATGTGTAGTCTCCTAACGTTTTGGGGTCTCACAGACAGTGAAGGAAAGTACCGTCACTAGCGTCTGGAAGCTTCCTATACCACGTGGTTTCGTTTTCGCGTCAGCTTCGTGTCCCTCATCTCCAGCCGATGTTGAAGATGTAGTGGAGATTGTACTATAATCATGCGTTTTCAAAGCAAGAAATGCAGGGTCTCAGGGTCCACGGGTAGATCTTGTTGCCAGTCAAAGCTACTTTTATTTGTCGAAGCTTTCAACGACTTGGCCCTGCTTTGATGACTGACTCAGTAGCAGATATACACTATCAAGACCGGCGTTTCGACGCGTGTACAAGATATGGATGTGGATTGCTTTTCTCCGAATCGAGGTTTTTTTGCAATTGCCATGTCATGAGTACCGCGATGTTGGTACAGAGGTTTGACTCATGGTTGTAGTGTATTTACGGGTTTATGCAAGCTGCTAATCGCGCTAGACAAAATCACTTCAGCGTCCACTACAGCACTACTGTGTGGGGTGAGGCTCATCATTGTAGCTTTCAAGAGTAACGTCGCCGAGACCTCCGGCCAGAATTGATGCTTATGCTCCAGCGAAAACGCCAGCCACACAACATCATCCACCCCAAGCTAGGTGTTTCCAAAGCTAACAAGTGTGCACCTCCGAACGAAACTAGCACCAAGCGATTCATTGCCAGATCAAGCGCGTAATGAACGTGCATTGGCAGCTCAATGTCAGCCTTTGCAAAAAAAGAAGACCCCCTCCGCTCCGCTCTGCCCGCCTCCATTACCGCCTAAACTACACGCAAGCCCTCGTGCTGGGAGGTTAAACCACCTCGAATCCTTCAGCTCGCTCGGAACGCGCCGAGCACACTTTACCCGATCGTCCACGCCGCACGAGAAACTAGACCAAGCACGTGTTCGGCGCCACAAGTCTTTGGACCCCGTTGCGAGAACAAAAATGTGAACGCCGAGCAGGGTCCATAGAAGAGCGTGTGCGCTGTAGGGAACCCTCAACAGCTTGTGTGGCGCCTCGTAGTAAATGACGTGCATTAGGTTTGTGCCGGCGAGAAGGAAGGCCCGAAGAACATTCACCTCAGGAAATCAAATGCTGTCCCTAGCTCCGCCTCCAGTAGGATAGCGTCCCGGCTGTGCAGAGCCGGTGAGGCCGAATGCGTATATGCAGTGTTCACGTAAATGATACATGATCGGGCCTGCGTCAAAAGCTTCTGTTGTAGAGGCTATTATACGCTGGGAAGGACAGGCGAGACCCCTAACGGAATCATTGGAAGATCAATTGCGAGGCTGAATGCATGCAATATTATGCAAGTGATGCAAGTCGGTCCTGCCTCAAAAGCTTCTTTCATCGAGGTTCTGCGCCGGGAAGGACAGACGAGAACGCTTGGACATTGCAAGATGTGGCTCCTGACCCTCACATTTGTTCGCAAGGGCAGCATGGAAGATACATTGTGGGTTGTGGAGCGGGATATCCTGCTGCAGAGATATTGATTTTGTGGTTCAGAAGGCTGCATACGTGCAAAATACAGGCAGATTTATGAGTCTGCATCTTGAGCGTGCAGATGCTGCACGACTACATCACTATGTACATACTATATTGAATGACTGAGCCTTGAGGTGAAAAGACGCATTGGGGCCTCAAGCCAGACGATCAATACAGACAGAAGCAGGAAATGACTTCGACTCGCTCTCACTACAGTAGAAACGAGTGAAGTCTTATATCAACGCATCGGCACTGCGCATTCACACAACCAAGCATAGCAGATTCCAACATCTACGATTGCCGCTGCTAATTTTGTCACTACCCACAGCCCTGAAGAGAAAGGAACAACAGCGTTCACGTTTCCTTTCCTTCCTGTCGCGACAACAATTCATCCAAGAGAAACACACCATTCCCGCACTCGCACGTGAATGTCCATCCGATCCCCCTCCTTATGTAGCTGACTTAAGCTTGAGAGAGCGTATACGGAGGGGCCTTCGTGCAGCAACCAATGTTCTGAATCGAGCAAGGCGATGAGGTGTATACGATCAATCTGACCTTGTAACGTAGACAAGGCGGAGCTGTTATGGACACAAAGACCTGAGGGTAGGGGGAGGCTAGATGTGTGGGCGACAAGGGGCTTGAAGATACTGTAGTGGAATGGACGTTAGAAATGAGTCGTCACGATAACCCGGTAGAGCGATGAAAGGCGCACCGACGAACAGGGTGATGTGATGTCATATGATATGATTTGACAAGGTGGAGTATTGCTCTGCTACTACGACGAGTCTCGCGTCTCCGTGAGCGAAGCGCGTGCCCAGCGAGCTTCTCGCGCGCGATCACGGTCTATCATCTCCTTCATTGCGATTTCTTCGCTCTCGGTTCTCTCCTCGACTTCTGTAGTGTCACCCCCGTTCTTCCTGTCATTTTTGCTCTTTCTCTCACTTTCGGCCTCAGAACTTGACCCCAACCTTCCCCCTCGCTTTTCCATTGATCTGTATTTGCCAGTAGACGAGAACTTCCGCACTTTCGTGAAGCCTAATCCTTTGAATGAGTCGGGTTCTTGCTTGGTCTTTTTGGATTCTTCCACTTCTTCCCCAGCCAGCAGCTCCTTGGTAGACTGCCCGCGACTTTCGAGCACGAACGCCATGCCGAGTGAGTGCGTGCCGTGCTTTCCATGGACACTTTGCAGTGCCGTATCTTCCGTTGCATTCGCTTGGTCTACCCAAAATGTTGTCCCTTCAAAAAGGCGTTTAGCTGTCCTGTACACTGTTGCGTTGATGGGTGTGAGGCCGTCCTTCTCCATAGTGGCATCAACCTGCAATCTACCACTCGCGTGTCCAATAGTAATTGTACCATCTATAACAGGCTCAGGCGCAAGCAGCTGTTCGACAATGGTGCCAGGTATGCGTGCTGCGACAGCGGTGGTTAAAGCTGCTGTGAGCGGAATAGCTCGGTGCGGTTGCGTATCGGAGAGGAAGCGAGCTATGAGATCTGTTTGCGAAGTCTGGAGTGTCTGGCCAGACAAGACAGGATGCTCAGCAGACATGGAAATCAGCCCGATTTTGGGTATTGTGCGAGGGACGGCATCTTCGTTGGGAGCGATGCCCATGTTCACCGCGGCAGACTTGCGTATTGATTCGAGCAGAGCTAGCTTATCTGGAAGCTTGTTGAAGTCATTAGGCAAAATGGTGCCATCTATACCAACATCGCTTGCACGTATGAAGATGCAAGGATTGGCGCCATCGACGCAGCTGACCCTGTGGCCCAAAATACGATCGATTCTGTTACCAGTAGGCAGCACCTTCCCAGTCTTACTGCCGTATGGCTGCTCAAAGTCTAGCTTGATCTTGGAGCCATGCCCAGTCACGCCATCGATTGCGTAATCACCAACGACAGCAGCTTGTCCTCCAGCGACGTTGAAAGTCGCTTTGATAATTTTGCCGGTGTTCGTGTTACGAATCCGGACGGTGACTTCGCCGTTGCCTCGAGCATATGTTCGTGGTGGTAGTAGTCCAGCATTGTAGGCGTAGGGACCGATGGCGCTGCTCATGTTGCCGCAATTGCCTGCGACATCCACCTCGTCGTTCTCAATACCCAGACCAACGAATGTATAGTCAATATCAATGCCGTCCACTGCCTCTCCTCGAGCATGAACCGTCTCAAGCAAGCCGCGTGCGCCATCCAGTGTTTGGTATTGAAGCCTTTCAGCGATTGCTTGCTTGGTCACTGGCGTCCTCTTGCCGTAGGGCTCAACTAGGCAAATCTTACTTAGACTCGATATGCCAGCTCCCATTCCGTCGAGCTGACGACCGTAAAGATCGCCGCTGCCGATTATTTGCCGGAACATCCCAGGCCATTTTGCACGATCTTGTGGAAGGTGCTGGGGTTGGAAGAGGACGGCGCGCGAGGTACCGCCTCTGTAGTACGCGGCTTGGATCGGGGCCTGAATAGCAGCGGCCCTGGGTTTGGGCGTATCATTGACAGCAGCGTAGGCGCGGATGCGCAGAGAAAGGGAGGGCGAAGGTCTCATCACGCATCATGCGTCATGGTGAAGGCGGAAGCTGTGCAAGCCCGCGGGAGCTGTTCGGGATGCAGGCCGAGGTGCGGTGACGCTGCTGGTGGCACGGTCCCTCCGCGATGACCTCCGAAATTTTGTCTCTGGTAGCTTCTACTGTCTGTGTTATCCCATCGCCTCCATCTTGCGCCTGCGCCAACACTCCTGCCATACTCACTCCATCTCTCATCACACATCACGCATCACACGCCGCAATGTTCCAAAGAAGCCTCCTTCGCGCCTCGAGACAGGCTGCCCTCCGCCCTGCCGCCTTTGCGCCGATCAGACAGCAAGTCGCACGCACACGAGCTGCTGCACCTGCTATCAGATGGTACTCGGACGCACCAGCATCAAAGGAGGGTGAGGCAGCAGAGAAGAAGGAGGATGCGCCCAAGGATGAGTCAGCGCAGCTGAAGGAGCAGCTCGAGAAGAAGGACAAAGAGATTGTCGAACTGAAGGTAACTAGACTCTCTTTCATCTCGCCATGGATAAGAATTAACGTCAATGGCAGGACAAGTACCTCCGCTCAGTCGCCGACTTCCGCAATCTCCAGGAGCGTACAGCGCGCGAGACCAAGGCTGCTAAGGACTTCGCCATCCAGCGCTTCGCCCGCGATCTCGTCGAATCCGTTGATAACCTCGACCGCGCCCTCTCCACCGTCGCGCCCGAGAAGCTGAAGGGTGACAACCAGGACTTGACCTCTCTGCACGAGGGCGTCAAGATGACCGACGGCATCCTGATCAACACACTGAAGAAGCACGGTCTCGAGCGCTTCGATCCCTCCGAAACCAGCGAGAAGTTCGATCCCAACGTCCACGAGGCTGTTTTCATGGCACCGCAGCCAGGCAAGGAGGATAACACCGTCTTTTTCACCCAGCAGAAGGGCTTCTATCTGAACGGACGCGTGCTGAGGCCCGCTAAGGTCGGCGTTGTCAAGAACGCCTGAGCACTGCCCTCTTCACATTTTATGTTTTGACAGCTCCCATGTTTGGGGAGCCTGTGTACTCGCATCTGTATGAGTATTTGTCTGGCTCGGTACGGCTACACCTGGATGGTTATATTTGGGCATGGTACATTGGGCACGGCGTTGTTGTGTACGTCATATCGCGCTGGTTGTGCGTTTCTTCACAGCATATCTGTATATTCCCCTCTCACGCATTTCAAAAGCCTTGGCAGTACGAGGAGCTGCTGTTGTACATTGTAATATTAGTCATGACGACAGAGGTGCTACGATAGATGGCAAAACCATTATGAATGCAATAATTGCATGTACTACCATCAGAACGATTCTAATTGTGACTGGTGTGTTACGAGGTGGCTCATTCCTTTGTTGGGTGATGCTTTCCCTCTTCGAACTGCACTACGCTAGCGTATCGACCCTTGAAAGAGCAGACCTCACGAACGCGCCATCACAACACCACCATCATATATACACATCCCAACATTGAATGGCCTCAACAACATTCACGACTCCAAGCCAACCACGGAAGCGGCAGAAGCTTACAACGACTGCATGTGAGCCATGCCGCAGTCGCAAGATTCGCTGCGATGGCAACAAGCCAACCTGTGAAGCATGTTCGAAACGCTCCCAACAATGCATCTACCAGGCAACCCCAGATATCAACAGCGCAAATGCATACGTCGACTCATTGGTCAACCGCGTATCTCAATTGGAGCAAGAGCTAAACAACGCACGCGCAACTATTCTGAAACTGTCCACCAGCCCAAATATTCCCATTGAACCGCAACAACAAAAACAAGCCCATCACCAACCATTCGGTAATATCGACCCCAGGCTGCTCCCCGATGACGAGAGGGCTGCTGTCGAGCATGGCTCCGTCGATGCAATGGGTGGCGATGCTGGGATCATGAATTCTGATGATGGACCAACGTTTTACGGCAGCTCATCAGCACATGGTTTTACCCGTCAATTGTACGGCTCCATTCTCCAAAAGTCGACAACGCCAGAACTCAAGGCCACTGAAGGCCGGACTCTGGGTGACCAGTCGTCTAAATTGTCGATTGCTGCCTACATGCCCCCAGAGTCTTTCTCACTCCTTCCCAGAGAACTGTCTGACCACCTCCTATCGCTGTACTGGAGCCGGGTACACATACTATACCCATTCTTGCATAAAGAATCCTTCGATCAAGCATATGAGGATCTTTGGAAGCCTTCTGTCGAACATCGTTCTCGGACCAGGCCTGGGTTGGGGCTCGGCGCATCGGAAGAATCAGGGCCATCATCGATTGTCTTTCATTGCGCTTTCAATGCTGCTCTAGCGCTTGGCATGCAATTCTCTGATCTACCATTAAGCGAGAGGGGGCGTCTCTCTTCTTTGTGTCTGTCCAAGTCCAAAGATCTCCTGAGACTTGATCTGTTCGACAGCGGTAATATAGCCTTGGTGCAGACACTTCTGCTATTGACGCAGTATTTCCAATCTACGAGCTGGCCAAGCAAGTGCTGGACTTCAATAGGTTTGGCCTGTCGACTCGCACAGGGACTAGGCTTGCATATCGAAGAAGACAGGTTAAAGCGAACTTTCGACGTCACAGAACGTGAGATGAGGAGGCGTGTGTGGCAGGGCTGCTTTTCAATGGACATCATCGTAAGCATGACTCTGGGCAGACCCGCAATGCTCGTAGCGACTTCACCTCGTAGTCTGCCGAGTACGCTTGACGGCCAAGATGAAGCTCTGGCAACAGAAGGAGAGGATAGGCTTTCCTCTGTCGACTTCTTTACGCAAACCATAATACTTTACCGAATCGTAGGACGGATCCTGCTGAACATCTACAAGATCAATGACGAATACCACGGACCACTGCTTGCGGAGAACGACAGGAGGGAAGACCTCTTGCGAGGTTTTGAAGATGAATTGGCCCAGTATACTCAAGCAATCCCGCGAAGGCTTTTGTGGATATCATCCCTAGAACCGCATCTCGAAGGTCAACTGAACGATAAAGTTGCATGTCAGTCGCATGTTCTGCATGTCCGAGTCCTGCACGCCCGCATTCTCCTGCTTCGTCCCGTGTTTCTCCAATTCTGTCGGGCAAATCGGTCTGATAAGGGTGCTATCTTGGCTCCTATCGATCAAGAATCTGCAGCTGCTGAACCGTTCGATCTTCGGTGCGCACTGTCATGCGTTCGTACTGCTCTTGAGCTGATTGGCTCCGTGAATAATTATACTGCAAGCGGTGCGACAGGTGCGTGGTGGTACAATGTTTTCTACACGCGTACAGCCGCAATGGTGATTCTGCTGTCTGCTATCTGTTCTCCGATCTACGACGCTCTGGGCGAAGAGCAATGGCAGGAAGGTTGGATAAGTTGCGTGGAAATTTTGACCGAACGCCTGCCACAATACGAATCTGTCAAAGCATGTTTGGCTACCCTGACTGCACTTCGTCAAAACGTACTCCTCCAGCGATCTGGACATGGACTTAATGGGCGATCGCCAAAGCAAGCTGCAGAAACAAGTGCTGCAAACGGCAGGGACGCCTGTGTTACGAGCACAGCAGACTCAGCTTCTGGCCTTGGGCAACTTCTGCTTGACCCGACCTTCGATCCTTTCATATTTCTTGAACCAGAGATGTTTGCCGACTCTAGCTTTGACTTCGCGGAAGCCTCGATATGAAAAATACACTATCGCGGTCAATGAGACTTTCTTGTCTTGAAGGATACTAAAGGTACGAGCAAGGAATTCAGGGTAATAATTGGTAGCAGCCTGACTAAAACATATCGTTCTCGACATTGAAGTTGCAATCACAACCTACATACAAATCCTTTACTCCACACTCATTATGTTCGGACCTAGAATGGAATATGCTGTTGTTTGAAGCTTACCAACGAACATCTTGCTAATACGGAGATGTGACCTTGTTGCACGCACCGCGTGCTCCATCAATCGGGCTACGCGATGCCCTTAAACTCGAAGTCGACTTCAATCTGTTTAATCTTTCCAATTGCAGCTGTCAGCTGCTTGAACAGGTCGTGTTTTTTGCAGCGGCCACTGTTGTCTTGGTCTTTTGCACAGTCTGGCTCGCAAAACCCGCGGTCCGATTCGCTGGATGTACTGTTGCATTCACCAGCCTTTCAGGCGATAACCCTATAGTGATCTCAAAGAACAATGTTGGGTCGGTGAGACCGGAATGCGTCGTCCAGAAACCCTTCTAACCAGTCTGACCTCGCAGCAATCTTGAAGAAGAATAGAAACTCGCAAGCCCCCGTCCGGCATTCCTAGTGAGCAGCAACAAACCAATGCTCATGGTGTAATCGATTCTCCGGATCGGCGCCTACATCAGCCTCTATACCATGAAAGTCCGTCCATCCGCTTTTCAGAGCCGAATTCTCTAGATGGCACTGCTCGATGGTGCAGCCACACTATCAGTGGGAGTGGACTTAATCAAGCTCAGCGCGCTATTGTTCATTTCTTTGTTCTTCTTGTTCCTTTCACTTGCAGGTGCGCTGGTTCTGATATGCAGATAGCTGTTTTGGCCAAACGTCGCTGGCAACCTCATAGAGTTTCTTGAGAGTTTTCAGCAGACTTTTCAAGGGTACCTTGAGTTTTGAGACCGTCTTCATCGCATGTAGTGACTGTAAGCCAGGTGTTCCGGAAATACAGCACGATGTACCTTGTCTACATCTGCAGCGGCGACTTGGGCAACTGCTGGGGCCGAGGCTGCTTAATCACCTACACAGAAGATCAAGATCAATAGGGAGGTGCCGGATTAAAGGCGTTTGAGAAAAAACCAATACGTCGTAAAGGTTACGACAATGCCGAATGCAAGTATGCCCACCGCGAATCAATCTTGGGCTGCCCTTTCTACCCGTTCATGCTGAGTGGGGTCCTAGAGAGTTCGCAAACGTGATAGTTGTAGCTACTGAATAGAGCGAGGAGATTGTAGCCAGCTGCACGAAGAGTGCTCTTGTGATCAGCCAACTTCAGTATGGTCTTGTCATGCACGAGGAAAGGAAAAATGACAGTAGTCTGAGTTCTAGATTGTGGAAACGCCTCGCAAGCCAATTGCCTCGCTGTCCTATTATCGCTAGACCTTCATGCCTTAAAGCTTAGCGCCCTGTTCCCTCTTCGCCAACAATCTCAAATCCTTCCTCAGAATCTTTCCAGCCGGACTCTTCGGGACCGCATCCACAAAGACTACGCCACCTCTCAACTGCTTATGATTCGCGACATTGCTCTTCACAAACTCGATAATCTGCTGTCCGTTGATCTTCTTTTGATCTGCAACGACATACGCCCTAGGCACCTCGTTCGTGCCCCCGTCCGCATCAACGCCAATCACCGCAGCGTCAAGCACATCATCATGGCTCAGCAGCAGCGCCTCCAGCTCCGCCGGAGCGACTTGCAGACCCTTGTACTTGATGAGTTCCTTCTTGCGATCGACGATGTAAAACATGCCATTGCGGAACTCCGCGATGTCGCCCGTGTGGAACCAGTCGCCAGTAAAGGCCTCGGCATTGGCGGCGTCGTTCTGGTAGTAGCCTTTACATACCACAGGGCCTTTGACGAGCACCTCGCCTGGCTTGCCGGGTTCGACATCTGCGCCGTTATCGTCGACGAGGCGTGCAATCATGTTGGGGATCAGAGGCGAGACTGAGCCCGTGTCGTCTCTCATGTCCATGGGCATGACTGTTGCACTGCCGGTTGTCTCGCTGAGCCCCCATGTTTGAGAGATGAAGCATTCAGGACCGCCAAGTTTCTGGCTTGCGGCGTGCTGTAGGTCCTTACCAAGTGGTGCGGCGCCGCTTATTGCAATTTCCAGAGTTGCGAATTGGTTTGTGACATTGGGACTCTTGGCAATCAGGAGGTAGATGGGTGGTACGGTGAAGAAGAATGTAATGCGGTATTTCTGGTTGTACTCGAGGAATTGGACGAAGTCGAAGCGTGGCATCCAGTATACTGGCCCACCCATGTAGAATGGGTTGATCAAATAGCCTTGAATGCCGGCGATATGGGCCACGGGAAGATGGGCGATGGTGCGGTACTCAAAAGGCGATTTGTCGGTGCGAGTGTTCCGTGTTGTGAGCCAGGATTTGAACATATCGCCTGGAATGACGGCTTCAGCAACGAGATTGGTGTGCGAAAGTTTGACGCCTGCTGAATCAGCCACTTGATCGCTTATTAACAAGATCACAAGAAAGGTAAAACTTACCTTTTGGCAGACCTGTTGTCCCACTGCTGTAGATCAGCACGACAAGACTGTTTTCCAGCACTTGAGGATCCGTGATTCGCTCCCAGTCCAATTTGTCGCTCTCGTCAATCAAGTTTCCACCTGCCCCGCCGTTCTCTTGAATGACTCTCAACTCCCAGTCTGCACCTTCACTCATCACCAGGACTCTGCCGCCGCCATTGCGTCCCCACCCTGCCTCTTCCGCTGCGCGGACAGCTACATCTCGCGTTGCATCGTTTGCCACAAGTATCTTGCTCCCCGCGCTTACAATCTGCTTCGACAGCTCACCCGCGGTGCTTGCTGCGGACGCAGCGCTGAACACACCGCCTCCGCCGATGATGCCATAGAAGAGTGTGGGTAGGAGATAATGTCCTGTCGATATCACTGAACATATGTCTTTACTGGGGCCGCTTTTGCCGATACCAAAATGCTTTCGTAGGGCCGCCGAGGTAGCTAGTGTGAGTTTCCGCGCCCGAGCGACTGTCAGGACATGAGATGGATCGGCGGCGGAGATATGGATCGGTGTGTCTTCTTGTGTCCGGCTGTGCTCGGAGTCTGCAGAAATTTAGCGATGAGCAGGAAGGGCTCTGGTGCCACATAGACGAGAAGGTTTTCGAGCGACACCGCCCAGCTTCCCTTAACTTACCAAAGAGCAGGGTAAGAATGTCGAGGTTGGGGACTGGGTAGGTCTTTGCAGCGCGGTAGAGAATGCCTTCCGGCCTTCTGTCGACAATAGTTGACATGATGTGCACTCGCGGGCTCAACTACTGGACAACATGAATATGGGGAGAATCGTGGCAGTCCTAGATTGATCACAGCAAGACCGATGTGTATTGTTATGCTGACGCGCTGTGTATCTGTAAGGTCTTTTATCATGGAGAGACTGCGGCTCGATACCCCCCTCGCGCCAACTTGAGGTTCCTCGGCTCCATAGCTTCGTAGCTGTGGACGCGTTCCCCACGCGCGGAAGATTCCCGGCGATCTTCGGTAACTTGGGTCAAGTCAGTGCTGTCGAGTAAGCGGGGTAAATCTGGGGTCAGCGCCTTATTGAGGCTCAAATAATGGGGTAACCGTTTTCGTGTAAGCTCATCCTTTGCTTGTTAAGGGAGCATTACTCGGAACAGCAGTGGGGCGGATCAGCGACGCTTCTTCTGCTCTGGCTCATCGTCTGACATGTTCGCTGCGTCAGTTATAGCATCGTCAAAATTGCTGTTTGGTTTGCCACTCTTCCTTCTCTTGCGTTTCTTCTTGTTCGCTGGCCCACCGGTAGACGTTTGTTCTTCTTGTGGCACGTCGACGATTTCCGAATTTTGCTCGTGAGCTGCATCTTGGACAGCTGGATTCTTAACATGCTCGGGAGCTGCTCCAATAAGGCCGCTAGACTTCGCGGGCTTGCGTCTCTTGCGCTTTTTCTTGTCCTCGACCTTGCTGGGGCCATTGTCGGGCAGAGGATCAAAGTCCATAGGTAGCGCAGCAGGTTGCGTAATAGGTGGCAGACGGCTAGTGTCTTCATTGTTCCTGCCCATACCTTTGGGATTTTCCTTCGCAAGTAGTGCCAGATACTCAGCGGTGCGTTTTGTGTGTTCAACCTTGGTCATGATCTTCCAGTCTTGTGGCTTTGCGGTTTCTCTCCACTTGTTCCATGTGCCCTCGTGCATCACATTGCCGCTCAGGACAACGAGCGCACAGCTGTTCCAGAGGGTGTGCACGGCTTGAATTGGTAGCCACTTCTGCTTCAGTTGCCCATGCTCTGCTAACCATTGTGCTACTCTGGCTGGCGTCGGACACATACTGCGTAGGTGAGGTTCTACGTAAATGGTACGTTGGTCCCAGAAGCTGAGACCGTTGTCGTCCACAATATCGAATGAGTTGCTAGGGACGAAAGGCAACGGGTTGGTAGATGGTCGGCGGCGAACGTAGTACCCATTGTGCGACAATTCGAGGATGGTAGAGGAGTTCTTATGTAATGCTTGCTTGAGAAGAATCTGGGTCGCTTCTGGTTTCAGCTTTGAGATGTTGGGGTGCTCGAGGATCGCAGTGAGGTGGACGTCTGCCAATCGATCAGCTTGGACAGGCAATGATTCTGAGGTTCACATACAGTTCTCTTCGCCGTTCACCACCCTGTAATGATCCCTCAACCATTTCGAGCGCTGCTGTTCTTGATGTGCGTAATCAGTGAATATCAATTCGACGCCAGCAGCGAGTTGAGCTATATATTCGGGTGTGATAGGCTTGACGGTAAACCGGGGCCCACGAGTAGGAGCTGCTGCGTCTAATGCTGTATCCTGTGGCGGAACCGGTGAGTTCATGCTTGTCTCGCCCATTGCCTGAACGAGCGCATCTTTACTATTAGCTTCATCTTTGCTTGGGCGTGGTTTTTCTGCCCGATCTGCCACCATCGGTCCTCGCCACTCCTTCACGCCCTTGAGTCTGATCGCTCGTGGGACGAACATCTTGGAGATCACCGGACTGTGTCGAGTGGTCGAAATTGTTGGAGCAGTCGCGGCGCGTTCACCATAAACGCACGGACTGTCGAACTACGTCAACCTCAACTTTTGACCAGCTTCGTGCATACATCATCCCAACAAATTCAGTCACTAGCACGCTATTAAAGGCTCCATACAACCACTTTCATGCGAATCAGCCAATCTAGTCTTCTGATCGGTTGTCGTCATGGCGAAAGAGAAAAACTACAACCCTGTGCAAGAGCAAAAGAAAGCCGACAAGGCAAAAGCTCTCCGTAAACAGAAGGCCAACGTCCAAGCCCAGCGCAACGAGAAACTCGCTCGTCGCAATCCTGCACGTATCCAGCGCGACATCGACCAGCTCAAAGACCTCGACCAGAGTGGCGCGCTACGACCGCATGAGCGCCAGCGCCTCACAGAGCTAGAGAAGGATCTCGCAGCCGTCAACAAGGCGCGCGCAGCGCTCGGCGATAAGGCACCACAGTTCAAGCCCGAAAGGAGACATGACGACTTTGGGGATCGAGGCGGCAGAGAGGCGGGGCGAGGGAGAGGCGGCGGCGTGCTGGGCAAGCGGACACGAGACGGACAGAGGAAGGACGAAGACAGCAGCGACACAGATGCAGACGTAGCGAATATTCCCATGCCGCGCGACACGCCGCCGCCGATACCGCGCCAGCGCCAGCGCAAGACACAGGATGAGGAGGAGGCTGCGCCCGAACCCAAGAAAGCACAGATTGTCTACGAGGCGGCCGTCCAGAAACGCGATTTCCTTAAAGAAGCCACAAAATTCATGCCCGCGGCGGTCGCGCAGAAGATGAAGCTGGCGAAGGGTGAAGGGAGGCTGCTGGAGCCGGAGGAATTCGATAAGTTACGGGAAGATGGGTACATGGGCAAGGAGAAGGACGAACCTACGCCAGAGGATGAGGCTAAGGTCAAGGTTGACCCGGAGTTGGATGCTTTGTTGAAGTTGTCGGCTAGTGAGGCGGCTGAACAGGTGGCAGAGGCTGCAATCGAAGAGGCACAGTACAATATGATGGCGGCGGAGACACAAGGCAAGATTCACGGGATCTCGTCAGAAGCAGCGGTGGCCGAGAACACGTTACGACATGTTGAAATGGAAGAGGTCGAAGACGAAGATCTCTGAGAAGTCAGACGTTGTTCCAGGAAGCGCAAGATACCTAATACAGCACAATGAAGTTTTACAGTGTCTGTAATGAGTTTGACACAATCGCACGCCTCAGCTTTTGAAGGAACAGCATTGGAACGGCAAAGCAAGTATCAACGATGGAATGAGTCCACGGCAGCTGGTAGAAGAGTAATAGACAACCTTTCTGTAAGCTCAGAATGAGTATCAAAAGAGGTCACTGCACATGATCACGCAAAGGTAGAAAATGGTTTTTTGTTAAGATATCATTGCATTCGTATCATAGGGTATAATGATGTCCAGCTAACAATCTAAGCCGCATGGAAGATTCGAGTCGAAACAGAGATGCCGTTAGGCAATCTACTGCTTGGTGTTGCCGCCACCGAGAGCGTTCTGGACGGATGAAGCAGCGTTGCTGAGACCATCCTGAGCCTGCTTGAGGACACCCTCGCCCTGCTTGGAAGCGTCGTCGGAGCCGCCGCGAGCGGTATCACCGAGCTTCTGGGTGGTAGACTTCTGACCCTCTGTGAGGTGTTAGCATATGCCCAAGCGTTGTGGAGGCAGGGTACTGACCAGGCTGGACAGCGCTGGCGACGCGGTCACCGGCACCGGAGACGTTCTCGCCGATCTTGTCGGTGGTCGACTTCTGGGAGTCAGGGGTGACTGCAAAATGGGTCAGTGTTGTTCAGTAAGCAACGGTAAGGCTGGCAATGCTTACTCTTCTCAGACGCTTGCTCGCCAAGACCCTTGCGGAGGTTGTCAGACATGTTTATTGTGGGTTGTTGGGTTTGGTTTGTGAAAAGGTTGATGTTGTGTTTGCGGGTTGAGAATTGCTTGTTGATGGACGATACTTCGAGCGGCGTGGTGAACCTCTTAAGTACGTTCTCACCCGCTTCTGAACCACCTACGAAATCCGTACGTCACGTCGTTTCCCCAAGTTGCAGTGAGAAGGTGCAATCCACACAAATATCCCTGCCGCCTGCCATTACAGGGTTGCGCGTAACAAGGCAGCAGTCGAGCTCACTTGTAAGGATGTCTATTAGCCACACCTTCTGCCACGGCCACTATTGGTCGATCATATGGGCAGGAATTAGCGTAATTGATGGGATTTGATAGAAATTCCATGGCGGTTCCGTCATTTCGAGGCACATGTCCAGACATGGCCCGCTGTTGCATCGGTAGTAGAACCCCACCTATGCGCCTGGACTGTTTACGCGGGGCAGCTACGTCACCCCCAAACAAGAAGTCGCGCACGGCGGGCTGTTCGCAAGCATCCGCAACGCGTCATTGTGGACACACCGCGCCACGATGTACAGCTCCAACGTGGCAGGAGAGCACAAGAGCACAGCTGCGGGCGTCGTCTGATGGCGCGAACTCGTCGCACGAGCTCCGCGTCGACTGCCGCTTGTATTCGGCCTGCGCCTCGCGCGGCCAAAGCACATCCTCTATCAAGACGACACCGATCTCTCGGTCAACGCCCGCTTTCATCACTGCCCGCTTTTCGTGACACAGTGATCCACAAGTGCAACGCTACAACAATTGCACCTTCTGCAGGCTGTCGCGCCACTTATCTACATACTCAGGCGCGCTCCCAATGTCAACCGACTCGCAAGAACGACGTCAGAGTACTGCCCTCTGCGAAGCCGGACATTCTAATCAAAGACGACGAGATTAGTTCTGTTTCCACCAATGTCACGTTGTCACGTTCCGTAGGAAGACGCTGCGGAGATGGCAAGGCACCCCACAAGCCGACTCGAGTGGCAGCCAACGATACGACCTCCATGCTGGACTGCTGTCTTAGCCAGCTACTGCAGTCATACGCCTCAACACGATTGTCAGACTTTGGTTCGATGCGTATAAGCTACAAATGAAGGATATCTAAGGTGCATGCTTGCGCAGAAGGCTACAGCGAAAACGCCGTGCTACAGCATGTCCAGTCACCAACCGTTCTGTTCCTAAGACTCGATACAGCACTGTCCACGCAGTAGTCGCCTTGATCGAGGTCCTTAAAACTGCCCTCCATATCTCCTTTTTCTTTGCGCTCAACTTTGGTAAGGCTTTGATATGCAGGCCGGCGCTTAGCTGAGACCTTACTGTCTCGCCTTGGAGCCTCCAACATGAGGCTGTGGAGGCATAGGACAGACCTTTCACAAGCCACGTTCCAAGGTTCCTGAACCATCCCGTTTCTTGCCTAACCTGCGCCGCGATCCAGTGATTTTCCGGCCCGTCAAACGTCGACGCCAATCAGGACGCCAATCAGGGTCCACCGTCTACTTATCTCCATACTAAAGGCTGCTTTTGACATGTTTCAGAACATCATATGAAGCCCATCCTTGACAATATTCGCATCGTCATCCACGAGAGGATTCAAGTCAGTCAGGCCTCAGCATCATTCGCCTTGCTGACTGCTGGCACGACAGGACAATCACCGTTGTCATTCGGTAGCATGGCTTTGGCTATGGCAATAGCAATCAAAATATCTGAGATCAGCGCTCGCCTGACCTCTAATCTGGCGCTTGCAGCGAATTCGCCTCGCTGGCAGGGCCACGAGTACAGATTTATCCCAGGGCTTGGAGCGGAGATTCGAGAAAGCTGAAGGCGAAAGGTTACAACACACATCATCGCCAAGGATGTAAGGTTGTTTGTATGGAGCGTTGTGCTAGACGTAGTACACCCAACGCTAAAATCCGACGCTATGGTATAACAAACATGTCAAGGGCTGGTACTGAGGATGTTTCTGGGTTCGAAATGCCTAGCCTTGTGGCCCCAGTTTCGTTTTGGCATGTCCATGGCGTTTACTGGAGACATAAAACACGAAGCATCCCTCAGGTTCGACTTTTCCATAGGCATCAAATAACACTTCCTCCTCGCAGTTTACATTGTCCTCTAGTATCACTTCCTGGTCTACTGCGCCAACGATGATATACCTTTCAACGTTGACCGTTGCGTCTGTGCTGCTGGGCGCAGCGTGTGCGGACTATGCACGAGATGCAGAGTCCGCCATCAAGCTGCTCCAGGATAAGTGGTACAACACAGAGACCGGCCTGTGGTAAGTCCTCAATAATCATCAATCTGCAACCACTAATTGATGGCGAAGGAGTGACATGTGGTGGCAGTCGGGCAACATCGTGGAGACCATCGCCAGGTTCGGCATCCAGGATGCAGACTTCAAGCAAGCAGCGGTTGACATAGTCTCGAACACATATGAGAAGTCACCAAATCAGAAGGGCTATACTAACTGGAAGAACGACTTTTATGACGATGAAGGTTGGTGGGCTATGGGCTGGATTGCCACCTATGACTTGACCGGTGACCAAAAGTACCTCAACACAGCGAAGGATCTCTTCGAGGATATGACCACTGGCTGGACAACGCCGTGTGGCGGCGGTATCTGGTGGAACAAACCCAAGGAATCCATCGCCTCCATCTCCAATGAGCTCTTCCTTGCCGTCGGCGCATCACTAGCCAACCGCGTCCCCGCCGAAGAAAAAGAAAACTACCAAAACTGGGCGCAAATGGAGTGGGACTGGTTCTGGAACTCGGGCGTCATCAACAACGCCAGCCTGATCAACGACGGCGTCGACAAAGTGACCTGCAAAAACGACAACAAGACCACCTTCACCTACAACCAAGGCGTCGTCCTCACCGGCCTCTCAGAGCTCGCCAAAGCAAAGAGCGACGGCGGCCTTGTCGCCCACGCCCAGGACCTCGCAAAAGCCTCCATGGCCAAGTTGAGCGATAATGGCATCCTGACCGAGCCCGTCGACCACCCACTCGACGAGCAGGGCGCCATGTTCAAGGGCGCCTACGTCAGAGGGCTGTCTGCGCTCAACGAAAACGAGGGCCAACAGGCGTACACCGACTTTCTCACGAAGAACGCCGACTCGGCGCTCGCGAGCGCGAGGGACGGTGACGGTGTCATCCGTGACCGCTGGCAGGGAGGCTCGGAGGGCTCCAGTGCGGCGAGTCATGCGGCGGGGATTGATGTGCTGGTCGCTGCGTTGCAGGCTTCGACTTGAGCCATGACAAGGTTTTGTCTCGGAGGAGGCTGAATGGTTACTTTTTTGCAAGGCGTTTGGGGGAGCACCAGGGAGCGGCTGTTGGGGAATCAGTCCGATTGGGCCGGACGACCGATCGTGGCACTGGAGCGATTCAATGTGTTTTCTTTTGGTTCTGCTTGTTCTTTTTCGCATCTTATACCCACTTTTCCTTGTTATGATTGGCTTTTTTCTTCTTTGTCTCTACATGATTGTCGTGAATACCGCATTCCCTCAACTTCCTCCCAATCTCTTCAGTTCTTCAGAATGGCCCTCGAGTCTTCCCAGCATACTCACAGTGATCTTTCCGATTGCATTGGTGAGGTCCATCCGCTAGCGAGCAGCAATCTAACCCGTCCCACTCCACCAACAGAACCATAGGATAGCCAGCCCACCACCAGACCAGTACCTTGCTCTCGTGCAAAATAAGCCTGAACAACGCAGTACCGTCATACAATTCCATCGCCTCTTCACCACGATTCTCCCACACCGGCGTCTTCTTTATTAGTGTTACACTAGGCGTCATACAGCACGCGCAGCACACGATAGTGACACTTTTGGGATCACCGGTCAACCTGTCAGTTGAATGAGGAAGGAGACACAATGCTTAGTCCCCTGCAATGTGATACAGACTATAGGCTGGGAGAGCCGCATGACCATGTTGCGGAGCGCGAGGCTCGCTTGTGGAGCTGGTGACTTCGAGTCGGCGAAGTAAGTTGGTGATTCGAGAGGGCATGTGAACTTATCTCCTTGTTTGGTAGCCTGAATAGGTCTGTGCGAGATGGTTGATGATACTGGAAGAAGCTGGAGAAGACTTTGAAGGAGCTCCAAGCCCGGACAGCTTTGGAGAGCGCGGACAAGTGAACGAGCAGCAGACCATGTCTGGGAGATCACTGAGAGCGCGCGACAATGGCTTGCAGGCTGTTGACGGAGGCGTCAAATATATAGAATATATTGGTGAAGACGTATTCGGACGAACGATGACGAATCGGTGCCGCGCAAGGTGCGAGTAAATTCCATGTGCGCTGCAAGAAGTAGACAATTATATTCAGCTCTTCACCAATCCTGAGCAGATTCGCAGCATTGCGCATATACTCTACAACCCATTTGCGTTCACCTTGATCTTTCGGCAGCCTTGTAACTTAACCATCTGCGTCAGTCTATGGTGATACTGTTGCAGTGTTTCGTCTCATCAACTCAATAGCCGCAGAAGCGATCGTCATCGTTCTTGGTAATCTGAGCATCACAAACGTTTCCCCAAAAACGAGATAGGCCGCGCCTATGCTCAATTAAGGCAAGGCAAGCCAGCGCAGTAAACCACGAGGATGATGTGATGAGCTGCGTTTGGTGCAGATGGCGCCCCAACTTCCTAGCTTCGCCTCTTCAATCCTCCTCGACAACCTCCTCGCCATAGTTCTCCTCCTCCTTGGCGTCGCTGGCTTTGTCGTCGGCCATCTTCTGGGTCAGGAAGGTGTTGATGTCGCCCTGCAATGTTTTGAGGTTGGTCTGGAGATGGCCGAAAAAGGCAACGCGGTCGGCGGTGGATGACGATGCTGAGGCTGCAGGCAGCTGGGCGGAGAAGGTGTGTGTGCCGTTCGGCGAGGCGTAGTCTGCTGAGAGGCTCGACATGGCGGTGACCAACAGATTGTGTAGTGGGAGTGGTGGACGCGCTCGGTGCGAGAACAGACAGTGGGGTAGTGTGGGGCTTAGCTCTCAGCCTCATGCATGGATCGCCTGAAAGCTAGAGTGACCTCAGACGACACAACTCTTGCATTTTACTGCACATTCTTAAGAAACAATGTTATGACCTGTAGGAAAAGAACCGCACACGACTGTATGAATTGCTAGACCTGTCATGCTGGCCATGACCGCGAAGACGTGAAGGACGTGAACACGCAGCCTCCGCGAAAGCCACCTCCAGTTCGATGCCACCTGCCGCCGGCGCTGTGCAACACGCCATGCAGCCCACCTCCCCTCCCCCGCAGACGCCCGGCGCGCACCGCCCCTCGCTCGACGAGTACGACTCGGACGGCTCGCAGGCGACGCTGCAGCAGACGCGCCGCTCGCCCATGCACCCGCGTGCCATGAAGTCGCCCACCGCCGACGGCACCAGCACGGCCGCTCAGAACTACTCGCGCCCAGCCATCCTACACGCCACGCAGAGCCAGACGTCGCTCATCGACCGCGCCGTGCTTGGTCACCGCCCGCGCCAGCGCTCGCAGGGCTACTTCGAGCCCAGCCTGTCCTCGATGCGCGCCGAGGGCTACATGTCGCCGCCGTCACAGCACCTCACTGCGAGCCAGATTGCTGCTCAGGCCGCGTACCAGCAGAGCGCGCAGCATATGCGAAAGCGTTCGACCACCATACCAGCCGCCGCCGACAATGCTACACCTGCCGGCCGCGGTCAGCCCACCAGCCCGCCGCCCATGCCTGCCATGACCTTTAGGACGAACGGCATGACATATCAGCAAGGCGTAATGGCAAACCGGTCGGCCGCTGCGACTGCTGCGAACGCTGCATTTCCTACCAGCCCCTTAACGTCGCCGGGCTTCCAAGAGACACACTCGCAGGCGACGTCTGGACAAGCATCGCCTCGGCTGGCTTCGGCGACGCCAGAATTGGTGCTGCAGAAGGCGCCAAAGGAGAAGAGCAAGATGAAGCTGTTCTCGTCATCCAAGCCAAAGACGGGCGAGGCGGAGAAGCCGCTTGACAAGAAGCACCAGGCACTGCCTTCGCCGGGGAAGATTGGCATCGGCATCCACAGCTCGCACGCCCTCAACCGCGTTATGAACCAGTCAACAACCAGTCTGCTCGACTCGGGCGTAAGCAGCAGCAGTGCATCGGTCTATTCTTCTGCAAACGCTTCGACCTCAACCCTTGTGCCGAAGAACGATCCGTATGCGCCAAAGGAGAAGGAGAAGCACAAGCATCACTTTCTGGCGCGGACGAAGGCCATGCTCAAAGACAAGGACGATCACGCATTACCGTTGTCTTCGATCAACAGCACATCTCGACCTACCAATCCCAATGCTCCAGAGTCACTGTACAACTTTGCCCCGTCGTCACCTCTTCCTGGCAGCTCATTCCCTAGCTCAGTAACAGGCCTTGATCTCAGACATGCCGGCCGCGGGCTGCGAGAAGCAAAGAAGAATGCCAAAGCCGCAGCATATCTTGGAGACAATCTAGACGTGAGCTACACACAACGACCCTCGTTCAGCACCGAACGCTCGGAATGGCCCTCCCTTGCCAGCAGTCTGAGCAACACGCCTGGTGTTGCTGGATCTAGTACCACTATCCCCCACACCTCTGAGATGCTGAATCTAGGATCTTCGTTCGGAATCAACGGTCTCTCACCAGACGATGCGTGGCCGTTGCTGAAAGCGAGGGTGCTACTGATCTTCGAGGGCGAGGATCCAAGGCCACCAGTTGAAGACTTCAATGCTCTTGTCACTGTGCATGTAAAGCGATGCATCCAGAAGCGCTCGCCGATCTTGCTCATCGAAGACCTCAATGAACTCCTCTACACCGGCTTCGGCTCGCTGGATCAGACGCTTCGACACATTCCTGACGACCGGCTGATCCCACATTTGGTCGAGATGTGGCTCGTCGTGTTCACCACAATTCTGCCCTTCCTACAAGCTGTATTCCTCCCCTTAGACCTGGAGTTCAGAGGTACGGGCATCATGTCGAGCATTCAAGCCAGCGAATTCTGGGGTGTCATGCTGCCAGATGAGATGAACACAAAATCGCCCTCACACAAAAACATCCCCATCCTCGGCGAGCTCGAAGTACGCCGCATCACGCTTCTCATGTTCCGCGACATCGTCATCCTTCCCCGCTACGACAGCCTGATGGCCATCTTCTCGCGCCTATCTCTCGAAAACCTAAACCCTGGCCTCGAATCCCCCAGTCCAATCCCCGACGCACGACCTGGCACCGCTTCCAGCGCCTCGGAAGCGCTCGCCGGTTTCCCCGCCAGCCTGAGCACAAACGCCACCTCGCATTCCTCCGCCGGCTACTTGGAAAGCACATCATCCTCCCTCCCGCCGTCCGGCCGCTCGCGTGCTACCAGCAACACATCCGCCGGCTCCTTCTCCTCGAACCCTCACTCACATCCTACTCTGCACCCGCCGACTTCTGCCCCCAACTCCCTTCGCCAACAGCCCATGGACAGCGCCAAAGTCACAGAGACTGTTGGTCGCATGCTGCAGTGCGTGTCTGTGCTCGTGTCGCTACAGAGTAGCGACGAGAGTCAGGAAAAGATGGCACGCATGAGCAAGGAGCTGAAGTACAATTGGCTGGGTCGCGGGCGCACGGGGAGGCAACGACAGGGTTTTGTGGGCTCGAGGCGAGGTGGAGTGCTGAATCTGGGGAGTTTGAGCCTCAATCTGCCTGAGGAGACGGAGGTTGGTGCGTAGATATGGAAGATGAATACCCCTAAGAGAATGGAGGGTGTGACCGGCGTTGAGACATGTTTGGGTTCTGGATGATTTGAAGGTGGCGTTCATTGGCAGACTGGGTTCTTGCTTCGTTGTATATACCACCGCCATCGGCGTTTGTGTACGAAATCCATACTTTGATTCCGCACATCGCGTTTAGACATAATAGCAGTGATGCGTAACCATCATACACATGGCTGCCAATGCACTTCACGCAGGCTTAATCAACGCCACGAGACCTACGTCCCACTACACATCCACCACATATTCCACCCACCCAACCTCTCAAGCAACACAGCCCCCTCCCCCTCCTCCTGCGCATTCATCTCAACGACCCCCCTTCCCCCTCCTCATCCAATTCCAGATTCAGAGATCATGACAATGCGGCACCCCCACATCCTCCCTGCACGTCGCACCACCACACGCCGCCTGCAAGCTCCACCCCAGCGCGGGGTTGCAGACCTCGATACTTGTGAGCGATGGGCCGCAGCGGTAGACGGCGCCGTTGCAGAGGTCCACTGGCGTGGGGGCGATAGGAGCGCGGTTGTGGGACGCGGCGGTGAAAGCCAAGAGGGCGAGGAAGGGGAGGGCGCAGAGATGGGAGTGCATGGCTGGGTGTTGGTAGGGGGAGGCTGGATTGGAGGCTAAGATTGGTGTACAGGGGATTGGGGGGCGAGGGCTTACGGTTGTGGGGTTTGAGCAGGAGAGGTGAGGTGAGAAGGCGGCGGTGTTTGGCTGGCGGTCCTTGGGTAGCGGAAGGGGGATAGAGTATGGTTGATGTTCAGCAGGATGAGCTTGAGGGCTTAGGAGAGCGCGATGAGATGAGGAGTAGACGATGTAAAGGTCGGTCGGTTTTTATCTCTTTGGGGGTCGTAGGGTGAATGCGTGGTGCAAGACGGGTGGACCGTGATAGCCGTGCCTGTAGTACCTCGCCACGGAGGACGGTATAGCGAAAATCTGGAGTTCTGTGGATTATTTAACGCACTGGGAATGTTGGTCCCGAGTGTATCATGTCAAAGGCACACGTGTAGGGTGGACATTGGCTATGTTAACATGATTGACCAGGCTGTACGCTCAATATTAATGGCGAGTCTATGTACACAGCGTCACAAGTGACGAAAGATGTGTTCCTTGTATCCAACTGTGGTCTTCGTTTCGCTCCAAGATCCGACACTCTTCGCTTACATCGCCCTCATTCCTTCTCATCTGTATCCTCCTCTTCCAGTTTCTTTGACCACAGGTCAGACATAGAGTGTCTACGCCCAAGGTAAACTGGTCCAATCTCTGTGTCCCCTCCAAGTGCATTATCGACGTGTTCATCTGCACCATCCTCGTCTCCCACTCCCTTTTGTCTACGATGCGAAGAGCGACGGTCCTTGGGATGGCGGTTGGCTTTCTTGTTACGTGTCTGCAGTACCTGCTGAGCCCGCTGAGCCTGCTGCTGTGCCTGAGTTCCCTCGAGAGGTGTAGGGACTCGCTGGAGGTTCGGAAAAGACAGAGCCATGGTCTTGTCATAGTGTTCGCGAGGGTTCCAAGACGACTGACGGTTAGGAAACGGAGGACGAGTCTGTGAAAAGTTATTTCCGTTACTTACGTCGCGCGGGTCGGATATTTGTGGCTGAGCAAACGCAGGGACACCAGAAACCGTTAGGAGGTTGTTGTAGTCGTTGTCGTTGTTGTTGTGGTCGTATGCGCGGTCGTAGTCTGGGTTGATTGGAGGAATAGCGGGATTGTGGGTGTCGTGATGGACGGCACCGGCACCGATGATATTCCCAGCGTCATACGGCTGATACCCTGGCCCTGCGACTGTGCTTCGAAGAGTGACATGTATCTCGATCAAGTTGATGTGCTGCCCATGGCTATCCAGACCTGTGACTAGCCCTGGATTTTCAAGATCGATCGCACTATAGTAAATCCCACAGCCTCCGATCGCAATTCGCTTTTGAACCGCCAAGTTCAAGGCTTCTTGAGCGGCACTTTGGGCAAGCTTGAGCGTTGGGAAAGTGCCCACCCATATGACGAAGATCCCGATCAGGCCGCGGTTCTCGTGGAGCGTGACTTTGTACTCGTGAATATACAGCTGTAGTGCTTGCATGTCGGGCTGGTTGGTGTTTGTATAAGAGTTCATGCTTGTGGTGAAAGCCTCATTGAATGAGATGAAGATCCTGATATGAAGTAAAAACCGCCTTTATGACACTGAGGTATTCTTGTAGGGCAATGCCCGGTTTGTGAGCTCAGTTCTTCAAATCGAGCAAGCTGTGTTGACAATCATCGTGTTTTCAACAGCGTGTGTGCGGTTGAGGGCGTAAGCAAAGTTATGAATGCAGGTGAAAGGGAAGTTTGCATGTGAGCTATGTCTCAGCAATGATCAACCGAAGAGCAATCAACGCGGGCTTTCTGCAGCCCTTGGAAAGAGGTGCGGGCAAGCCATTGCTTACTGTTTGCAATGATTTCTGCAATGTGTATTCTGGCGGATACGTGTGTCCGGTGGCTTGTCGAAACACCATTTTACATGTTTGCGGTAGGGAAAGTGATGTTTGTTGATATTGACAGTGGTGAGCTGGACCTCATCAATGACCTGCACCATCCATACACCATCGGCAGCACCAATGCTGAACTCTTCCCCGCTGATGTCGTACAAAGCTTCCCTGGATGGCGATGCCGAGGGACTCTTATGCCACTGTAATAGGGTGTCAGGCGTACAACCTCGCTTATAATGCCGGACCAGGCTACAACGTGACTGTTCTCACGCTCTTCCCTCATCAGCAACACAGAATCAAGATGGTCGCTGTACAGTCCAGCTTGTACTTGACCCGCCTCACCTATGACGACTGCTTTGCAATCTACTCGCACACCGACCTGCCTCCATTTGCCGGCAGCCAAGACCACGCCGGGCTTTAGTTGTCGTGTCGACAGCTCTACAATGAGATAGGCGGTGTGGGTTTGAGGTATGTGCGAAAACACGTGCGGAAGCTTAGCAACGGCATACTAGCAGATAAGCAGGGAGAAATCGGTGGCCAGACTGATACGGCCAGAGACCTGGAGTTTGTGGCACCAGCGACTGTGCTTGGTGCTTCCGCGATACGCCCGAATTGTTTATATGAACTACCACCACCCGAGGACGATTGGTATCTTCGGGAGCTTTTACCCGAGGGCCCACCAAGGTGACGCGTGTATCCCAAGAGTCCTCGGCCACCGACAGGAATTGTGATCGCGAACCACAAGCGCTATGAAGCGATGATGAAATCAAGAAAGGGTATCGGTTGATTGTTGGTGGAAGCAAGAAACTTATACAGGCTACCTACGGCCATCGAAATCTGTCTAGTCAGCGATGTAAGCATATCAACAAAAATTGCTGAGGAAATAATGCTCTATCGCGAAATGAGCCTGATCTGTTCGAGTCTAACATGCTCGGCCGGTTGCCTGCCATGCATGCAAGGATAATACAAGCTCACTGCAGATGGCATCTTGGAGGCTGGATGTCAGACTGCAAACTCAAAACTCGAACATTTAACCTCAAATGGGATTTCACGACACAGAGCTCTGAAGTGCAGAGACAAGCAGAATGGAAATCCGTGAAACAAGGATCATTAGACGATACCTGCAGCCGCGCATCTTACACTGAAGACCGTCGAGTGGGCACTGTGGAAGTCCGTGTCGACGTTGCACAATCTATACGGAAGCAGATCATGGGCGCCAAGCGACAAATCAAGCAGGAGATGGCCAGAAAGCTAGAGCATGGGCAAATGAGGAGTCTAGCATCACATGAGCAAAGACTGAAACCCAATAGACCAAGCTTGAAGAAGTTGGGACTCGCTGAAATAGAGGCACCAGAACTTGCCGAGGATGGGCCAGAGCCTTGAGATGTGTTGTGGACATAAAGGCAGAACGCGCAGCGAGTGTTCTGTGACGTGGCCTTGCATGCGTACTGCAGGAAGATGTGGACACAGCAGTCGTAGATCCTCAACTCGAGAACGGAGCCTTGAGGGTTCTGCTGGAGCGTCAGTGTCGTCAGAGATTAGTCTATGGACTACACCTAGCTTGCTTGCCTACGGTTCAGAGCCTCCGAATACTTGACTAACTTCCGAGAAGGGAATGAGAACGACCTGTGGCACGGAATGGTACTGTCGAGGCATGGTAAACAACACAGACCTTGCAAAACTCTCCCAACACTCTTCATTCCCTCCCTTGAGAGTCTCCGGTGTTTTGTTAAACGGTAGCTCTTACCTCATCCGCTTATCTGTCCCTGAGATGCATACACGTGGCTATTGAGTCTGACTCTCAACAGCCAGCCATTTGTGGGTCATACGTCTACCAATCTTCCTTTTCCCATCCAGAAGCCGACCCCAATGTCGCACAACTTCTGATCGCCCTTGCCGCTCAAAGAAGTAAACCACGCGGCAGTCGCCAGACCTCCCTGCAGCTGTCAACGTCGTGATCGCCAGTGTCTCGTGTGATCGCCGCAAGCACATGGCAATTCTCGTGTTCTCGCTGCTTTTCTTGCGCCAGGCCAGATCAGACGCTACTGGAGCAGCAAGCTGGGACGAGTTTGTTCGGTCCCACAGCTCGTTACGAGGCTGGACACGGACCGCAGCCAATCGGCGCCCGCTGAAGAGGGTTCAACGTTAGCTGCGCACTGATGGTGAGGTAAACCTTCCCCACGGTGGACTTAGCTATTCAGGGTTGAGCGCATGAAATCCTCCGACTGTGGTGTCGAGCAAAGACACGATGCTGTGAGGTAGGATGACGATGGTTAAGATGGCTGTTTGGCGTCTCGTCGACATCTGCAAGGCCCTGAGTCGCGAATACTATGGACTGCAGATCGCAAACCGGTGTCGCAAAGGGAACTTTGTGGCTTTGGTTCTTGCTGCCACGAGCACGGGTGGGGCTGAGAAATGCTCTGTGACACTAAGAGCAGCGACGTTTTTGGGTGAACCGCTGCAAAGTACGGCACGTTCCGGCGAAGTCTGAGTCGCACTGAAAGCTTGTAAGCTGTCAGGTGTGTGACCTGATACAGGCGATGCAGTATCGATAGCAAAAACTGCAATGGCGAACGCATATCGCTTTATCGGGTCCTAATGCGGACAGTGACTGCTGATTGACTTTCACGATGACCATTTCTGCTTTGCTGGTGAGGTGCTAAGTGAGAACTTCAGAGGTACGTAACAGCGGCATCAGATATGACCGTCAGGAACCATAGCCTCGCGTTCACAAGCTGCAGCCCCCTGAACGGCTCTGCCGCGCCCAATTTCTGCTTCATTTGCTGTTGTCTCGACTTCCCAGCGAAAGGCCATCGATTGGAGCGGGCGAGCTCCGTGAGGTGGAGGCATTGTGCTTCCCGCATGCTGGCGTTGATGGCGCTGACAGTGCTGTCAAGTATAAGCGAGATAAGGCAGTATGAGGGCGTCAGCGGCACAGTTGCTTTTCCCGCAGTGGAGCCGGTCATCGAGTCCTGTGCATGTCCGGATCTCGCCAGATCGTCGTCAATCTTACTTTTCGTGAAAATGACACCTGCGACTCATGGAGAGCCGATGGTCACGCAATTTGCAACGTGTTGAAGCGCCGGGTGTACTTTGACGATCACACTGGATTTAGTTGATGTTGAACCAATCGACAACGTGGATGTGAAAAGTTTGGTACCTTTCAGGGCCAATTCTCCTGGACCATTTTGCGACCATCGGCGGGCACTTGCATCCTGGCTCCAACCATGTCGGGACAAATCCAGAACCATGTCCACGCAGCATGGATTTGCATCCTTCGATGTCAATCAGCAACATTGATACAGCCGTGTCCGAAGTGTGGCTGTCTGAAACAACGTCATACTCTTGCAGACATCGATTGCTACTGCAACAACGACTGGGAACCCGCATTGTTGCTCGTCATCTTGCAGCAATCAATCTGTGTTCCCCCTCATTATACACAAACGTTGAGCCAGACGCAATGACCCTTCGTCGAACTCTCATTTTTCGGTTCCCCTCCAGGTGTCGACCACCAGCTGGTGGGCGCCGTGCTTCAACGATACCATGGAGCGCTGTGCCGCTAGCAGGGCCCCGGCAAGAGATTTGCATTCGCTTGCTCCGAATGGGACCTAGCTGAAGGATCGGCGTGGCTCTTGCCCAGATTGCCGAGGCTTATGCATGCATGCACCGCTGTTCAATCCACAACTCACAGGTCCAGGACGAGTAATTCAGTTTGCGGGTGCGTTGAGATGGTCAATGTCGCTTGGAGTCATTGCGGGGCGCGACTACTCGTCGGCGACCTCGAGGATCCCATGTGCAACCGTGGGCGTTGACTGCCATGCACTGTAACCCAATTGGGCAATGGCCGTCAATTGAGGTAGGTGCAGCTTTGCTTGCGCTTGCCATGCCGCCATTGTATCTTGATTCGAGAACAGAAGTAGAGATTTCCCTGTGGTTTCTCACCTACTTATGTCTGGCTCGAGCCAGTTTTCCCCTCAGCCTTCGAGTGTACAGTCCCTCTGCTCCCCGCTGGAACGTCAGTGCTCTCCTATAATTTCCAACGGAGACCCATCCGTATCGATCGATCTAGTCCATACTGGCCTACCCGTCAGCTCGCGTGGCTTGTTCTCAGCGTGATCACCGCCAACCAAGCTACTGGATTTGCATATAACATCGGCCATACTCACGGACCCCGTTGTGGTTTTCAGAAAGCAGCCGCTCCTGCCTCACTTCACCGGTCCCCGCTGTGTCGTCGCCCAAACATCAGGCTACACCACTCACATTCTCAACGCCATGGTTTACAACCTCGCCTACCGCCGCCCACAGAGGCAGTCCCGCACGTCCACCGAGTCCGTGACCGGTGAGCACAAGCAATTGTCTGTCCATGAGTCCATTCGCTCTGGTAGCAGTGGCATGTCTCATGGCATTCCTGAGGCGCTTTCTTTCGACCGCATCATTGCTGGTGGCGTTTGTCCTGTAAGTATCACTCTCACATATACCACCACGTGTCAGCCTTTCCCGCGATCTGGGGTAATTAAGCTTGGTCATACAATGCTGACCACCCGCAGCCTTGCACAGTCCGCGACTTCATGAACTTCTTGAAGTACATCGAGCTATCAGCCGAGAACCTGCAATTCTTCCTCTGGTATCGCGACTACAGCAAGCGCTTTAATGAATTACCTGAGAGCGAAATGGTCTTGTCGCCCGAGTGGAAGGGCACCGCCAACAACGGCGAGGCACCAAAGCTCCACACCAAGAAGTCGATGCCAGAGACATCTGCCATTCTTGAAGGCACCGATTTTGCTAGCGAGAAGACTGTGAAGCACAGCGACAGAAGCACGAGCAACAACCCCTTCTTCACTCCACCGCACACGCCTACTAGTGATTCGGCCCGCCGCGATGAGTCGCTCGATTCGTATGATGAGAGCATGACCACTGGCAGGGTGAATCATTCTGAGCGTGCTGCAGGTGCGTTTGAAAATGCGGGGCTCAAATGGAAGCCTTGTGAGTTTGCTAACTTTTGAATTCTTGTAGGATCAGAACGCTCATACCAAACAGTAACCGTCCAGCCTTACCGCGAGGAGATCAACCGCATCATCTCCATCTACATCGCAGACGGCGGATCTCGCCAGCTCAATCTTTCGTCGAAGGAGCGCTCTGCACTGCTCCACGCGCTGCAGAACACAACTCACCCATCTGCATTCAAGGATGTCATTACTACTGTTGAGTGGTCTCTGCGCTGCCAGGCTCACCCCAACTTCATTCGCTGGACGATCTGTAACGGTAACCGCCCTCGTGTCATCTTTGCACGCGGTCTCGGAATTGGCGGCATCGTCGCTGGTCTCGTTGTTGCTATCATCCTCACCCTGAGCAGCGCCGGTCGCGCCTGGAGGGTCATGTCCCTCATTGGCTTCGTCATCGGCATCTCCACGCTCATTGCTGCCTGGAAGGGTATGTGCGTTGTTCTTCATGGCATGCACCACCGACACCTGCGCCCATGGGAATTGTTCAGCTCTGATGATGAGCCGCAAGGCTACGATGCAAAGACTGACTCTGCGGACTCGCTTGGTTCGCATGCCTCCAGCAACTCGTGGGAGGATGAGCCATGGGTTGCCAAGTATGAGAAGCGCAATATTGTCCGCAAGATCTTCGATCGCGAGGTCTGGATCCAAGAGCCCGCTCTTCGCCAGATCCAGGATACCATCTTTATCCAGGCTATCCTCGGCTCTCTCATCATCGGCGGTGTCACCGTCGGTATCTTCTGCGCCATTCCCGCAGGCAACTTCTTTTAAGCACTATTGAAGTGTCAACGCCATTTATCTTCGTAACGCCATCTTATCGTCCATGCGACGCAGTGCCATACGTGGTCGTTTCTTACCATCTTTAGTGCGATATACCCTGATACTTTGTAAACAACTTCTTCGAGGCGTAGGAGGTAATGTTATGTGGAATGGGGGTCTTATGGGTGGGCGTCCAGGGAACGTGTATATGAGCTGGATCGACGCACGTGGTCTTTCGTTTGTTGTTTACTGCATGGGGCATTCTGTTCGAATAGCATGTAAGCCAAAATGTCAGATGTTGCATGTCAACTCGTGGTTCCTCGACTGCTCATGTCTTGCTACGTTGCATTGACGTCAGGCCAGCCGCAGTGATGCGGACAAGGAATGTTTGCAATATGAGCGCAATACCAAGTGGGAAGCTGAGTGCAGGGCAACGCAGCCAAAGTATCAAGCCCACTGAATGGCTAGCACGGCTCCGTCGCAGTTCGCTCTGCTGCAGCTACACGGAGCGTCGGCGCTCAACAGCATGCGAAGACGACAGCACAGCCGTGGAATCCGCCTTGTCAGTCCATGTGGAGATTGCCGTGGGAGAACCAGCAAGCAAGGACTTGCCCAAGCGGATTGACCGGCAATGCGGCTCTGTCAAGAGGCTTCGCGTGATGCCGTGATGTGGTGGCTGTGCAAGCGCACAGATGGGGCAGCGTGAACCCTTGATCGTCTTTCCGGACGCGGCCGCTGTCGTACCAAACTCCAACACCGTTCGATTAGAACATGAGCAGCGTGTGGGTTTTCTGTTCTGTATAATAAATCGAAGAGGCTGTATGCGAAGGTGTCAGGTGAAGCTTAACGCCCAGGGTGTGACGTCCGGTAGCGAAGGTTACACCAGTGCAACCATGCAGGGACGGCGGCGCTGGGGATGACAGAATCACGCTGCACTCGCAGAACGCGCCCAAAGAGTCTCGCGGTGTGTGTTTATCAAGATATGAAGCACATGCTGTGGCTCAGCTCGAACAAACAGCGCAAAAAGGTGCCCTATTGTCAGAAAGTCGCTCAACACCTGCGCATGTCGAGCCTCACGACAGGCGGTGGAGGCTATCCAGGAACACGAGTTAGGATGCGTGCTGAGCTCGGTTGTCGAGGGCGCCTTGCCCTTTGCTGCTTCGCGCGGTCGGCAGGTGGGTTTGGCGGGCTGCGTCACTGCGGTGCAGGGCGATTCAACATGAGAAGAATTGCCCCCGCTATGTAATCCCATGCGTCCTGCGCTTCTCCTAGGGTATTTCTCTGCTATACAATCCAATCCACCTGCTGTTTGTCCTGTTCTGCCCACTCGCTCCTCATCCTGCGCCCCCGCTGCTCTTCTGCTCGCCGCCCGCCCTGCATGTGCACGCGAGATTAGTCTCACTGCATCGTCTGACCTAGCATTCTCTTACATGTCTTACACCGACCACGACCGCTCCTACCGTCCTCGCCATGATACCTACTCCCCGCGACCGCGCGACATAGACCCATATTCTTCGCGCTATGCACAATCGTCCTCTCGGCGCGAGAGGCCAGCTACGCGGGGCAACATGAACAGCTACACTTCCTTGACCTACCGCGACTCGTACGATATCGGTGAACCACGACGGTCGGCTACACCTCCTCGATACCGCACAAGCACGCGCAAAACATGGCCACCGCCACCAGCCGTTGAAGACGAGAAGGTTGCTGCGCAGAAAGAGGTGTCTTCGGTAGTGGGGGCCGAGGATGGCGAGCCGCCGATCAACACGCGGGGCACTGTCGATCAAGAGTACCTGCTTGACGAGATCGAGCAGCCGCACAACAACGACCAAAGATTCAACTTTGTACCTGGAACCGACGACAATGGCCTCAGTGCAGGATTCAGTGCACATGGAGCGCGAAGGAAGAGCGTTGCAGAGCGCGGGAACATGCCATTCCTCAACACTGATGTTGAGGGTGACCCAATCCTGTTCACCAAGCGTGTTTCGACGCCCTATTCGTACACGCCGCAGAAGGAGTCGAGTGCACCTGTGTCTGCTGCGTACGTGCTCTCGCCTGAGCCTATCACGCCCGCCAACACGAGCAAGCCTAGAACGGTTGCCAATCGAGAGGAACGGGATGCACAGAGGGACCAAAATGCCAGACCTCCGAGGTCGACACCAGCTCATGCAAGGCACGACTCATACACCCAGGCTACACCTCAGTCGGCGAGGAACGATGTCTTCGACGATGACACAGCTTCTGAGGGGGAGAGCACGGCGCATCTGCGAATCAATGAGCGTAAACCTGCGCGCTATAGCTTCGTGAAGAGCGAACCTCAGAGAGAGGATCTCAGGACCAACCTACAAGAGAGCCGACCGAAGCCTGAATCAGCAAGACGCGACTCCACACAGCGACCGCAGACTGCACGCACAGGGTACGAGAAATCTTCGAGCTCATCAAAGGAGAGCTCTTACTACCAATCACCTCGCTCTTCGTCGTCATCAGTCAACAGCGAGAAGAGGAGGTCAAAACCTACTCCTGTGGACACGGTCTACGCCAACAGCCCTCGTCCAACAAGCAGGCCGAGCTCGCCGCAGCACCGTGCGCCGTCGCCCAAGCTCCCGACGCGACTACGCGAGTCACCCCCTGCATCACGACCATCGTCTCGGGGCAATGCTGCTCGCCCATCCTCTCCGCTAGCGTGGTCGAGTACAGTCTACCCTCCATCTCCGCGCCAGGTTCCAATCTCCCAGGCAGACTTCAATGCTACGTATCCACCCGTGAGTGCTAACGACCGATCGAGGCCGCCGTCACGTCTTGGTAGGCACGAAACGATCCAGATACCGCCACCTCGAGTCGATGTGCAAAGTCCGTCGCCGGTCAGGCCTAACAACCCGCTGCCTTACCCAGTGGAGGATCATCATGAAGGAATCTTTATGCCAACAGAAGAGCACTACCAGTTCGACCATTCCACTGTACCGCCTCCGCGACAGATTCTTGCAGACGCACCCAGGGTGGCCTCGCCTTCGATACCGAACTCACCACGCCAAGGCGACGGGTTTCGAGAGCGTTCTGCTAGACCGAGGACACCGCGGTCTGAGGAAGTAGCACGTCTTAGACGGAGCCGATCGAATAGTGCCGACTCAAAGCACAGCAGAACGACCGACCTTCTCGACAGACCCTTACCAGCCTGCCCTCGACGAATACCAACCGATCACTACGATGACTGGTATTCCCTCCCCGGGTACCACAACTTCGACATATGCCCCAGTTGCTACGATGGCATCTTCGCAGACACGCCCTTCGCTGGTCACTTTTCACAAACTCGCCGCTCTCAACGTCCCACCGAGCGGTTCTGCGATTTCAGCAGTCCTTGGATGCGCCTCGCTTGGCTCTTGACCATCAAGCAGCGCCGTCCCGGACTGGACTTAGTGTACGCACTGGCAGACGTGAGCGATGCGGAGCGTCCGTGTCCCGAGGAGCGCGAGCTCAGCACAGAACGCATGAGCTGGTATGGCATCGCCGACCCACGTGGCGGCCTCCACGTAGCCAACTTCGCCGTCTGTACAGCCGACGTGAAGATGCTAGAGATCCTCTTCCCCAGCGTACGAGGCTACTTCACCCGCCTCCCACCAATCTCCACCTACGCTCCCGACAAACACATATGCAGCCTGCGCGTCAGCTCCAGGCGCTTCCCTAAATACCTTGACCTCCTCGTCTCGCTGGATGCTGAATCCCAGTCCACCGGCCAGCGACCCAACATCTCCAAATTCATCAAACTCGCCCGCGAACACGCTTTCAAAGGCGAGTGCGCGCGTGACAAACCATTCGTCCGCAAGGCATGGCACTTCATTCCCTCTCTCCCTGAATTCACAGTGTGCGAAGAATGCTACGACGAAGCCATCTGGCCTGCTCTCGCCGCGAAACGCAGCGCCTTGCCCCGGCTCGTCAATACCACGATTCAGCTCGTGCCCAACGAGGACCTTGAGCTGGGGAGCAGCTGCTGTCTTTACAGTCCGCGGATGAGGAGGGTGTGGGAGGTTGCTGTCAAGGAAGAGGACGGCAAGTATCTAGAGCGCAAGGTGCTGGAGCGTAGGAAGAGGGAGGTGGTCCTTGCCAAGGAGAGGAGGGGGCTGGTAAAGTGGCTTACGGGTCTGGAGAAGGGAAGCAGGGCGTGGGAGAGGGCGAGGGACGAGTTGAGGGCGTTGGATCGCGAGTGGAAGGAGTGGGAGTAGTGTCGTCGAGGGACATGTTCCGGGTGTGGCATGTACTTGAAACGAACCTATGTACCTCATCCTTCTCCTCCTCCTCCTCCTCCTCCTCCTCCTCGTCGATATCAAATTTAATTCCACATCCAATCGAATCCATATGCTAACCCACCCTGCCAGTCCAATTGCAAATCCCACACACAAGCAGCACACCGCCCATCCCCAAATCAACTGCCTCAGCCCCCCTTCCCCCTCGCAATTCCACCCCACGACCCATCTCCTCTCCTTTTCGCCAACAGCCCCCCCCCCCTCTTCCCCAGCGACACATCCAATTCCACGCCCCAAAGCCCCGCACTGTCCACAACAACAAACAGTCATGTCGCAAACCGAGTCCATCGTCCGGCCGCAGTGGGAGATGGTGTCGCGACGCGCCTGCGGGTGGACTGGGTGCTGGGGCTGCGGGTCGGGAGGTTCTTGTAGTGGGGTGGCAAGGGGTGGGTTTGTTTGTTGGTGGGTGGGGAGGCGATGGAGAGGGAGAGGGGAGTGTGTGCTGTGGTGTGGGTCAAGGTGGTGGGTTCGAGGTAGGTGGGTTCGAGGTAGGTGGGTTCGAGGTAGGTGGGTTCGAGGTAGGTGGGTTCGAGGTAGGTGGGTTCGAGGTAGGTGGATTTGAGGGGCGTGGTGTGGTGTGTGGGGATAGTGTTTCTTTCGGGGGGCAGGATTAGGGGATGAAGGAGCGAGACGAAGAATCGGGGGAAGGGGGGGGGGGGGGGGCTGAAGGGGATGAATGGCGTGAACTGACTTTTCAAGTATGATGGAGGGTTTGACTATAGCTATGATTACAGATGCCCGAAGCTTTGCTGTTCCAAAGGTCAATCTACCCAATTTCTACATCGGCCCATCACCAGACCCTGTTTGCTCTTCCTTCTCCTTCTCCCTCTTCTTCCCCTTTCCTTTGCCTTTGCCCTTACTCTTCCCCTTCCCCTTCTTCGTCCCCTTCCCATCCTTCCCCAGCCCCTGCGCCGCATCGCTGTTCGCAGACTCCAAAGTCTCCCTAAGTTCCCTCATCTTCCACTCGTAAGAATGTAGCGGTTCTTCCGCAGGACGTTTTGGTGCTGCGCAGAAATCTCCCAAACTGCCATCGATTGGTGCAGAATTGGGCGCAGTGTTTGAAGGCTGTGCGAAAAAGCTAGACTGCTGGATAACGGGTGTTGCGGAAGAGTTGGTGGTGGTAGAGGCTGCTCTCTCGCTTGCAGCACCTCTGAATAGAGCACGTGGCGGTTGCGCGGAAGGACTTGAGAAACGCACCGGGCTCGTGTAGTTCGGAGCACTCTGTGAGGTGGCCGAGCGATTGTTGGCGGTGAACTTGTGGAATGATTGGTTCCCCGAATTGGGCGTGAGCATCCCAAACGGGCTCACGGATGTGTTGGTCGCAACGTCGCCGCCGAACAATCTGAGCTTTGGAAGACTCTGGACGGAAGGGAAAACCTTGGCGGACGTGGTCTCGCTTTCTGGCTTGGTTGAAATAGTGGGATATAGCGGATTGCTTAGGGACCTTATTGGGAGACTGTTGACAGGTACAAATTGAGATCTCGACCCGCCAGAGAAGGGTTCTACGATTTTCTGGTCTGATGATTCTTGTGATGAGACCCATGCATCCCATGGGTTGCCATCGGAAGGTGAAGGTGTGGAACCAAACGCAGGTGATGGTGGACCTTTCTGCGACAAACCAGAAGCCAGGGGTATAGATGAGCTGGGAGTAGGGACAATGCCTCGAGACAACGATAGCCCCCGAGCCCCAAAGATCTTGGAAAGATGCTCAAAAGATGTGCCGGCGTCTCGTGTAAGAGCGCGATCAGAAGCGTGACCAAGGGCTGAGGGTGAGGCTGCCGCAAGGGACCCTCCAGTCTTCGAGTGCTCGGTGTTGGCTGGAAGTGCCGATTGAGGAAGGCCACTCCAGCCAGACAAACTGCCAGTAGTTGCTGAGTCCTCGGGAAACGATACGGCTTTAGTCCTCGTTGTTCCCTGACGTCCAGCCTTGTAGTCAGAAAGTCGGATCTCCTCAAGCGAGCGATCTTCGTTGTGCCACTTCTGGTTTGCCGTAATCGTCTGGAAATGCTGAAGAGTCTGCATCTCGTTCTTATTTACGTACGTACACGGTTCGCCTTGTTCTTCTAAGTATCTCGAATACGCTTCCGGTGACGAAAGATCGGGGTTTGCTATGTTGGTTTTGCTAGTTCCGAAACCTCGGGTAGGTGTAAAGTCACTGAGTGTACCCTGGCCGGTTGCTGGCTTGAAGACCGAATCCTCAGTGTTTGTTGACTGAGCTGGCATGGGGATTGGGTCTTGCGGGAGTATCGTCTTAGTCGACACAACAAACACGGTAGGCTTGACCTGCAAAAGCCCCATCGATGTTGGAATGTCAACAGCCCTGCCATGCTTTACAGAAACGATGAATCCTTGACGTTGTGCTGCACGAGACTGTATGAGGTTCAACAATCGAGGTTCCAAATCGAGGATCGCGTCCATGACAGAGTAGTCTGCGTCCAAACTTCGAATGTGTGCGTACAGAGCTTCTTCGCTAAGACACAGTGACTCGAGCTTGTGGGACAATGTTGAGACCATATCTGTGGTTTCAACCTGCGGGTGAATAATATAAGCCTCCAGATGCGGTGTAGGGATGAATGCACTGAGACTTGCGGTCTTCCAGTTGGCAAATATGTCAGTCGAAGCACCTTTCTCAAAAAGCGACTTTCCAGAAGAACGGGGCTTAATGACGCTAGGCTCCCCAAATGCTACAGCCCCTGGCTCGATTTTTGGGATGGGAGTAGTCGCCACGATCGGTTTCGTACTGTGTCTCGCCGTTTGCTCTAGTTTGGATGTTGAGGCATATATATCTACGGTCGGAATCGAGGCAGACGTGCTATGGCCAGGAGAGACTCCTGTAGGCGGCCAATTGCCGAACGCCCAGGTGGGCTTCCTGTTATTGTCCCTGTCCAGCATTGTAAGCACCCATTGGAATCAATCATCGGTGGGTTTGACTTACAGTAGAACATCCCCTGGGCTCGACAATGTTCTGATTCCAGGAAGATTGGTCAACGGTGCGGCGGCCGGCTGCGTCGGGGTCAAGACTGCTCTCACTCTCTGTGACGCAAACACTTCGTCTTTGAGTGCCCAAGGAGAATCGATATTGTTGTGGTCGAGCTCACTGGAATTGAGCTTTCGAAGTGCCCAGGTCAGACGCAGGGCCTCATGGACCTCCTCAGTATTGCTGTGCACGAGGTCAGCTAGTCAGCAGCGGAGAAGCGTCACAAGCGACTCACAGGTTCTCAAATCGGGCCAAACATGTATGCCTTACAATCAGCCTCGTCAGGCTCACGAGCTTGAAGCATGCATCCAATACTGTTAGTGCCTCCATCTCGTCTCTCCAAGCGAGGCCGAAGTTGTCAATCCAGTGTTGCTCATCTGCGATCCGAACAGCACGAGTAATCATCAAGAAAATAGCATGGCATTTCTCTAAAGATTGTTTGATGTTCTCGTGGTGATCTCTGGTCCACATGTCCTTGTTCTGGAACCCACTTCTGGACACACTCTCCAGCGTCAAATCGTCAAGGAGAGTTGATAAGACAGCAGAAAGAGCGTAGGCTTTCTGCACTAAGTTTCTTGCAGTTCCCGGGTTGGCATGCAAGTAGAGGATAGGAAGCAGAGCCTGTGCAACGCCAGTGGCCACTGAGTAGAGGCGTTTCGCAAGATGAGCGATCTCGTCACTTTGCTCCTGAGGCGAGCCTTGCTGCGGTGCCTGCATGGCTTCGCTGTTTTCGTCGTTGGCCATGGCTGCCACAGCGATCTTCTTGCGCATAGAGACTAGGTGAGGTGGCTACTGATCAAGGACAGGTGGGCCACAGGAGCGGGAGGGTTTTTGACGCAACCACAGTCCGAGCAGCACTAGTGACAGTAACGGCAGAATAAGTAACTAATAGACTACTGTAAGAATTGAGGAGTATGCACACGAGTAACAAAGAGTTGAACCTGTGAGACGCCGTTGCTTTTGTCCGCCGTCCGCAGAGGCATCCAAAAAGCGCAGTAGACAAACACCAGGCAGCCAGCAGGCAGCACTTCCTCAGCCCTTCGGCTAAAGCACGGCAAAACGCCCACAGCGTAGCACGATGCCTGCACGGCATCAGAAGCCGAACACCCAACGCAACACGCCCATCTTCGAGCTTCACCTCCTCCCACGAGGAAGTTCACGAGGCAGGTACGACCCACTGCCGTGCATACTTCGCCAGTTGACCCACGCTCAACAACGCGCTCGACATGCATGACCCCACAGCGCCCCAGCCTCGTGTCCCAGCCCCCTTGCTTCTGACCATCCGCTGGCACTTCCAACTCAACATCCACGAAAAGCACTGTCTTTGTCGCACCGCCACTGTATGCATGCATGCCCCCAGACTTGAGTAACCCGTTGTTAGGGCTAGGGATACAAGACGGGGTGGTGATCACACTTCCGCAGCGGGCCGGGACGTGCAGGAACGCAGACAAGGGAATGGCTCGCAACCTGTAACTTGTCAGCAGAACAGTGGAGCCAAGCTGATACTCAAATTGCGTGATGGACCTGTGGCTGAAGAAGTTTATGTAGACCTCACCTGTTCGTGCCTTCTCGCAAGCAGAATACATATTCTTTTAAGAGGTTGTCGCGCTGGTGTTGCGAAGACCTCGCGTTTGGGACCTGCATCTTGAAGCGCTCGTGTCCTGTGGCACGACGTCGTATCGCTCGCTCAACGGGGCTACCATCAGGCGCTACAGCAGGACATGTTGTCGCTCACTTTCCGATGCAGGTGGTACAATGGTTCCTAGGCCAACTTGAAGTTGTTATGTTCGGCTCACAGCTTTGAGTCAATGGGCTCGCGCATCAAGGCAGACGGTGGAAGACATGTTCCAAGTGAGTGAATTAATTGAATTGTATTCATTGATATCTGCCAGTGCTCAAAATCGGAGCGCTTCCCCAAGCTCAGGGTGAGGGTATCAAAACGCCAGGGGCGCGTGTACATGAAGAGATAAAGGCGTAATGAGTCGTAGTCATCAAGCCATCGTTACAGTGTCGTAAGAACCGAGTCCTGCGACTTGAACTGAACACCAGAGTGTGTATTCAATCCATCGCCGCCAACACGGCGATATATCCAAGACCTCCTCGCATTACCACCCCCCCATTAATCATTATGCACATTACTCCATCGAGGTAGGACCTTGGACAGCGTAGAGGCGCTTAGATGATGAACCAGGCAGCGGCAGCAAGACCAGCGGCGACAGGAACACCGGTCATCCTCGCGGCGGCACCTGCAGGGATAGTGCTGGAGACGGCGGAGCCGGCAGCCTCGGTGGCAGACGAAGCAGCAGAGGCCAAAGACTCCGTGGCAGATGAGATGGCAGAACCAGCGGAGTCGGTAGCAGAAGAAGCAGCAGAGGCCAAGGACTCAGTGACAGATGCAAGAGCAGACGAGGCAGACTCAGAGAGCGAAGCCAGGCCAGAGCTGAGCTCGGAGGCAACCGAAGAAGCTGCACTTGAGGCCGCGCTTGCTGCAGACTCTGTTAGCGCTCCTGAGCTGTAAACGGTGCTGAAACCAGTGGTAGTGGTTTGAACATCGCCGTCAGAGTTGGTGACGGTAGCGAGCAGGGGCACAGTGGTGATAGCGGACTGGGAAGCGCTGCCAGTGGCAGAAGCCTCACCTGAAGCGGTACCAGTAACGGCTCCAGCGCTAGAAACAGCCGGGTTCAAGATCGTCAACGCCGCGGAAGGAGAGGCAGAAGCATCGTCACCGATGGTAGAGACAACACCTGGTACGAGATTAGCAGGCGTAGGCGAGAGATTGTTGTGCGTAGACTTACCCTGGCAGAGACCGGCAGCGTAGCTAACGGCCTGACCAGCCTCCTCGGCGTTGCATGCCTGGCGAGAGCAGTCGCGGACACCATAGGCCCAGTTGGACTGCGAGCAGAAGCAGGCGGTGTCGCCGGCAGCGCAGCTGAACTGGGTGTTGGCGATGAGGTTCATGTTGTTGACACACAGTTGCTGGAAGGGGTTAGCACAGTTCGCAACAATGACAATACCGCCATGTGAGTTGAGCAAGAACTTACTGCGCAGGAACCGAGGTTCTGGGCGGTGGCAGCGCCAGCAATGGCTGCGAGGAGGATCATAGACTGCTTCATCTTGACGGTGTGGTGTGGGGAGCAAAGGTTGCTAGGTTGGTGGTGCTGGACAAGGTGTTGTGAGGGAGAAGAGATGCTAGGCCTGTGGAATGCTTGGTTGAAGATGGGGCTGGTGAGGAATTGAGGTGAGAGGGAAGAGCAGGCTTTATCCTTTGACGGGGCGTGAACGGGCGCGCAGGTCGTGGCTGGTACGTCGACAAAGCTCCTGCCCTGTTACTGCACACGGCGCAAATACAAATGGCTGGTGCGGTGACGGCGAGCTACCTTACTCGATTACGACAGGGATGTGGCAGGCACGATCACTTTTTGGACAAGGAACAGGATTCTGCGCTGGGTGCTGATTGGCCAATGGATGGAGCTTGCCGGGCTGAAGCTTGAACCAGCCTAGTCTCCGGTTTTATGATGTCGCCAACGGCCTTCCAGGCTACAGACGAGCTTGACCTGCATGTACAACTCATGATGCTGCACCAAGACGAGAAGGTGTGTTGTCCAAGTAACCTGCCACACCAACATCACGTTCTTCTGCTGCTGTGCAGCCGATCCGGCTTGTCGTACCACAATGGAATCGACTCGCTCACACGCACAAACTTGTGTCCTTGGCTGTTGCACAAGCCTACTTTCATAGCACTGGGCGGCAGGGTAAATTATGACATTTACCATCGAACCTTGTATGTTCAAGGAGCGCCTATCACTGTGACGTCTGCGTAGTGTCTCAATCTCTGTGGCCGCCGACAGCTTGGTATTCATTTCGTCTAACCAAACCCCAACCGTGATAAGTTCGCCTGGCTCGATCGTGGGCCAGACCCTGTGCATCTGATCGCCAACCACCTGCCAGCCTCGTGTGGCGCAGTCGCCTAACTTTGATCTACGCAGCCACACTGATGCGCGGCTTCGCATCGCCCTCCAGCGATTGCGATTTGTCCGTGTCGACTTCGCCTTCGACTTGCTCGGCCAGATGCTTCTCTTCAGCTGAAGTGATGCAGTGTGTGTTTGCGCCTGCGTACCCATAGTGGTCAGTAAACGGCGGTTTGCCGGAGCAGATTGGCAGCAAAGCGCGCTACCGGACGTACCTAGTTTATTGATCGTCTCCATCCACTCATCGTAAGGGTCGGAATCGAAGACAATTCCCCCCTTAGCCAATGGTCAGCGCGAGTGTGAGCAGCAGGAATTTCCCAAACTTACCCCAGCTTGGAGGTAGGCGATGCCGTCTTTGACAAGCATGGTCCGTAGCGCAATGCACGTCTGTGGGAGATCAGCCATGTTTGACCGTGCGCCTCAGGGGCCAACTCACGTCCATAGCACCCTCGATCTGCTCATCGCCATCGACGCTGCCGTAGCCAAAGTACCCCACAGCTCCAGCATAGACACCGCGCTTCTCTTTTTCCAACTCTGCAATTAATTCCATCGCCCGCACTTTGGGTGCGCCACTGACGGTCCCTGTTCCATGTCTCAATATCAAATCACATTATAGAGCACTTGACGTACCTGCAGGGAAAATCGACCTAAAAGCATCAAATCGTGTCTTGCCCGGTCGCAGGACGCCTGACACCTCGGAGACAAGGTGCTGCACATGCGAAAACTGGAGCCATTAGCAATTGGACCCCGATCCGATCGTGTTCTGCATTAATTCGATGACGGGGTTTGATGTTCATACCTTTTGCACGACCATCAGCTTATCCACACGAGTGGAGAGCGGATCGCAGACACGGTTTACGTCATTCCGTGCGAGATCCACCAACATAACCTATGAAGTCAGTCGATATTGAGCTTGACGAAGAATTAAGGCAAGACCCACGTGCTCGGCCCGGTCCTTCAGAGAATTGGAGAGCTCCTCTGCTAGGGCTGCATCTTCCTGCAGGGTTTTGCCCCTTTTAACTGTCCCGGCAATGGGATGTGTGATGATCCTGCCCTGTTCCTCTTTGACCAGCAACTCGGGACTGGCGCCTACAATCTGAAAATCTTCGCAGTCCACAAAGAAGAGGTAGGGCGATGGGTTGACGTTTCGCAGGTTCCTGTAGATGTTGAAAGGATGCAGCGAGGTAGGACGGGCAAAGCGCTGCGAAGGGACAGCCTGGATGATGTCGCCCACGCTGATATGCTTCTTGAGCTCCTTGACATGCCCCTCGTACCCCTCTTGGCCGATATTTGACGTGTATTCATTTCCAAGCCTGATGGGTCCCTGTGCAGGCATTGGCACCTCGGGGTCCTTAAGGATTGTTACGTATCTCTTCAACGTAGCCTTCGCCTCTTCATATGCCTGCTCCAAATTGTCGAGGCTGTCTGGAACCTTGACGTATGTAATGACCTTGACCACCTGTGCAAAGTGATCAAGAGCCACTACAGTGTCGAAGAGCATGAACAGACTCTCCGGTACTCCCAGAATATCCTTCACGTCATCTCGCCGTGTCTTGGGTTCGAAGTACTTGACGCAGTCGTATCCAACATAACCAACAGCACCGCCAGTCAGGGAGGGAAGCTGTATCGAGGGCACGGTTGCGACTCTGCTCTTTGCAAGCTCCTTCTCGAGGTTGGGCAGAGGGTCCGCTTCTTCGCCATGACCGGGCCCAGTTTTGATGACTTTGCGAGGGTCAGCGCCGATGAAGCTGTACCGTCCAATTGTCTCTGTTGTTGCAGCGCTCTCAAACAGAAAGGAGAGCTTCGACTTTGACCTGCCCTGTGTCAACCCTTGCTGAAGCCCACCAAATGAGTCACGCACTCACTTCGCGGAGACTTTGAGGTATATGCTCGACGGAGTCAAGAACTCGGCGGAGATGGAGGAGAAAACGGGAACGAGGTTGGGCGGGTTTGGAGAGTTTACTGCCGCGGCCAATACCTCCCGCACCGTGTCGAGGGATGGCTGAACGCCTAGCTGGTGGTGGTCATGCGCTCAGCTCTCCAGTGCCGCTAAATGTGGTGGGGGTTGGGCAGAACATACCTGTTGCACCATGCTTTCGAGGTGCAGCAATTGAAGCTGTGGAGAGCTCTGTGGTGTGTGGGAAGTCAATGCTAGAGTCAGACAATATCAAGGCTTGTTCTATTCAGACCCAGGATGATTATCTCCAGCCTTATCGACGAGCCAATCGGTTGCCTTGTTTGTCCGCCCTGGCGGTTTGATTTTCGAGAAGACTGCCCCGCTAACGCCGCAATCAGCCTTAGCCAATGGCTCTGCTAGCCAGACCACTAGATTCTCGTCTCACCCCAGCAAGACGTCACAGCCGCCTACCAACTCCTGCCCAAGTCGCGTGTTTGTCGCAAGTTCTTTGCCGTACACCACCGCGCACACTACACCATTTTGTCGCGCAATATTCGTCGGCGCATATAAACGCGCATGAATCCCGATTCTGAACCATAAAGAAACTGTCACCTTCCAGCCGCGCTATGGACTCCCCGCCGACGCATTCCGTACGACCTTGGACGCCGCCCGACAGTGAAGCGCACGGCAGCCCTGAATCCGCCTACTTTTCAGACCCCTTCCGGCGAGCATCGAGCTGCGCGTCAGACATGGACGAGCACCACTGGCCGCTCCAGCAACCTCGGCCCGGCGTCCCTGGTAGGAAGAGCAAATGCTGCGACACGCCCAACGAGCCGCTCAGCATCTCCAGGCCAAAGCCTCTGCACACCGTCACCGAGCCTGCGCCCTACACGCCCACAAAGACTTCAAGTCTCCTGGAACAGCATGCGCCTGGCGCGTTGCGCTACCCATATACACCAGAGAGCTCGCGCATACTGCGCGCCAGCACAGTGGGCTCGCTATCGCCAATACCGTGGGATACCGGATCGCGATCCTCTGCTTCGCCTGTTCAGAGCGCGCTTTCTTCGTGTATTGCGCACTTCGAGAACCTCACGGCGGAGCGTGAGCTCACCGACGATCAGATGGAGTACGTTGTAGGACAGTTCGAAGCCATGACCTCATATCTTGCGGCGCCAGATGCGCAGACAAAAAAGGGCGCCGACGATTTGTTCTCTGGTTCAGACTCGCCACGTTCTGCTAGTCCAAAGCCCGCGACCCAGGTTGCAGAATACGATGGTAGCTACCTGGCCGAGGTTGGGAAGTTCATCGAGGGTGTCCAGATCTACGCTGCAGACTTCAAAAGGCGGTACGAGGAAACAAAAGCCCTGAACGAGATCCAGCTCGCAATTATCAACGATTTGCGGAGAGACCTGAGTGCTGTGCAGCAGAACATGCAAAAATCGCTACCCTCGGGCGCTTCTCAGCTGAGGGGAACAGGTCAGAAAGCCGTTGACAGCAGCTGGGATTCCATCGAAACCGCAGTTGACTGCATACACGAGGACGAAAATGCGAAGACTGCTATATCCAAGCCAGTGATGGTGCAGTCTGGCACACAGACTGAAGGATCAAGAAGATGTGTCACTGCCCGCAAGCCTGCACAGCCCGCGCGCCGTGGATTCTGGACTGTACTCTACGAGGCACTCGATGGCTTCAGCGATGATCTACACGAGCGTTGATTGCTTGTTTTTCTTTTTCACACGCCGTTATTTCCTTGTTGCTCTCTTTTTCGCATACTTGTTCCTTGAATCTCCGTCCTTCTGGTTTTTTCTCCATAAGAACTCCTGATCATGGCGTAAGAGGGCGTTCACTTGCAGGATACCACACCTTCACAGGTTCTGGATACGAAGCTACGAATTGCATAGCGATGGCGCATACTGGTTTGATTGACTTTTACAACACTAGCTCTGCTTCACCCGAGCGCAGCGTTTGGATACCCTTAAGTATTTCAGAAAGTCTCATCAGAGGCTTTCCTTCGAACTAATCGTAATCTTACACTGTCATTCCTCAAGTCAAATTCTTTACTTGTTATTAATTTTGCTTTAACATGTCAATAGCTCCCTTGAATAAAGCTGCTTCACACACAATAGAATAGCATCCTTCACGTGCACATCACCCCACGCGACTCCTCAGTACAAAATTCAATACTGCACGGTCTTCAACGCTCCATAACTTGATTGCCGATAACTCGAAACGTGACTGCAACCCTTCGGCATGCATCCACCTCCCTCACTCCCCGTCCACTCATTGTCTAAAGTGAAAAATTGCGCACCCCACGGGTTAGGATACGTCAACGCTTGGCCCGGATGATGTATAAATCTCAATCCCGCAGGGTAAGTGCTTGTACTGTGACGTGTATTCTCCCTTGATCAACCGCCGGTAGGATGCAGGAGACCACGTAATGCAGGGCTTTCGGCTCCGCAAGAACCAATGCAGCACAACAAAGAAATTGGTATTTTAAAGCAGCGAACTCGCGCGGTGTCGTCGTGTGTGTCTAGTCGCGGCGTAGTCTACAGCCTGGTGTTTGAGCAAGCCGTGGAGTCCGGTGTTTCATCTTAAGGGTCCACGAACGAAACATTGTGATGTACTCGACATCACGATCCTAAGGACAGCTGGTGCCTGGATCTGGCGCACTGAGCTCGAGCGCCTCCAAAATACACCAGGCGTGGAAAATCCAGTGCCTTTGGCCTGTTCAGCTTCAGGGTGACTTGTATGTGTTGATTGATGGTAGCCGGATATATTTAGCTTCGCAGGCAGGTGTGGCTCATCCGCACCACTAGTCGGTCAGGGAGTATCCACCGAGCATCTTCAATTCCAGCTCCTCCCAACCATTCACTTCCACAACACGACCAAACGCCTGTAACAAACTCTGTAAGGGCTCTGCACCAACCCTTTACTCACCTTAATTCCTATCTTGCAAACATTCCGAATTTCGACCCCGCTGCATCGAGTGCAGCTTTCCTGAACCTGATATCTGGCCCCGGGCAACATGGAGGAGGACAAGAAGCCTGAAAGGCCCACGAGCACACACAGCTCTGACAAGGAAAGAGTAAGTGAGCACTCTTCTACAAACAGCAGACCCACTGGCCTCCAAGCGCTCAAGCTAATACATCTGGGTTGTCTCAGGACAGCTTTGAAGATGCCTCTGACATTACCCCTCGCCCCGAATCACAATCCGAGCGCTCACAGTCACGATCACGGTCCCTCATAAGCAAGCACGAGTCCACCGATACCACCGTGCAAGATCTCAAAATCGACTCCCCTGCGCCTGAGGTACCGGAAGTGCCTATCCAGACCAATGACGACGCACAGCAGACCAAGGGCGAAGCTGCGGCTCCTGAGACATCCACCGAAGATGGACTACCCGCCAAGTCGCCCTTGCTCACTTCCCACAGAATATCGGTGACATCGGACATGGACGATGTGTCGCTTGAGGAAGGTTGGTGTACCTGCTGTCATAGAGAGCTGAACACAGCTGACTTGCGCCAGAAGGCACGAAGGATTCCAGCCTACCACCCACACTACCCCCCCGAGACTCGAGAGAATCGACAGCTTCCGCAAGCGGCCTGCAAGGCCTCTCCGGCCAGATGTCTCCTGTCAAATTTCCTCCGCCGCCGCCTCCCCCCGTTGCCCAGGAGAAGCCTCCTCCACCGGCCCCAATGACGAGAAAGCTTACCAGCCCGTTTTCGTGGCTGTCACGAAACAGCTCGAGCAAGAAACCTGGATCGCCACCTCTACCGCTCACCGACCGCCGAAACACCAACGCATCGATCGGTAGTAATCCTGAGTTCACTTTGAGCAGGATTGATGACGAAGACAATGCAAAGGGCAACAACCGATCGAGCCAAGGAAGTCTGCGCGACCGCTTCAAGGCGCTGAGGATGAGGGAGGAGGCTGGGATCACAATAGGCGATGAAATGACTGCGGAGGGGGGTCTTGGAATCTCAACCCCAGGCGCTAATGTTGAGAAAGAGTCTGTGACAAGCCCTGGATCTGGAGCACTCGCTCGGCAGCCAACCATCAACCCGGCGCTTGCGCCAGGCACTGCGGCTGGTTTCGCAACCGGGCCGTCTGCAGAGGAAGCAGAACCTGTTGATTGGGACCTGTGGCAGTCAGTTGTGAATGAGGGGCCCACCGTGATTGCGCAAACAAGCCCAGAGGAACTCAACCGCGCTGTTGCAAACGGTATTCCGCAGGTCATCCGCGGCGTAATTTGGCAAGTTTTAGCGCAAAGCAAGAACGAGGCGCTGGAGCAACAATACAAAGAGCTTGTCGCTCGAGGCACAGACAAGGAGCACATGTCGGTTCACGGTCATACACAGACAAATGGAAACGGTAAGGAGAGGGATTCTATTGCTTCGTCAGCATCCTCAGTTCACTCGGATTACTCGACTCCTGCCACAACTACTGGTAGCACACAAGCTCCTCTAGCATCGCCATCGATTTCTTCGGAAACCACCGAAGACCCCATGAAAGCCCAAGCCAAATTGGCTGCAGATAAAAAGGACAAAACTGCAGCGATCGTCAAGCTGGAGAAGACGATCAAGCGCGACCTCGGCGCACGAACAAGCTACTCAAAGTACCTCATGGCCGCTGGCTTGCAAGATGGACTTTTTGGCATCTGCAAGGCGTACGCTCTTTATGATGAAGCTGTCGGTTATGCACAAGGCATGAACTTCATTGCTATGCCTTTACTCTTTAACATGCCAGAAGAAGAAGCTTTCAGCATGTTTGTCTCTCTGATGAACAAGTACGGTCTACGTGACCTTTTTGTTGCTGACATGGCTGGGCTACACCTGCATCTATACCAATTTGAGCGGCTATTGGAGGATTTCGAGCCCGTCCTTTACTGTCATCTGCGCCGCAGAGAGGTGAAGCCTCAGCTGTATGCTACACAGTGGTTCCTCACCCTGTTTGCATACCGTTTCCCATTGCAGCTTGTTGTACGTGTGTACGACTTGATCCTTTCTGATGGTCTCGAGGCCGCCATCCTGAAGTTTGGGCTCGTTTTAATGCAGAAGAACGCCGAGGCATTGCTTGCCATGAAAGACATGTCGACTCTGACGAACTTTCTGAAGGAGAGGCTGTTCGACGTGTACATTGATAAGGCTCCCTCGGCCAACTCCATTCTCGAGAACGGGTTCTTTGGTTCAACAAGTGGCGTTGACAAAGAGATCTACCGCGCAGATCAGCTAGTTAAGGACGCAGTGGCAGTCCAAGTCACACCAGAAATGCTGAAGCAGTACACAGCCGAATGGAAAGAGCAACAGCGCATAGAGAAGGAGCGCGAAACTGAATTGCAGGGTCTGAAGGAGCGGACCGCTACCCTGGAAATCAAGGTCAGGTCGCTTGAGAATCGTGCCGAGCAGTCGGACAGGGAGCACGTTGAAATGGCGTCTGAGCTTATCAAGACCAAAGTCGAGAATGAGCAGCTTGCGGAGGAGAACGAGACGCTGAAGACAAAGGTCGAGGAGCTCCAGAAGATTGTGGATACACAGCCTGAGGAAGTTGAGGAGAGGCTGAAGGGTGAGATGGAAACCGTCATGCAGAAGAACATCGTCGTCCACAACGAGAATCGAGCTCTTGAAGAGCAAATGGCCGAAATGGAGCAGGAGCTAGTGGACACAAAGATGAAGTGGGCGACAGTAAGTCCAAAGGCTCGCAAGGATCCAGGCACGACTGACATATTTTAGATCAACGAGGAACACGAAACCCTCAAACAGAAGTGGAACAACATTTCCAACATGATGAGGTAGCTTCAGCTGCTGGGTTCTGTTCAGTCATTGCAGGCGTTTGGGTTGACTTGCATTAGCACATCGGCGCCATCAGATCTATCTACAACCTATCTCAGCGCGTTGAGTGCGCCTTAGTTCGATTCAACGTGTTCATATTCGCCTCAGCCGCCGAGACTCTCGAGAGCAGGCGTTTTAACTCCAGTACACATGCTTCGGCAGCTCCATTACGACTAGCTCGCATATCAATGTATACCCATGGGTCGACCAACCAACTTTTCTCGCACCCTTCTTGTTTCGCCCTCACTTGTTTGTTTTGACAGAGCGAGGCCACACGGTATTCTGAATATTTCGATCTCGAGCAACATGCACGATTCGCAAAAAGCTCCAACCGTAGTATTGTAGTCGTATCGTATCAACGTAAAAGCAAGCGCTAAGTTCTTTCATGTTCGTAACACGCAAAGTGAAATCACTTGCCACTACTGTGTCGGGCAAAGAGCTGGTGAAGGTTAGCTGGGCACGTGCCAAGCGGCGTTAGTGAGGTCTAGCGCACCAGACATCTCTTTCTCTTTTTGACCCACCACCCGTCGCAACAACAACCTCTTCACCCTCTGCGCAGCCAAGCCCACCGCAGTACCGCACTTCCTCCCCACTACTCAGGAAGTATTCGCGATCGAAACTCCATCGAAGTTCTGTTTTGCGACTTGCGCCCGAAGCCATGGCTGCACCTCCCGATCTCAACGCCATTCTGGCGGCTCTTGGTAAGCAGACTCGTACACACTTTACTTGTACATGCTGACCTTTTCGAAGCTGCCGGACGCGGCCCATCTACCACTCCCTCTCAGACACCCCAACAGCCGCCTCCGCATCAGCCCCCGCCACCGGGCCTCCCTGCTGGCTTCCCTGGCGCAATGCCCAACGCGACGCCGCCCCAAATTCATGGCTTCAACTTCCCACAACCCACTAGCTCTGGCAGCCTCGACTTGAGCGCCATAAAGCCCATCAGCTCTGGCTCGGTCAGTATCCAGGATGCGCTCGCCAAAGCGCGTGGCTTTGCAGCTCAGAAGGGCCTCGCTTTTGATGCGCGTCCAGGTATGGACAACCAATGGCCTGGCATGGGTGGAGCACCGCAGAACTACTCTATGCCAGCTCACCAAGAAGACCCGCGACTAAGTGGACGCCCTTACCGACGCTCACGTTCGCGCTCAAGGTCCCCGCAACGCCGAGACAATCCCCGTGATAGCTACAACCCTTACCGAGATGAGCGCCGCGATGAGCGTCGTGGCGCGCCTGGCGCCTATGGGCGCGATCGTTCTCGCTCCCCCTCTAGGCGTAATACTTTCTCCCCTCCCCGCCAGCAGTATGGCGGAAATGACCGTGCCACTCCCCCTAATGACAACTCTGAGGTGATTCTCATTGATTCTTCGCTTGTTGGTCTTGTCATCGGACGTCAAGGTGAGAGTCTGCGCCGCATTGAACAGGAGTCAGGCACTAGGATCCAGTTTATTAACGGCCCTGAGGCCGGTCCGCAGCGTCAGTGTCGCATTACAGGACCACCTGGTGCCCGTATCAGTGCAAAGCGCGAGATCAACCGCATTATTGAGGAGAATGGTGGCAACCCTGCTCGTGAGACTGGACGCAACGCTCGCGCTCCTCAGAAGGCAGCGCCTCAGCAGCCTGCTCTACGTGAAGGTGAACAGTCATCTCAGATCATGGTCCCTGATCGTACTGTCGGTCTCATCATCGGCCGTGGCGGCGAGACTATCCGTGACTTGCAAGAGCGCAGTGGCTGCCATGTCAACATTGTTGGTGAGAACAAGAGCGTGAACGGTCTTCGTCCTGTGAACCTCATTGGAAGCCCCGCTGCTGCTGCCCACGCTAAGGAGTTGATTATGGAAATTGTCGACAGTGATACCAAGCAGATGGATGGCTCTACTCACCAACCGCAAAATCACCAGCAGAACAAGCGTGAATTTGAACCGTATGGCGGGGGAGCTGCTGCTGCTGCTGGTAACAAGATCAATGACAGCATCATGGTTCCGTCAGACGCGGTTGGCATGATCATCGGTAAAGGTATGATCTAGACTTCCTGCGGTTACATTAAGTCCTAACATGTTGCAGGTGGTGAAACAATCAAGCAGATGCAGTCCGAAACCGGTTGCAAGATCAACGTTTCCCAAGCCTCCGGCGCAGACATCGAGCGTGAAATTGGTCTCGTTGGAACGCGTCAAGCCATTGACGACGCCAAGCAAGCCATCTGGGATAAGGTGGATCAAGTGGTGAGTTGAGCACAATTGCTGTGTCGAGCGTATGCTAATAAGACGTAGAAGGAAAAGAACAACAGCAGGCGACAGGACCGGGGAGGTCAAGATAATAATTACTCACAACAGCAACAGCCCACACAGTCATACGGCCAGGCCGCGCCTCAAGGCCAGGCCCCTGTACCTGCAGCAGGTTCTCCCGCTGGTGGTGCGGCTGACCCATACGCCATTTACGGTGGCTACCAGAATTATCTGGCGATGTGGTACGCATCATTTGCCCAACAACAGCAGCAAGGAGGTGCACCACCTGGCCCACCTGGTGCTTAGGCTGCATTCTGTCCGTGATCATGTACATGATGCTGAGACCGCTGCTGAACGCTGCCGCTTGACGCTTGCTTGCTTGCATGACCGCTGCTTGGACTATGCTTTACGTGGCATGATTATACCCGACTTTCTGGATTTCTTCTCGACCTTCTATGTTATGCGGACCATACTCCCGCTGTAATCGCCGATGACTTGCACTACAATGCACTGCGCTGCGATACTCACTCGATGATCACTCCACCTCCGATCTCGTACACGGACTGCTTGATCTCGCTGCTGTCTCTCTCGACTGGACTTCCGTCACCTAGTTCGCGTTTGCTGAACCCCGCATAAGCCATGTCTGCTGCTGGATGACCACTGCGCTTATCGTGCAACCCTGCAAGACGAGCAACTCACGACGCCCCAAATAATACTGCGAGTGCCGTGTTCCTTCCTCTTACCAGTATCAGTATCAGTATTACCCCTCGCAGCTGGTGCTATCTCGTCTCAGCGAATAGATGTGCAACCCTGTTCTCTAGTACTTGGCTCTGCATCTCCGACTCTTTACCCAACCATAGTTCCGATACATCTTCACCAGCCAACCTTCGTGTGCATTTGCTTGAGCACGGCTGGGGTGCCGCAGATCGGGGATGATAAGGTCTAGCACGAGGAATGGACGGTACTCTGGGACTTTTGAAGGAGGAGCTTCATACTTATGCTTCATGCTGTGCTGTGGTGTCCGAGTGTAGAAATTGTCCAATACGTTACCTTAATAATATCACGTCTTCTGCAAACATATTCCACTTGCACCTCACCCACTGCCCTGCGACGTCGATGCAATGCACCGCTTAGCTATCGACCTCCACCTGTCTTACAGCCTCCAATCTGCCTCCTTATGCCATCTTCAGCCCTTCCACCCACCCACCCACTACCAACACCACCATACGGCACCTTTTTCTCATCTTTTTCCCCTCCCCACCCCGATCTCAAGCGGCACTCTACCATCGAGCCTTCTCACTACGATCAACACCTGGCTGTCCACTAGCTACGAAGTTCTTAAATCACCGCCCAAACAAGTTCTAATTTAGGTCAAGGATGGAACGGCGAGACTTGTCTTAACGAAAGCCGTCTCCCGATAAGAGATGAGGTGCTTCCAAACCGAGGAAAAAACGAGATGTTTGCAAAGAGGTGGTGCGAAGTGATGTACTGTGCTGTCGGATGTCGTTGCATAACTGTTGTGCAGGCTTGGGGGGTGGGACGTCCGCGAGCAGGCGGTGTCAACAAGTCACCGTACAGGCATGGTACCTATTGCTATTCAGATGTCGTTTTATTTCAAAGACGTAAAAGTGCGATTTGGGCGGCTGTACAGAGAGGATCTTCGAGCTTGGTTTGGATTGCACGTCTTTGTACGTTGGACAATGGTGAGTACATGACTAAATCAAAAAGATGCACTAGAGTATGAGTGCAAGATACTGTCAGGGTGCTATGCGTTCGGTATCTACAACAAATGCTTCCCTAAGCATGATGGCTGCTTGGATAGTCTTGAGTTCTCACAGTGTTTTTCTGTTGGTTTCCTGCTGGTGATCTGCATGATGCATAACTTACACAGCCACTCCTCACATCTGTGCCTTGCACATTCCTTTGACCATATATGGCCCAAAACGACAGTGGTTGAGCTTCGCAGCATTCGATACAAGGGCTATTTGTGCTATATGTCTTCACTCCCAAACGCTGGCCTAAGATATCACATGCACCGCCGCAGAAAAGCTCTTTTGGTATGATCACGCAAGCTTCTAGTAAACAAGTACCATACCCGCCATCGTAACACCCCACCCCCTCAATACAGACGTTGTTCTATATCCTGTCAGAAGTCTTTATAACCCTCATCTTCGTATTTGGCATCTCGTGCGACATAGTGATTGAAACAATCTCTCCATCACGGTGATGGTGTTCAGCACACTTCGCTTCATATCCGTTTCATTGTGGAGGAATGAGAACATGTTTTCGTGCCCATGTGGCTTCGTTAGTCTGCGAAAACCTACCAATGTGACGTCGCAGCTCAGCTGGTGTACCAGGCATTGAAGGCGCCATACTCCGGCGACACTAGAAGGTGTTGCTGACACGAACCTGCATGCATTTATGTAGATATAACAGAAGCGAGGTTAATCGCGGCGGGACAGTATGGGTGAATTTGAAGTTCGTGTAGAGTAAGAAAAGCAAGCACGTCAAGAGTCGAGAACGCACTAGCATCACGACAGCATGGGAGACAGACATGCTCCTGGCGAATTTCAACAATGGTCACTTTGGTCATGCCTGTTCGTCTTGCGGTGCTGAATCTCATAAGGGGTGCTAGGGCAGAGTGGGATCCCTACGTGAAGACAGTCGGTCTAGTGTGTACCCAGCGCACGAGACAGGTGAACGACCAGACAACGAGCTTTCGGCGCTTGTTTCGATACTAGCCAATTTCTTTTGGATAAGTTTACTTTCGCATCTGAGCTAATGTAGCTTTTCCAGCACTGCTCTCGTTGGACTTCCCTAGCTCTGCCGAGATCCAATCGCCAATCTCCGCAAGCTCTTCCATCTTCACACCAGTCGGCATGCCCAGGCTGTGGAACAGGTGGACAAGATCCTCAGTGGCAACATTGCCAGTCGCACCCGGACTGTATGGGCATCCTCCAAGTCCACCCACGGCAGCATCGAAGGTGCGGATGCCGTGCTCGAGAGCCACAACTGAGTTCACCAACGCCATTCCGTATGTGTCGTGAAAGTGTAAGGCAAGGTCGTGCTTGTCGATACCGGCAGAGTTCAAGGTCTTGAGGAGTTCTGCAGTCTTGGGCGCGGTGCCCATGCCCGTTGTATCCGCCACCGAGATCTCGTCCGCACCCATCTCCAGAAGATTGACAGCCAGCTCTGCTACTTGGTGAGGGTCTACATCTGGGCCTTCGTATGGGCATCCAAGTGCTACCGAGATGTATGCGCGGACCTTCAGGTCCATCTCCTTAGCCTTGGACATGATGGGCTCGAACCGTTTCAAGGACTCTGCTATTGAACAGTTCGTGTTCTTCTGAGTGAACGACTCGGTGGCCGCAGTGAAGATGGAGATCTCATGTACCGGCCCACCAGCTGAGCCGTTGGCACGCCACTCTTTACCCATAGCTTCGGCACCTGAAGTCGCAGAAGGCATGGCATTGGGGTCTTGCGAAGATGTGTTCAACGCAGGGCCATTCTCTGGACCTGGTGAAGGCGGGGGTGTTGGGTATGCATCCTGCCCAGAAGACGACTGGGCATTCCACAGCTTCAAGAAGTTGTCAAAGCCCTTTACATTTGGCAGGAGCCATTGATATGTTATGGGTACTGGAGATTGTGGCGTGTTACGGAGGACGTGTTCGAGTATCTCAGACGAGTTCGCCATCTACAGGTACATCAGTATCACGCCACGACGTCTTAACTCCCTCTGCTTTACCTGAGGGGTCCATTTTGGCGACACGAATGACCCCGCTTCAATGGTCTTTAGCCCAGTTCTGGCCAGTCTCTCTACCAGCTCTATCTTGGTGGCCACCGAGATTGCTTTCTTCTCATTCTGCAGGCCATCTCTTGGCCCAACTTCTACAATGCGAACCGCGTCACGGCTAGCGGCGGCCGAGGCGAAGGTCCTTCGACGACACGGATGACGGGCGGCGAGACGCGCGGCGCGCAAGCAAACAAACTTCGAGGACATAATCTGGGGTAATGACGGCGCGGGCAGGGCAATTGAGGCGTGCATGCGGCAGAGTATGGGGTAATAGCGCGGTGATGAGAGCTGCCAGAAGCTATCGACCCTGGGTGTGGGGAAGGGCGCCCTAAGCCGAGGAAGCTTGGACGTGTTCGCGTATCCAGCTTGGACCTTCCTTGAACCTTCAACAGCCGAACAGCATCATCACGGATCCCTCCAAACCGTTACACAATGGAATCTGCCTGATTGGAACGCACAGTGGATTCGACAATGCTCCCTTTCCCCAGATTTCGGCAGTGTCGTGCAAGTGCACGTACACGCGGTTGCAGGCTAAGCATTCGGTACCGTGTACCAATGCTATGGACGAAGAGCAGTCCTTGGCACTTGCGACCTCAGAGCAGCCGGCAGACGAATTGAGTGCTCGCGGAAACTCGAGGAGACGGAACCAACAACTTGCTGTCAATTGAAGCTTAACTTTACATAAGCCACAAGAGTCAGAACTTGGCCCAGAGGAGGCTGGCGCAAACTTTGCTGATGGGACGGCTTTTGCATGTGCCTGATGGATCACCCAATGAGTAATTCGCATGTCGACATCTTTTAGCTTCCGACAGTTGCGGCAGCACAGACTTCGACCGACGTTGTCAGGAACATGATGCCACCGGGCATGTTGACCGCTCTTTCGGTCGCAGAAGCAGCGGCGACTGCTCGCGCGACTGCTCTCATATCCAACCATCAGATCCGCACAAGTCAGGTTCGGTAGAGCTATCGACGCTAAGTGCAAGGCTGTCTGCGGAATCTCTCTAGCCCTTATGTAGAGCATTTGTGGGGTGCAAAAATAGCTCTAGCTCTCATCTTGCGAACCGCCGGCTCGTGATGGCTGCCCGGCAGAACGCAGCACTTTTGAAATTCGACTCGAGCTGCGCAATCCTCAACAGAAGCTCAGGGCCGCGGAAAGTATGCTCCATTGAGTTTTACCTCGGTGTGCTGCGGCTTGCTACGACAATCAGCCCGGATAATTTGCGGTAAGTGAATGAGGCTCCGCGCAGCGACGTTCGAGCTCCGCCTGAGTAATGCCGGGAGAATTGCTTCGGCCAGACTTGGGATCCATACTGCGGCGCGTACCATATGGGCCTCCTCGGTACGAGATATTTGCGCCCGTCTCCACACAGCATGAATCTAGTAATTTGTCCAGAGCTTTCGATCATCGCTGAAGCAACATCTGATCGTCGACAGTCTGCAATCTAACTGAGTGTCTGGGATCTTCGTCCAGAACATGATAAGGGAAATCGGCAACGGCGAGATTCCATTTTGGTGCCTGCCCACCATTTCTTCGGCATCCGAGTTCTAGAGCGGCTGCCGACATGACACCGTGAGGCTCACTTTGATTCGAGTCAAGCTGGTAGAACCCATGGACGATTCCTTTCCCGACCAGGCAAGGCAAGCACGCAAGGCACAAGTTTTCTAATTTTACAAAGTGCTTCGAGAAGACCTGGGAGGTTTCTGCCGCCCGTCTGCAGCAGGGCTCTTGTTTCCCCAGACTCTAGTATCTACCCCGCGCGCAACTGCGTGCGCCAGTGCCGTTAGGTGAGATTTGTCTCCAGGTACACAGCTAGCAGCAGGGCGCCTCGGGAAGGCACCTGGTCCCGCAGCCGTGAGGTGCCTCCTGACGGGCTGTGTCGAGTGCTTGTTACCTGAGAAAAACTGCTGAGTGGGTGGAGCAACACTCGAGCATACACGAATCGCCAAAGTAGTACCTCTGGCCGATGCGAGTGTCTCTTGGCTCCGCCAGCACGTGCCCAACCACCAAAGCGGAAAACCAGCGGTTCAATCATCGGGCGTACGAGCAAGCCGGCGAAGTAGACTTCTGCGACGGCGCATCTAAGCACGCCGTTGTAATGAAATTGGTGTTAGTGAGCATGGCCATGCGCCGGTCCTGCACCAAATCAGCTGCGCTCCAAACGGGAGATGAGCGCCGGCCAACAGCTGCGGAGCAGCACTCTGGCATTGGCTGCTCCATCAGAGATCGCCCGGCGGAAGCGCTTGTCATGGCAGACGCAGACACCGTCTAATGGACTTGAGACAATTCAGGAGCGCGCGCACTGCGACGACGGCAGCAGGCATGGGCGCCACCGGTGCAGGTCACTGATGATGCTGCGCATCCACCGCGGACGCCAGATGGGGGAGTGGGGGCACGGCTTGTCCGCACAAGTCGCTATAGTCATATCTCGTTCACATCAGGCCTGCATGGCTGTTATCAAAATCAGCAGCAACCCACTACAGTGGTTCGCCAAGACGTTTCGCGGAGTAAGAACAGCACACGCAGCGGGCGACAGACGTCGCTGGCACTGCCTGGCAGAGGACGCCAGACGCGTATCCCAGGCCATGCGTGCGTCGTCTGCATCATTCCTGCTTCGTCCCGCGGCCCCCCTCGATGTCATCGCAATATCCTCATCTGGATCTTCGCTGCATCGCTCGCCGTCTGTTCGCGCGTGCGCCCGCTCGCGTGCATCCTCTCGCAGATTGCATCACGCTCGCGCGCGCGCTGGCGACCACCGCCAGTTGCGCTGAGAGATCCTGCCTTCGCAACAATCGCCGGCCGTGCTTTGTTGCGGAATGACGATGACGGTGAAGAGCAGCCGCTGATTTAACCTTGCCTTGCCCGCACGGAAGGCTTTTGGCTTGGCGGATGCTTTACAGCGGGCGGCTTTTGCTGCGCACTCCAAGTGGTGAGCGCCTGGCGCTGCTATCTTCTACACAGCTTCGGTGCAGCTTCGAAACGGTGTCTCGGTCGGCTCCGTCACCCACCTGCCCACCTGCCCACCTGCCCACTGGCCACTCGCCAGTACGCTAACGCCGTCCGCAGCGGCCCTGACGCTATCAGCGGTGGTTCTGCAGAAGCCTGCCAGCCGAGCAGGCACCGGGGCGCTTCTTCACCAGCGTTGACTCTCTGAATGGCTGAGCCTCCATGTTGCTCCGACGCTAACAGCCGGTAGCAGATCGTACCTAGCATCAGTACTGATTGGTGGATATGTCGTGGCGTCCAGCCTTCTCCGTCCTGCAGGCGAACCACTGTCGCCATCCCAGGCCAAGCTTCCGACCGGGGTGCAACACCTATTTCACGATGTAACCCGACCAACAACCCACTCGGGTCTGCAATTCGCCGTCCGTGTGTGGGGTGAGGTAGGGATTGCCACAGACCAAAGCCTTGTAGCGGCTACTTCGAACATGCGGGCACCTGGCCGACTCGCTGCAGGCGTCAACCCTCATGCACATCTCAAGATGACCTCCCTCCGCTCAAAATACTCTAGTGGCCTGGTCTGCCGCGGTATTTTGCATCCTACTGCTTGGCACACCGAGGACCCCTGCCAACTAGAGCCCTGACCTTATCACACTGGGGGACCAAGCTCCTACCCTTACCCGTCGAGGGCCAAATAATACTTACCCACCGTGATGCGCCTCTCTATGCTCCATTCAGAATTGCCTCTCGACCATTTGTCTCTTTTCCTAACCCACACCTTACACGATACTCGCCTGCAGATGCAATATTGTTAACAACTGTACCATCCAACACTCTGCGTATTACCCAACATGGCTGTCGCTTCGCCTACCACCACCCAACCTATTGAGGTCAAGAAGGTCGACGACACCAACAACGCAGCTGCCGCCCCCAAGAAGAGGAGAAGAAGAGCACCCGCTACTGGAGCCACAGAGGACTGCTTTTCTTGCAAGAAGCGTTCAATAAAGTGTGACCGGAGACGACCATACTGTGGACAGTGCGTCGAAATTGGAAAGGAATGTACCGGATACCGTACGACTCTGACTTGGGGCGTGGGCGTTGCCAGCCGTGGCAAGCTTCGAGGCATGTCGTTGCCAATCGCCAAGTCGCCCCCTGCAACCGCTACCACCACCACTACCACCACACGGAAGGACTCCTCGGCGTCGAGTTCTGGCAACAATACTTCAAGCAGCGCCAGCCATCATTCGTCGAGCTTTAACAGCCGAGCCAGCGTTGACTTCGGTATCCATTCGCCCACGAGTCCCATGAGCCCTGGCAGCATCTACTCGGCGCCGCAGGAGTACCAGTACTTCGGTCCCACCAGCCCGATCCCTATTCCCTCACCATCCACACCGCTTGGATTCCCAATGCAGTCGCCTCGAGAGCACTTTGACATGATGCACCACCCACTTGCTTCCAAGCTGCGAAGATCATCGCAGCTCTCCAGAGGACCTCTCCAGAGGTTACATACCTCAATACACATGCCCTTTGACGAGGGTGGTCTGTCAGCCTCGACCGCATCTCTCGGCACATATAGTGATAGCGACTTCCCTTCCCCTGGAGAATACCCCCACACACCTGCGGACGAGTTCCCCTTTGCAGACCCTTCTATCCCACGGTATTCGCCCTTCCACTCCTACGAACACACACAGATTAGCTCTGTGGATACGTTCTTCCACGAAGCCCCCCGGTCATTGCCCATGGCTGATGATATGAGCTCAAGCGTCAGCTCAGACCAAAGCTTGCAGGATTATGTCGAGATCAACTCCGCACAGCAGAGCATGGGCCCTGTTGCGATTCAGGATGTTTACGCGGAAGGGGATGTAAGCTCGAATTATAATGGATTGTCTCAGCCAGCTTTCTCATTTCTTCCTTCGGAGGGTACGTCAATGTCTTCTTACGGTTCCGGCCCCCTATCTCTCGACGTACTCGCGCTCACCACATCTATTCCTCAGAGTCTTGCCATCGCTTCGCCCCTTTCCCCTCGGATGCTATCCCTCATGGACTATTACGACAAATTTATATGCCCGGTACTGGTGGCTTTTGATGGTCCGTCCAATCCATATCGGATGCACATCATCCACTTGGCCATGCAAAACGACGAGCTTCAGAACGCCATCGCTGCGTTGGCGACAAATAACATGCGCATGCGCGGAGGCCTGGAGGGTCGACGGCTGAGCGCCCCTGGCGACTACCGCCTCATTCCTCAACATGCATACTCGCAAATGACTGCCCAAGAGCTAAGGGAAATGCACGGAGAACCAACCTCAGAGGAGAAGCACTACAAGGCTCAATCTATCGCCTTATTGAACAGAAAACTAGTGGACATCAACGGCTCGCAGGACGACTCCGTACTGGCCACTCTCCTCATCCTTTGCCTGTTCCACGTTTGCGATTCAGGATTCACAAAGTTCAAGACCCAGCTGGCCGGGGTTCAAAAGCTACTTGCTATGCGAGACAGAACTGTACAGTCCGAGTTCGTTGGCTGGATCGAACAATTCTTCACATGGTTTGATGTCATGACAGCTGCTGTGAACGACCGCGAGATCGAAGTTCGCGGCGACTCTTTAGATATGATGAACCTTACTGCCAATCTTGGCGCAATGGAGCATCACTCTGGTTGCGAGGGACGGCTTTTCAAGCTTATTGCCCGACTTGGAAGACTCAACCTGTTGAGTCAGAACAGACCCGTACGAGAAAACGATGATACCCCCCAATCCTCTCCACGGCCTAAGAAAATGAACGACTTCTATTCTTTCAACTTCGACCACATTGACGGCAACGGCTGGGGCACCCCCATCATTGAAACGCAGGACCCTTTCGCTTCGGCGCGAGATGATCCCCGCTCCCCATTTTGGATTGAGTGGAACGATGTACGTGTGCGTCTACAAGAGTGGGAGTTCGGACCTCCTGGTGAGAACTCTGCCGATTCCTGCGAAGCAACGTCATCGGTGCTTGCCATGTCACCCAACGATGCAGCGCTCCTTCACATCAGCGAGAGCTTCCGCTATGCCGCATTGCTCTACACCGAGCGTCTCGCTCATCCAACGTTGCCTGCCGGCGCTCTCAACTTCCAGAACCTTGTCGCACAAGGTCTATTTCACATCTCACAGATCGGCATAACAAGCTGTGTTAACAAGTTCCTACTCTGGCCGCTCTTCATCCTCGGCACAGAGTGCGTCGATCCTGAGCACCGCGCCGTTGTGCGACAACGTTGCGTCGAGATCCAACGCGAGAGCGGTTTCTTCAACAACCTCAGTGGTCTCGAGGTGCTTGAGCGCGTATGGCAGGACGATGACGAATGGATCGACGGCGACACGCAGGGCTCACGACAGGGCCCTTTTGGTACACTACAACAGGCGTTTCGGTGGAGAAAAGCGATGGACCGTGTTGATGGGGAGTACATTGTCATATGATCTTTCTGGTGGGCTGCAGCGGGATCTTGCATGTGTTGGGGATATGCAAGAGGGTCAGGGTTTGCATTGGTCGGGCAAAAGTGATGATGCACTGGAGCGATAACATTTAATTGTTTGGAAACATCGCGAGATGTTATGGGCATCGATACCCTGAAAACAACGATGCAGTATGATCTGCGATCGAATAACGAAATGCACGAAAGCGTTACTGTTCTACTTTACCAACACACATCTTTCCTTGTGATCTCATACACTTTTATCATTCGTGACTACACAGTCTGACAGTCCATGGAAACCCAAACCCAAATGGACGTCCTAATCCTCCAAACCCCCAGATCCGTTGCACAGCCCCATCCACCGGTGAGATGGCGGTCCCACAATGACCCCCTCGTGCACCACACCATCGCCTCAATGAACCCCTCAAACATCCTCGCTTATGTCCTTCACTCGCCAGCTCATCGCATGACCCAATCTGCGACAGGATTGACCTCGGCCAGTCAGCATCCACACATTGCACACACAACTCAGGTCTGCAGATCTCCAGCATTTACCCCTCAGCCACCAACTCGCACACAACGGTCTTACGACAGTCCACGACGCGGGCCCCACCGCGCTGCGAGCTGCGCCAAGCACCGGCTGTAGCGGCTGTAATTGGCTCCGGAGGGAGCGGCAATCAGCAGCGTAAGCAGCAGCATTCGGGGACGCCGCAAGCTGTGTTGGCAGGCAGGACGCGCACTCAACTCGCCTCCTGAACTCTGTTGCTGGCAACCATGACAGGTGTGGCTGTGAAGAATTTGACGACAGCGTTGCGGCGGCTTGGGCGTGACGCGAGCTTGGGGGTTTGCAAGGCCGCTGAGGGCTGCGCTTGGCCCGGCGCCGTCCGGCTTGACGTCTGAGGGATCGTCGCAGATCTATGCCAGGTACTGTGGATCTGGTGTAGAACTACCTTGGTTTGGCCCTGCAGTGTCTGTCTTCTAGGTTGCATATGTGTAGCTGCGTGCAAGCTCCGAGCAACCACGTAGCCTGCTTGTACTCGCTACTGGGACAAGACGTGCTGCAAATGCGAGTACTGCTGGTATATCGTCTTGTCTCTATAACAGTAGCCGCAGGTCACATCTGGGGTGAGAGAGACTTCGGCACGGGAACGGAATGATAGCTTACCCCATGATTCCGATAAGGCAAAGCTACTGTTTCGTAAGGAGCAGCTTCGCCCTCAGAAGCGTTCAGTTTCCCGCCTCTTTCTTCGCATGAATCGCACCAGATAGCCAATCTCCGTGTGTGCATGCCTCACGTAAGGACGGTGTTGGATGGCGTTCTTACAAGAGATAGCAGAAGCGCCCGGCGGATTCGGATAGGCCGAGAGGTAGTATTCAAGACCGTACTACGGATCCAATAGCAACGCACAACGTGCTCGGCCCTCTTGTAACCGTGCTTAGTTTACAGCTAGACATTGCCTACACAAAGACTATTTATGATCGACAAGCACCAGGCACTAAGTGCGCAGTTGCCTCCCTGGACACGCGACGAGAAATGGTTTTCTAAAACCGCGCGTGGTGTGCATGCAGATGTCGGTCCGTGATGCAGGTACCAAAGTGCCTTTTCGCATCGGGGTGTTTCGACTTATTTCCCTCCTTGTCTATATGTCGCCCACGTTTCCCAAAGCAGTAACCACGGTGAAGGATTACCAGAACATGTGATTATGCGGGGAAAGGTAAACTGTACGTAAACAGCAAATTGCACGAAGGGCGGTGGACTGTATCAGCGTGTGGCAAACCTGGTGTAGGAGTAGGATGCGTGATTCAAGGGCAGCGGAGTGGCTGCGGGACCCACTGCTCGTCATTTCCGCTATGGATAAGCGGCGGTGACATCTCTTTGCGAAATCTGTCATTCTGTCTTCACAAGGCTATCACGAATGACAGAAAGAGTTTCGGATGAGGTTGCTGCTTCGGGTTAAGCTGTGAATTAGACTGTCACTGTGGCCGGCTCCGCTGAGACACAATGTGATTGGCTACGCTAGGTGATTCAGTGACGTATGGATAGGGAGATGCAATGGACTGCCGCGACTGCCATTGACTGCATGCAACTGCAACAATAACGTGTATGCGCCGGCTCGTACACAAGATCCACACGGCCCACAGCCCACTTGAAATACTAGTGTCCGCCTTTGAATTATAGAGCTCCTGCGACTACTAGCGCTATCCACAATTCACTGTGGGATACTTTCGACCCCTCCCCCTCCAGCACTCCCCTCAACGACCCCCATCCCAAACCCAGTACTCCACATCTCCTGACCTGACTTCAACACCCCTAAGCTTCGGTACCAATGGTAAAATCACAAAGGCGTTTCCGCCCAACCACCGCACACACACCCTTCCAGTACTCATTGAGCAGCCCTCACAAGCGAACTTATCCAACAAGTCCGACTCCACGTACCACCTATGAGTTCTAAGCCCGTGATAGTGTTGCTGAAGACATCTCTGTCCGTTCATGTCCCTTGGATCGAAGCAAGACAGCTGGTGAGTGGCCAGTTCGAGCACGGAGAGTGGGATGAGATGGAAAGGGAGGGGGTCGGAGTTGCAAGCGTCGAGGGCGTAGAAGTCGTAAGGAATTAGTATATTAGAAGGGCGGATAGGTTGAATCAGATGGGTTGAAGTGTGGTAAGTGTGTGTCGCGCTGTTGTGCTTTGTGCTTGCTGTAGTGTCGGTGAAGTTGAAATACTCTGTCTCTTCCGTGATGGTGTTTGCTGTCTCAATACTTTGACCTTGCTCTTCAGCCCAACTGGCGATGAGGTCAGGGTCATTGGAAGCAAGTTCTACCGCATCGTCGTCTAGTGTTTCTTCACTGAAGCTTCGCATGTCTGCATCCTGACTGTGTGAACACTCTCCTCTGTCTTTGCTGCAAGTTAGGTGCGCTTCGGATGTATGATACGAGAAATGTGACGAATACGTGTCAGATTGGTCTGCTTGTTGTTCACGTTTACTGCGTTGGAACTCGTTGTCTTTCTTCCTTATGCTTTCCAGCAGACGTCTTAGACCGAAGGGCTTCTTACTAGGTCGCTCTTGCATATTAGGATCTGTCACCATGATACGACTGCACAGTCATGATCTAGGCGTATATCACACTAAACGGGCAAAAGCCCGCCTCTTTAGCTACGAGGATGCGACGCAAACAAACCACGTCGTTCTTTCAGTGCTCGTTTTTTAGGGCATCATTCGAGCTTCAGCTGAAACAACAAACTCAGAAGGTGGTCCACACTGGCTCAAGGTTACAAGACATGTTCGCGCGAATGACATTTCAGATGCATTTACTCCTGTACATGCTGCTCCACACTGCAACACGTTCTGAACCTCTCCAGACCTCACCGAGACATGGACACTGAGACTGACAATATGACAAAGAGCTCATGGGCCACTCAGATCTTCACTGGTAGCGATTGTGCACCGTATCGTATCAACACCCACAATTCATCGCCGTCAATTCTGCTCGCCCTGCACATCAATCTGCCGTGGCCCGCAATGACTTCATCTTGAGTTAACGCACCTCAATAGCACAATCATGATTCGAGCATGTCTCTAGTCCATTTCTCAACCTTACAGCACAAGGCCCTCAACCGTTCGTCGACAGCGCATCGCGCGTGCCGCCATGCTGTTTTGTTAATCCATCCCACCCAAGCCTCAGCGGATCCCAAACAAGCAAACCTCACGACCGCAAGCCCGACCTTAACACATCCCACTAACTCCCTGCTGTACCCTGCTATGGCCTGTCGAAGCCTGCCCCGCTCATGCGCACCCAGACCATGTCCGCAGTTACACATGTCGTCGCAGGGACCTGTCGATGACCCCTGCACACTAGCCTTGCGCCTCCCTTCTCGAACTCCATCGCGCATCCAGCCCTAGCGCCGAGGGCCTAGTATCCGCGCCTCCATAGGTATCGAAGCGCATGTGATGCCTTGCAGTGCGATAAGGTGTGTATGCTGTAGTGTTCTGGAAAGACGGGAGAGGAGTTCTGTGCAGGCAACGACATCTAGCTCCGGAGCTCGAGCTTGTTCCTGCTTTGACGCAGGCTGTGAAGCGGACTAGTTGCAGCGTGGGAGCGTGTTGCAGCGTGGGAGCGTGTTGCAGCGTGGGAGCGTGTGCCAGCGATGCTGTGGCTCGCAGCGCAAGGCAGTGCAGACTGCGCTTCCCGCTCGTGCAGCTCGCTTGCAGAGGCGTGCAGAAGCGCCTGGTGATGGAGATGCTAGGCTTGAAGCGCGGAAGAGACGGTTTTCCCACTGCGGACGCAGTTAACTCTGTCCAGGCTGAAGGAGCAGCGCGCTGTTGATTGCGTGCTCGATTACCCCATTGGTGGACATGTGCACAGTGCCCTAGAGAACGTTGAGGTAGATCGCAGCCTCGTATTTAGTGGATACCGCGTTGCACAGCTTCGTGCTGCAAGCTCCGTCTTCCATGAGCCGTCCGTTGCGAGGATGGATACAGCCGTCACTGGTCCCCTCGTTTCAGCAAACGGGCGGGCATGTCGCCCGTTCAAGCAGAGCTCCGAAGCCCTCTACAATGCCCAGAGATGATGTGACGATCCAAGATTTTTGGTGCCATACAGCAGCCCGTAGGCCTTGAAGGGCAAAGCAGATCCTCAATCTCGAACGAGGCTAAGAACAGCCACGAGCAAGCTTCCAGAGCGTCCGGAAAAAACAAAAACACAGTACCCATCTCTCCGCATGCTACGGGTGACAGGTCGTGCAGATGCACACCACGTACTGTACTGTGACAGGTACAGCTTGACGCATCAATAGCTTGTTCAAAATGTCGTGCATGTTTCAATAGTCTCTCTTACGCGAACAACACGATTGGTGAGAATGTGTGGGATATGCAATGGAAGTTCATGGAGAAGGATGCGGAATGCCTCGGCTGCCGTCGGGATCCAGGGTCGCGAGGCGAGCCGTGCTTCGATAACGTTCTGGAAGAGCAGGACTACGATCCTGGACAACGAAGGTGCTTTCGAGCCCCTAATGTTACGGGGTGGCTTATGTCTCGTGATAGTAAGGTCATCATGATCGTGATTGTAAGTATGATCACACGCTGCTGTATATTGCTCTGCTTCTTGTTGAGAGGCCCCCAATGAGTTGGCTTTTAGGTGTTGAAGTGTGGTATGATGCCCGGAGCTATCTGCTTTAGGAAGGTAGATAAATAGTGAGATGAATCTAGCTTTCAGCGGGTTAGAGGCGGTGAGCTGCGGAGGATGCTGGGAAATCCTGGCTAACAACGGTACGGGAGTGCAAGCGATGCGACTAGGGTGCGGTTAGGAAAATAGGAGCATTTTTCTGTCAGTGACATTCAATTCCACTTCACAATGATGGACGGCTCATGAAATGGTGACGATAATGCATGTGAAGGCCCGAAGCTCAATTGCCGGTCCAAAATTACTCCCAATGTCGGTTGTTGAGCTTGTATGCCGCTACATGCTCATCTCGTCGGCGTCTTCTTCCCTGTAGCTCACCTTAGTCGCAGCAGCTCTGCCTGACCGTTCCCGTGCAGACGCGGGTCGTGCTGCTCGCTTCTGCACGGCAGGAGCCTCGTCTTCGTTGCCCGAATCGCTCAGCGGTGGAGAGCTGAGCCCCTCGTCATCAGTGGGGGATGGTGTAGGAGCAGCCTTCGGTGCCTTCTTCTTTGAAGAGCTAGCAGCCCGTTTGGGCGCCGTCTTCTTTGCTGGGGTCTTGACTTGATCAAGGCCTGCAGCTTCACTAGTGACGGAGGCATTGTCGGCGGCTGCAGTCTTCTGCTTCTTCTTGGCAGGAGTGGCGGCGCCCTCCTCTTTCTTCTTGATTACACGCTTCGGTGGCCGAAGCCATTCCTCCATGGTAGGTGGCCAATAAACCCGCCCTTCAGGCCCGCCCATGCCCACTTCCTCATCAGGAACAATGGGAGGAGGCACGTCCTCCTCTTCTGCTTCTTCAAGCTTCGCATCGATGTCCTCAAGATCATCAGTCTTCTTGCTCTTCTTGGGCTTTTTCTTGGGCTTCGGCTTCCATGGCCTATTCTCGTCTGGCCGCTGATAGGGGATGATATCATTGATGCGGTCAAAGCCAGGCAACTTGAATGTCCGCATGAGCTCGAAGACGGCTTGTTCCTTATCCTTCGCCTCAATCATCAAGTCCATTGTGTCTGGACAAGGAGGGAAGGTCATCACACGCGGAGAATGCTTTCTTCGATCCCTCCCAGTGATGGCACCAGGACAGGGCTCAGAGTAGTGCATCTTTGGTGTGATATTCTTCTTTGACCACGTCTCGAGGATCGCTGGATACATGTCCATGATATCCTTTGTGCCTTCCCGTAGCTCAGTGTTGTCGAAGAGAATATTGTGATGGTGGAAGTCCAACACGAACGGGATGTTCAGCTCCTGGCACAATGGTAGTAGCTCGTGAGCATTCCACACAACATCATCATTCTCAAGAACAAGTCGTTTTTTGACGCCGTCTGAGAGCCTCGCATAGTTCTCACGGAACCTCTCCAGCGCAGCGGGCTTATCGCCGAAAGCACCGCCCAGATGCATGATCATGACAGCGTCGCGATCTTGCTGCGGTGGAAGCTTTAGCAAAGACAGCATCTCGGCATGGTACTCGAGGTCACGCATGGCGTTGTCAATGACTGATTTCCGTGGCGAGCCCAACTGCGTAAACTGCCCAGGATGCGTCGTAACTCTGTGACCTAACTCTCCAATGACTTTGCCAGCTTCGGCCAGAGCCTCTGCAGCGAAGGGTTCAAGCTTGTAGCCGTACTCCTCGTGACTTGCGAATGGAAACATCTCACTGCTCAGTCGCATGAACTTGATGCCGTATTTGTCATTCCACCGAATCATCTTGATGATGTCTCGCACGTTGGCCAGACACAGCTCCTCAACATACTTCTGTCCGCGTACATGATCGGCCGGCTGATCCTTATCAGGGCGGTTCTTGGTAGTATGCTCGGGCTGAGAGGGGTCCTTCAGCGGGTGGCGATGTTCGATGATGCTCGCGATTCTGCATGTTCTGGAGCTGAACACGGGAGGATTGGCGTTTCGAAGGTAGGTGTTGAGACAAGCCTGGTGTGCATATCAGCCTGGTTAGGTTGCGTGGGGTTATGCAGGGGACGTACATATCCTAAACGCCCCTTCCACGGAAGAGGAAGGTATTCAGAATTTACAGGAGGAGGCCGTGCGAGGGCTCGCTTGAGCTCCACTTCATCCCCCTCGCCGTCTACAGCTTCGCCTTCAGCATCGCCAGCGACACCTGCATCTTCTTCTGGGGCCGTGCCGTTCTCCACAGCGCTATTTACCGGTGCGATAGTGCCTTCTCCGCCCTCTGTCTTCACATGCGTAGCGCCAGCCTTCTTTCTCTTGGCTCTGCCAGGCGCTGGCACTGCAGAAGTGGCACCAGCTTGGTCAATGCTTTCGGCACCTGTCAGTGGAGCTGTCTTGATCACCGTGGTTGCATGCTGTGAGGTCCGAGGCTTAGCTGAGGCCGCATTGATACCGTTCACAGCAATGCCGGCGTTGATGTCGTGCTGATGCAGGTGGGCCTCTTCTTCGGCGCATTCATGCCCATCCGGTGAAGCCCGTGTAGCATTGGGCGCATCTAGGATATCCGGATTTGTGTCTGGATTCATGACTGCAGCGCCCCCACGGGAAGACTGTCGGCGTGGCGGCTTCTTGTCCTTTCCTGCAGCATTCGAAGGTAGGGGCACTTCAGAGCGGCGTATCTTCGAACGGTCGACAGGTGCTCCACCGGCCACAGGCGATGCAGCTGCTGTTGATGCCTTCCGTTTTGGAGGCATGGCACGAGGATGAGGGAGCGTACGAAGGCTGTGCGAGACGAGCAGCGCTCGCTGTCCTGTTCGATATGGGATGAGAGGGCACAGGATCTGTACAGTTCGTAACATCAAAAGAAAAAGTTAGGATCCGAGTGATGAAAAGGACATTACACGTTCACAGGAACCGGGTCCAGAGTCTTGCATCTGAAAGTCATGTTGGGTGAGAAACGCGTCAAGTTCTGAACGCCTCGCGACAGACAGTGATGTCATGCTAAATGATTGTTCAGATCTGGTTAGATCGACAGACTCGATCGATTTCGCGATAAGCGAGGTACCCCTGCCTAGACTGTGAACATCTCGCGACTTCATTGTCCGCAAAGTGTAAGAGTCTTCATTTGTGAAGCGACACGAGTGGTCCGACAAGGAAGCTTGCTGTGACAGTCATATAGATCACTTAATTCTATATGGAATGAACACAGAGTGCAAGGGGAGAGATGCACATAATATACCAAACAACAATACTGTATATAGCTTGCATAATACTCGTGACACTATAACAAGTGTACCCTGGCGGTAGTGACAGGACACGGGTATCCATTCTCTCTCACCAGTAACCTCAATACAAAAGCACCAACGCCTTCCCTACATGCATAAATCCATCTCTCTACCTCATATACTGATGAAAAAGCTCTTCTCGCCTTCTTTAGGCTCAACCCATGCCCTCTTCAAAATCGGATCTGCACACGAAATACGGATCCTCTCCGGCGTTGCTGGGCTCTGCAAATGCAACACGCTCGTCTCGCCGAACTCCTTCCTCGCAGCCTTGAGCGCATCGCGAATAGCGAAGAAAACGCAGCTGCCCATGAAGAGCGGGGGTTCACCTGCTCATTGTTAGCATCCAATTTTGACTCATGACCTTTGGGGAGATTCTTACCAACACCCCTGGACCTCTGAATCGTGCGCAGATTTTCCCACTGCACATCCTTGAGTAAACTAACGTTGAACACCTGCGGGATATCTCTGAAGCCAGGGATCTTGTAGTTGCCCGGCCCCTTTGTGAAGATCCCGCCAGTGCTCCTCTGCCACAGACTCTCTTCCGTGGTAAACAGACCTTGACCCTGTACAAATGCGCCCTCAATCTGCCCGTAGTCAATGGCGGGGTTGATGCTGCGACCAACGTCCATCTTGATGTCTGCTCGTCGCGTTGTCCAGTCTCCTGTGAGTGTGTCGATCTCGACCTCTGCGGCGGCCACACCCTGTGTGAAGTAGAAGAACATTTGGCCTGTGTTGGCGCCCCAGACGTAGCCGATGTCGGGGGTCTTGTAGAAGCCTTGGGCGCTAAGATTGCAGCGGTCGAAGTAGGCCATGTGTGCGAGGTCTTTCATGGACGCGTTGGGGCCGAGTTTCTCGCGGTAGGGCTTAAGACGCTCGTTGAGCTGCTCACAGGCGTTGTAGATGGCGTAGCCGTTTAGGTCGGAAGAGGCGGAGGCAGCGGTGGAAGATGAGTTTGCGACTGTGTTTGTTGCTGTGTCGCTGATGAAGACGTTCTCGAGCGGTACTTGCAGCGCTTCAGCAGCGATTTGTGTCATCTTTGTATGCAGACCTTGACCCATCTCTGTTCCCCCGTGGGCGACGAGAATAGAGCCATCGTGGTAGATGTGCACAAGTGCACCAGCTTGATTAAGGAAGAGCGCCGTGAAGGAGATGCCGAACTTGGTGGGAACAATTGCGAGGCCACGCTTGTTCCACTTATGGGTCTTATTGAATTCCTCAATCTCTGCACGCCTGCGGGAGTACTCCGACTCTTCCTGGACCTGCTTGTACATAAGCGGCACGTACCAGTCCTTGATTTCCTGGTTGAAGTGCGTAATCATGTTGCCCTGAGGCGAGTACATGTTGATCTCACGCAACTTCTCAGCAGGAATGTTGAGGTGATCTGCAATCTCTTCCATGAAGGTCTCGCAGATAAACATGCCTTGAGGGCCACCAAAACCGCGGAAGGCGGTGTTGGAGACGGTGTTTGTCTTTGCCACTCTGCCGCGTACGTGGACGTTGGGGATGGAGTAGACACCGTCGATATGGGACAGGGCACGCTCAACAACCGCACCAGACAGATCTTGACTCCAGCCACCGTTGTTGAAGACATCCGCGTCAAGCGCCTGCAGCTTGCCATCTTTGTTCACCGCGACCTTCCAGCGAGCGAGGAAGGGATGGCGTTGTCCAGATGTCAGGATATCTTCGTCTCGGTTGAGCATACAACGAACGGGTCTGCGGACCTTGTTGGCCGCAACCGCCACGATACCAGCAAGCTGGATCGATCGGGTCTCCTTACCACCAAAGCCACCACCCATACGCTTGACGCGAGCATTGATCTTGTTGGCAGAAACGCCGAGGACCTTCGATACGTATGCTTGTGTTTCCGCCGGGTTCTGAGTGCTGCTGAAGATTTCCATCTCCCCGAACTCAGGCTTCGGGACTGCCACACATGCTTGCGTCTCAAGGTAAAAGTGCTCTTGGCCTCCCATTCGTGCTGTTCCAGTAAAGACGTGATCAGCTTCCTCAAAAGCCTTGTCTACATCTCCTTTCTTGATGTGCCGGAAGTGCTGGAAAAATGATTCTTGCTGGATAGCTTCCTCGATCGTGAAGATAGCAGGCAGTTCCTCGTACTCAATCTTGACAGCCCTAGCTGCGTGTTCGGCATGCTTCGCTGTATCCGCAAGGATCATACCAATGGGCTGACCGGCAGTGAAGACCTCGTCAATGGCGAAGAAAGTTTCGTCACAAGAGGGCGCTCCCCACCAGTTCGATTCTGGCGTGGCCAAATCCGTGTGATCAACGTATGCAGCAACACCTGGCAAGTCAAGCGCCGCCTCTGCATCCACGCTGAGCAGCTTGGCATGAGCCTTGGTAGACAAAACCAAGCAACCATACAATTCGTTCCGCTGGAGAGGAATGTCGTCAGTGTATTGGGCCTCGCCAGTCGTTTGCTGCATAGCAGCGGCGTGACTTTTCGCTTGTCCAACTTCACTCTGCTTGTAGGCTTCAGCCGCCTTGCCATCTTTCCAGCCTGAGCTGATCTCCCTCTCAATTTCACCAATTGCCTGTGTGTCGACCTCGGCCTCTTCGGCATTCAAACCAGCGAGCACTTCGTGGTAGAATTTGTAGAAGAAACCAAGGGCAAGTGTCTTTCTGTATGTTGCCATACCACCAGGGACGCCAAATCGTAGATCAAAATCTTCCTCGAGCTTGGCCATGACGCCTTCTAGAGTTTGAAGATCTGTGAATTTTCGCCCTTGGAGGAACTCTGTTGCCTTCTTCGCGACGATTGTTGTCGGTGCCATACCACCGTATACCAGAGTGACGTCCTCAACGGTGTGCTCATCATCAAGTGCCACCCTCAGTGCTGCGTTGACGATGGCAATGTCATCGTCCTTTCGCTTCGACTGCTTGTAAGCCCGGATGTACTCGCCCTTCTCCTTCGCCACAGGGATTCTGAGGCCGGCGATAATGGCATCAGGGGCCAAAGCAGTCTGCCTGTATCCCTTGAAGAACGTCGACATCGGGATTTCTGTCGTCTCCTTCAAGCTCTTAGCTACCAATGTTGCGTTGGTGGCAACAAAGACTGGGTTCAGATCAGAGATAGGACTAGCTGTTGCAAGATTACCAGCAGGCGTCCCCACGTTCCTAATCTGTCGGCCCGCAAAGTAGCGGATCTGCTTTAAGATGGTAGCAAAGGGCTGGCCCTTGTCTTTTCCATAGTGCTCCACCGCATCTTCGCATATCTTCTCGAGATCAGTCAGTACGACGTTGCCGCCAATCTCTAGATGATCATCGTTGAAGCTGAACTGACGCAGCTCGGGAATATCGCCGACAAAGACGGAAGCACTGTAGTTCATGCCCTTGAACTTGATCTCGATTTGCGTTTCTGTCGATCCGCCGATGAGCTTCGCCGAAGGGTGTGCGTTCTTGATCTCGAGCAACTGCTGCAATGCGGTAGGTCTGTACCATTTCTTCCTCTTGTTTCCAAAAGCCAGTGGCCTAAATTCATGCTTGCGGAGTTGTGGCGGGAAAATCAACTCGGTATCGGGCTTGTACTCGATAAAGCCAGGAGGTGTGAACCGCTTAATGGGCTGGTCATCGCCGCTTGCGCCATCACTTTTACAGCATCCGCTACCACTGGCTCCATCTGCACCGTTCTTCTCCATGCAGCATCCACCTCCACCGTTTGCTTTTGCCTTGCCACACCCAGTCTTGACACTGAAACTCTGTGCAGCGTCCAAAATTGGCCTATATCCTGTACATCTGCACAGATTGCCGTCAAAGGCTTCTTCGACATCGTGCTCGGTCGGCGCGTCGGTGTTACGGAGGAGAGCGTACAGGCTCATGACGATGCCGGGGGTGCAGAACCCACATTGGCTGCCATTTCCTTTCGCTATCCGCTCTTGTGCAGGATGTGGTCTCTTAACGTTGCCTATCCCTTCGACTGTGATGACATGTTTGCCATCCACACTAACCAGCGGTGCTAGACACGCGTTTACGGAGGCGTGATATATCTTCTTTGTTGTGGGGTTAAACTGCGAGACGACCTAAAAGGACGTTAATATTTTACACATTCAAAGTTCAAACCAGACTTCAGCATATGTTCAGCTCCCGCTAATCGGATTGCTCTTTGTACAGGGAGTTTGGAAACTTACCACTGTGCAGGCTCCGCACCCTCCCTCGGCACACCCCAACTTTGTGCCTGTAAGCCCAATGCCTCTCAGATATTCCAACACCGTGACCTCCGGATCCGCATTATCAAGCGTGACCTTGGTACCGTTCAAGTAGAACCTCAGTGTGTCATCGAAGCTGGCCGTAACCTCGTTAAGCTTCCGCAACGCATCTTCAGGCGCAGCAGGCTTAGATTCCGTCTCGATAAGTCCCGGAGCCATGATTCCACTTTGCCGTAGTTTAAAAAATCCAAGAGGCGAATTTGAACCGTGGATGAAAGGGAAAGGAAGGGAAATCAAAGTTCGGGAATCAAGCAGCTGAAGGGATGGCAAAAGCTAATATTCATGTCTGTAGATACCGACCAGCTCCAGAGCGCATGTGTGGAGACCGCCGCGGTCCAACCCCAAACCGCACTGTCACTGGACCCTTCAAAGATCGTCCTCTTAGTCGTGAGGTAGAGTCTGACGAATCAAACGGCGGGGATTTCATCGTTATCGAGCGGCGCGTTCCAGCTCGTGTGCAGGAGCTCGCCGATGGCCGCGCTGATGAGGGGCAAAGAGGCCCCACTTACTTGTTATGGACAGATGGGGCGGCAGACTGCACGTGAGCGGCGGCGAGATGGCGAGTGCCCGTAGTTTTGACAGCCAGCAACAAAAGCAATTGGAAAGAAAATCGTCTATGGAAAGGTCATTTGTCCGGCTTCAATCAGGAGTGATGCGTGCACGGGCTGTGGGGTGAGATCGAAAGCTGACGCTGAGTAACAGCACATAATTTTCAGCATATTCTACACATGCACATGCCATAGTCCGTTAGTTGTGGGCGCATACATGCACTTTTGACCACACGGTACACTTCCAAACACACGTTGATTGAAAATCCATTTGTACGCCCACGGGTATCACGCCAAAATGACCACCTACAACGCCTGCAACACCTTGTATCATGTAAATCGTCTACAGCCAGCTAGGCCTTGCCCTTCCCTTTGCCACCGCCGGGAGGTCTGCCTCGCTTCTTACCTGTTGTCACAGGCTGTCGTTGCTCCCCTCTTCCCTCAGCAGCCTTCAACCGGTCCAGCTCCTGTCGCAGGATGTCTTCGAGGGCTTCGTTGCGCCGTGTGAGCAGCATGACGTCGTCCGTGTTGATAGCTTTGCGGCCGGCATGGCGGGAGAAGGTTTCGAGGTCGCGAGATGTGTTTGCTGGCTCGTGTTAGTGACGCAGCTCAGGTGGAGGTGTCCGACAGTAGAGCCATGAGGAAGATCGTCAGTGAAAAGACATACCAATCTGTGTGTAGACCAGCTCCGTCATAGCACCAATAAATTGAGGCGTTGCATTGAGATCGTCCGAGAGTAGTGTATCGTCGACGAACTGGCCGATTGAGTACCACAGTGCGGACTTGAGACGCTGTTGGGGGATTAGCAAAACAGTGTCCCGAGGCTCCAACACTTTACTAACCTCCTCTCGCTCAGCGGCTTCACCATCGACTGAGGCCATGATGCTGTATCTGCGAAAGACTGAGGCCCGGCTTGAAGAGACGACAAGCAAGCAATGACGCGACGCGTCGTGGGCAGCCAATAGCGGGGGAGATCGGGCGCGGAATTGGTATGGGACCCTTGGATGGATGACCCTCGGTTCACGTTGACCCTCATTAAACATTCTCTCAGCCTGCACACCGCTCCGCAAATCCACAGCTGCCTCCAGAGCCCACCACGAACTCCAAATTCTCTCTGTACAACCACATTCTACATCGCCGTTACAACCTCCACCCTCACCGCAAGAATGGCCGAAGAAATTTCCTTCAACGCGCTCGTCGCAAACCTCGTCGAATGGAAGGATCGCCTCGTCAACAACTCGATCAGGTCATGGGAGGAAATGAGCGCACAACGCTGGCTCCGTATCGTCGTCATCGTGGGCGCATACCTGCTTATCCGCCCGTACCTGCTCTCGCACGCCGAGCGCAGCCGGAAGAAACGCGAGGCGAAAGAGGCCGCAGACCTGGGCCTCGACGGCGAGACTGAGCTGTCGGCCAACGACTTCCGGGGCGGGAAAAAAACCAAGAAGGGCGACGAGGGCCTGGTGCAGCGATCGGCGCTGAGATGAGGGGCAACACACCGGCGAATGCATTCCGCGGCGTTACTGGATTTGCTACAAGCTTTGCGAAGCTTTGGAGGGGGATACACAAATATCTAATGGAATGCGATCAGAGGGCTGTGAGCTGCAGCTCCTGCACGAGCATACTCGATCCCTTCTTTGCCGCAGGCACCGTTTTTACTGTTCGAAGCCGGCAGCAGATGTCTGAGAGCCAGGCACGCCAACTTTACTGAGACAAATATGACCAGATCGAACAGAGCAGCCTTGAGACCGTTTCCTTCCATCGCCTGAGCTTCTTTCGGCCACGCCTCTTGTTGTCTACTCCCTTGTCACGATCTCTCCTGTCCTTCTTCCACATTCGATCTGGCTCCTGGCCAGGCTTGACGAGATCCACGCGACAACCAGGAATTCGACGCGCAACTGGCCCACCTCTCCATCATCTCCCTTGCTTGTACCCATATAACCACCATGACAGGTCAACACCTTGTCCCGCTCCTCAGCGCATCTTTGCACTCCATTGTATGCTGGCCATACTCACCATGGCTCCTCTAACCATCTTCGGTGCCTTGAGCGCCCTTCCCCTCGCTTTCGCCCACATGCAAATGTTATCGCCTTCGCCTTTGAGAGACCCAAATGCGACAGATCGTCCAGACGAGCCCAAGGACTACAACATTCTTAGCCCATTGAACGCGGACGGCAGTAACTTCGCCTGCAAAGGTTACCATCTTAACACCCCCTTGACAACAGTCGCGACGTACGCCGCTGGTAGCAAGCAGACACTGAGGTTGAAAGGGAGTGCGACACACGGTGGTGGCAGTTGCCAGATCAGTCTAAGCTGCAACCGTGGAGAAGACTTCAATGTCATCGAAAGTATCATCGGCGGTTGCCCTATGAGCGATAGCTATGATTTCACAGTACCCAGCGAGCTGCCTGCATCGAAGAAATGTCTGCTGGCCTGGACATGGTACGGATGCTTCTTTTCTAATCTCCTCTAAGCCCACGCAGACTGGATGCCTGCTCACAAGCCCACAGGTTCAACAGAATCGGCAACCGAGAGATGTACATGAACTGTGCCGTAGTCGACATTACGAACAAGAAGCAGAGCAAACGCGACACTCAGGTCTCGGCCGCCACTGTTTTGTCGAGGTATCCTGCTTTGTTTGTAGCAAACCTCGCAAACATCAACGATTGCAAGATTCAAGAGACAACCGAAGTTGTCTTCGACAACCCTGGAAAGTCGGTTGTCTACGGTAACGGGGACAATGCCTCTTTGAGACCGAGCTTCAACAGAGGCCAGTGTGTCGGCAAGCCATCCAAGAGCGCCGGAAGCACGGGTTCATCGTCAAGCAACTCTGGTGGGCAATGGAATGCGCCAGCTCAACCTTCATCAAAGACCTCATCGAACTCGAATGATTGTGCGGCCAAGAACAGGGATGGATTCTATCATCCTGAGTGTGCTGGTGGCAGTGCTCCCATCAACCAGCAGGCACAAAAACCGGCGCAGCAACAGCCACAGCAGCAGCAAAAGCAGCCTCAATCACAAAAACAGAGTGCACCAAAGCAGCAGACCAAGAGTAAACCAAACACCAGGGTACAGCAAGAGCTCGATGCTTATTTGGCCACGCTGTACGGTCGAGGTCTCACTCGCAGGGATGCAGTACTCGCACCTGACTATGTGGAAACCCACGGCTCGAAAGAATACTCAGCTTCGCCGCAGAAACATCTGCATGGAAACAACTGCAAGCACAAGATATCTGGCTCGCACTACAACCACGAGGAGAAGGAACCATACTCTGATGTTGACTACCATAACAAGCATGCTTACAGCAGCCAAGTCCCGCAGCATGATGAAGACACAGACTATACGCATAGGCGCGTTGCTCGAGAAAAAAGGTGGACAACGTACAACAAGCGCGATGATGCTCAGCGTGAAGCGCCTGTACCGAAGCGATTCTACCGCGGTCATGAGAGCGAGTATGTCCAGCAAGCTCCTAATCAGGCGCCCACAGCTGCTGCCCCAAGCCAAGTGTCTACGTATACCTACAACCAGGCATCAGCAGACAACTCTGTCCAAGGATCTACCCTCGGTCTCAAGCAAGCGTCCACGGAAACCTCCGCACAAGATTCCACACAAGGAGAGACAAACGCACCCAGCGCTCCTCCCACATACAAAGCCTGGAACGACATGTCCGAATCCGAGAAATTCGAAGCTTTCCTCCGCCGCATGGTCGAACTGAGCAGCAATATGGCCTCGCTCGTCAAGTACGCTGCTGCTTCGACCGTAAACCTCCCCTGGTACCCTCCAGCGTCCACATACGACCGCACCACAGCCTCCTCCGATGCCAGCGCACAGAGTGATACTGTACTCCGCAGACTCGCTCGACGGGACGTTACTATTTCTGCTCGCGCGCCAGCTCAGGTCTACCCGGGCCCCAGCGTCGGCAGCATCAGTGCTCCCGGTGACGCCACAGACGCAGATGAAGGCTTCCAACTTTGGTTCCCACATCTCGTTCCGGGCCTGACGAAGAGACAGCTCGTCGATGCTGTAACAAGTCAAGCAAGTGCCGAAGCTGGTGACGACGTGAATTTCTTCGACGCCCTAGCAGCCGGTTTCTGGAAGCTATTCGGCAACCCTTTTGAAGATATCCCAACTCTCCTGGGCGAACCAGACTTCTACACCCCAAGCCCTGAATTCCCAGATTTTGATATCCCAGATCTGGACGGCGGTTTCACCGCCCCGCCGCAGATCTTTGCGCCCGAGCTACCACCTCCACAGCTTCTGCCCGGATACGAAGAAGGACCCAACGGCCCCATCTGGGTCGGCGAAGGCCCCGATCCGCTCAGCGTCGACGGTCCCAGCGTCATCATTATCTCTTCCTCAACCGTCCCTTTCCCCGGCGACGAACCCTCGCTCCCCACACTCTCCCCCTGCATCTCGCCCATCCCCCAAATCGGCTTCAACTCCTGCTTGGGCGGCTGCAACCACACTGCCTCCGAAATCGCAGCTCACGAGACGTACCTTAAGGAGTTCGCTCAGCAACAAGCCGAATTCGAAGCGTGTCTGCAATCGCAATCAGAGTCCGAGGGCGGGGGCGAGGTTCCCACGCCCGGCCACATCATCTGGCACCAGAACTCCACCGACGAGGACGGCGAGGTGGAATGGAACGGCGACCAAGAAGCCGAAGACGCGAGCCACCGCCGTCCGCGACCAGGGTGGTCGCACCCGCTCATCCCGTATCCGTTACCCGAGAACTCCACCGGGCCCTTCCCCTCCTCTCCTGCAAATGACACCCCCAACGCCCTCCCCGCAACCGAGCCCGACGTCGCAGACCAACCAAACCCTGAGGTTCTAATGCCGTACCAAAACAAAACCCTTGGTGAGCTCGTCACGGAGATCCTCGCGAACCCTGATATCATCGCCTCGCCCGACATCAGCAACGTCGTCGACGACAGTGTCTCGGAGACAAATCCGCTCCAGCAGGCTGCCGACGAAGCAGAAGCTGGCGTGACGGTTCCCCAGGAGCCTGTCGAGTTCGATCCTTCCAAGGTGGATAGTGTGGTGGATGCGCTGCCGTGGTTGTTGGGACCGGGCCCGGTTGTGATTGAGGGGGTGGATGGTGGAAGTGAGCAGTGAGGAGTGCAAAAGGAGGAGTGCGTGCGGACGCATGGGTCGATGAAAAAAAAGGCAACAGGCTGGAATGACTTCGGCAGTGGTGATTTGGTACATCGTGTTGTTAGGTTAGTGTGCATTGTTTATTTGTTGGACCGATGGCTGGGACAGAGGTATGTGTTTAGCTTTATTTTCCGTGCTTTTGCGTTGCTTCAATGCTACTTTACACTGTCCAGGGTGAGTTGGGTTGGATTAGTTTAGATAGTTTCGCGTCGTGATTTACGTGACGTTGAATGATTATGAGTTGTGCAAGCATCTTCCTTGCTCCCTTCGCTCTCCTTCTGTGTCGAATTCGCGCGTGTGAGGCCTCACAGTCTGTCGAAGTAGCTGCTTGTATCCAACTGCACGCCACTTACCCGAAAGTGTCGAAAAACCCTGGCTTGATCTGAAATGATGTTTTAGTTTTCAGGAACTTTCTCAAAATGGTCACGACGGTACCCTGCAGCGTCCGTATGGAGACGTACCGCTTTCCCCTTTCTAGCGAGAGCCCAATCAAGACTCGACCCTGTCTCGCGAGGCTCAAGCTACACGTGTCCGTACAACTCACAGACACTTGCTTTGTCCTGATTATTGCCTTTGCTGAGCGCTTCGGCATTGAATGATGACGACTTATGCCATGTGTGTCCGGCTCTGGCTCCAAATTCTCGTTTTTGATATTGATGGCCCTACTTTTCATTGAATTGTATCAGATTGTGATTTTCTAGGTGATGCGGTGGTTCACGTCTGCCAAAATCCTTTCCATAAACGTGCATACAACATGTGATTGATTGGAGGTACTTCGGCTGTTACATGACATTTGTACGTCAGTGTGATGAACACAGTACCACTTTTTGATGTACACGCATGTTCGATCTCTCCTTGCCAAATGACACATGTGTGCGTCGCATATGAGTTGACATACTAAGTAGCTAGTGGGTGCTGTATTGATAAAAACTCTAGGGATATTGATATCTCCATTGGGGCACTCGACTCTTGTATCATTTGAGGAAGACCTACCTTGATGTGAAGAAGTGTAGCTTAGAATTCAAAGAATCGAGATTTGTCCTCGAGCCCGAAGTAGTGAAACTGCGTCTTGATAGTGTTTAGAATAGGTGATATAGGAGTAGAAGTTTTCTTACCTCTAGCAATATCATCGTCGAGTCCTATCAATCGCATCTGACAAATGCATTCACAGACTCGTCGTGCTTACAAGACTCGCCTCACTAGTCTTGTCGCAGTAGTATAGGTAGTGTAAGTAGAATAGGGGCGTCAACAAGCACCCCTAAAGCTCAGCAGCTCGCTGACGTGGCAGACCGTCTCCGATTGTATTCAATCTAAACACCATCATGTTTGTTCTAACGCACACCTTACCCTTCACCCTTCACAGAACCTACTACTCTCTTCACATACCCAGCACCAAAATATGAAGGTAGTATGGCTCTGCGTAGCCATTCTGATGCTAATGGCAAGCAGCAGACATTTCCCCACCACCCACCCAAGCAATCCCGACCCGCGCGCGCCAGCTAGCGAGTACAGACAAGCCGTCGCAACAAGCATCCAGGACCTAGTTTTTGGTCGACGACCGAGACTCCCGGAGATGAGTGGTGTCAGCACAGCTAGATTGATTGCTGAGGGGGTCGTGGAGAACCTGAGGATCTATCGGTTGCATCAACAAGAGAAGGCAAGAGAGGCAAAAGCGATGGAAGAGAAGGAGAGGAAGAGGAAAGGGGAAAGGAGTGGGCGAGATGGTGGAGGGGAAAGGGAACCACAACATAGTGAGCATAGGCGTGGTAACCGCGAAGGAGATGGCCATGGCGAACGAAGACGTCGACGGAGACATCGTTCTGCTGAGGAAGATGGAAATCGACGTAGGCGGCGCCATCGCGAGAAATCAATAGAAGGACACGGTGACTGTAGTATCGAAGAGCACGCAGAAAGGATTACTCGGGAGGGTCGTAGAAGTCAATCTGCAAGAGAAGAAAATGGAGCATCGCCCAACAACGGCAATCTCATGTCCAGCGCCCTCCCAGAGACTGGAGTTCGGCGGGGCCCTGATGGCACCCCTTTCAGATCGCTCCCCACCAGAGATAAAGGCATGGGATTCCTCTCACATGTGATGAATGTGCACAAACACATCGAAGCTGAGCTAGATGCTGGATTCCGTAGCAAGGGGCTCGCCGAGAAGCATATCGATGCGTTCCTGAAGAAGAAGAAGAAAGCTTCGAAGGATACGCAGAAAGGTGATGAGGAGCTGTTGATTGTGCACGAGCGAGAAAATCGTGATGAGAGAAGTCAGAGGAGTGGACGGAGACGCCGTCAGTCGAGGAGAGACGAACCTTCCGTCGTGCCAGTCAGTCGTGATAGTAAACCTTCTAGTGAGCAAAAGGCAGCTTCAGTGGAACCGCAATCCGGCACACCTGTTCAACATTCAACGCCATTCCTTCAGAAACCACTGTCGCCTTCAGTAAGATCAGGAAAAGTGTCCATCACATCAGTTCGAAGCCCACTTCTAAGTCAAGGCGATCGGATCAGGGGCGTTGGAGGCGGCCGAGCTGTAAGTCGGATGCCTACAATGATGGATCTGCCAGCATCTTCACAACATGCTGCGTCGCCCATGCCCCCACCACCACCGCCGCTGCCTCCTGCTGTGCGGAGTTCAGCCAACCCAGGCCGTGATGCATTCCTTGTCAGCCTCCAGACTGGACTGAAGCTCAGACAGGTACGTGACGAAGATAAGAAGGACAGAAGCAAAGCGCGAGGGGATGGAGCATGTGTCGAAGATGTACGAACAGAAATCGAAGGATACGAAGAGACCTCTCACAGTCGCGACGTGGAAGCACTCGAGCATGCTCAGGCTGTAGAAGAAAGAGAAAAGAGGCAAGAGCAACAGCGCGATGCTTGCAATGAATCACCACTCGCCGAACCGCAGCCAAAAAAGAAGATGCCTATAAATTTTCAAGACGAGCTCACAGCAAAGCTCGATAAGCTGAAGCTGAACAAGGAGACGGGCGATAGGATAGGAGTTGGGCTCAGTGAGCCGAATGGCCTCAGACCTCGTGCCTCTAATGAGACATGGAGGACTGTCTTTACGGAGCAAGCAGAAGAGAACAGGATGCCAGATCGGCAGTTCAGACAGGGCTTGGAAGACAGGCTGTCACAATCGCCAACAGGTAAGACAGGTTCCTTGAAGTTACTGTCACAGATTTAGCTGACCGCAGCAGCAATGCAGCCCACAGCAGCAACTCCTGTGTCTAACGTGTTTGTCTGTTTGTCTGCGAACATGGCGAAACTAGATTGGCAGCCTGGACCAGGTTGGGATTTCAGCAGTGTGCCAGCAGATGGCAATGGAGGACCAAGTGGTGACAGGAGGTGATATTGAGGAGGGAGTTGTTGGAGAATTTTGTTCACTTTGCGGTTGAACGGCGTTTCTGCTACTGCAAACTGTTTCATTCAATGCTCCTACGTGCTGCTACTCAATGTTGTTGGGCCGTCCAAAGCGACAACAAGTCGATCAAACTCACCGTCCGCTGCCGTTGATGCACTGGCGAATCGGAATGTAGGGACGAGGCTGCAGTGGGGTGATGGATGGGGCTCCGCGCTGTCCGAGCGTTGAGCAATTTCGCGGCTCTGGCCCGCTAGGCCTCGAACGCGTGGTAGCCATCGTGTTGTGGCTGACGTTTCCATCTCCTTCTGGGTATTGCTTCGATTCGCGTCTCTCTGGCTTTCTGCTTGTCTGTTCCCATTGTGGAATCCCTTTGTTGTTGTTGCCCATCACAGCTGCCGTCCCCCGCCCCGCAAACGTCATCTTGGACCCTGAGCACAGGCAGACGCACTTTCCTTGCCCACCGCGAACCCTCAACACCACACTCCACATCTAAGATGCGTTTCTCCACGACCGCTGTCCTTGCCCTGCCGGCGCTCACCCTCGCCGAGCAGCAGATCCCCCTGCTCGACAAGGTCAAGAGCTTCTTCAACCAGGCGACTGCTTCGATGGCCTCGGTGATCCCCTCCGCCCCATCTGTGCCGTCCGCGCCTATTGAGGCAGCAGCAGCCAAGGCCGCCGCCGTTGTCCAGCACGAACTTACTCTTGAGAACTGGAAGGAGGTCCTGACCGTCGACCCCACTGTCAGCGCCCCTGCGACACAAGAGTGGCTTATCTTTGTCACAGGTGGCAACAGCACTTGTTATGGCTTCTGTGGGCCTGCAGAGAAGGCATGGAACGTATGTGTAGCAAACAACTTCGCACAAGACGTGACTGACAGCTGCAGGCATCCCTTCCCATTGTCGCCGCCTCGCCCTCATCGCCCAAGCTCGGTCTGATTGACTGCGAGAAGGAGAATATCCTCTGCAACTCATGGTCTCTCGGCGCGCCGTCGCTGATCAAGTTCACCATCCCTAAGCCGCTGGCTGACCAGTCTGCGCCCGTTCCCGAGTTCCGCTACAAGCCCTTGAACCGCACCTCGACCACCACTGAGACCTTCAAGGAGCTTGTTGTCGACAACAAGATCAACGAGATCACTCCCTACGAGGGTCCTTTCCACCCCTTCAACGGCCTGCTGCAGCAGTACGGCCTTGCCATCCCCTTCGGATATGCTACCTGGGGATTCTCTAAGATGCCTTCCTGGTTGCCTATGATTCTCATCTCCTTCTTCAGCAGAACTTTCATGTAAGGACACGACCCCAATGCGATACAGAATGATGCTAACGAATGAACAGGAGCAAGCGCCTGCAACCCGGAGCTGGTGCTCAGCAAGGCGGTGCTGCACCAGCGGCCGCTCGCTAAACCAACACTTTTTGGCGCAAGCATGACTGTGAGGCAACTTGATTGATGGGATCTATGTGGATGGACCTGAGCTTTAACTGTTAGATATCACACTGTTCTTATGAGGTTTGCCATGGTTTTGACTCGTTTGTTGGCAAGAGTCGCACGACGTATGATGTGGAAGAAGGTGCATTGAAACTCGGAGGTGTTGGCGTTGAATGTAGTCTGAATAACACGACAGAATGGACAATGAGATGAAAAGACCCAGAATGTTCGTTAGACCACAGGGGATTGTACAAATCGCGCTGAACGCTGGATGTCTTTGACAGATGCACAGACGCCAGGCAAAACTTCGGCTTTTTGCGGAGTTGCGCGCGACCAGCGACATTTCTCGACACCGCGCAAACGACTCCATATCACCACAGCACAACATGGTCAACATAATATCGCGCGCGCGGAAGCTGCAACAGGTGCGTTGAGACCATACATGATACTATATTGCTCATTGAACATTACTGACTCCCGCTGCAGAAGGTACGAATTGCTCCTTCACTACCATCTCCGAAGACCTGTTACGCCTCCTCCAAATCAGATTATGCTACGGCTATGACGAAAACCTTATGGACGATCGCTGATTGCGTGGATAGTTGCTATGGATAAGATGCGGGCCAGGCGCGGTGGTGTTGCCGAAGGAGGTATCGAAGATTAGCATGGAATTCAACACCAAGCTCTACGGCGGTCACAGGGGTGCGAGGTACGTGTGACAATCCCTCGTCTTATTCTTCACTGCAGCAAGAGGACTGGACATAGAGATCATACATTGCTACAGCACAAGCTCTCAAAAACCGTTCTTCAGCATACGCCAATTACCACCACATCCACTAACCGTCATCACAGAAAATTCTGGCGCGAAATGCTTCCCCGGATAAAATATCGCAACCCCTCTATCCCCATAGCGATCGACCGCCATACTATCCCTGAAGGCCCAGCGCTGCTACACATCTGGACAAAAGCCGCCCCCAACACCCCGGACGGCTCGTCCAACACCTCCATCCCCTCACTCGCCACAACACCCAGCACATCCGCCAGCCCTCCCTCGGGGACCCCCAATACGCGTAACACGCTTGTTCCCGACGCCACGACTCCAACGCACACGATCAACATCCGCGACCAGGCGCCCAGCGAGATCCTGGATGCGCTGCTGGCAACGCTGCCCGAGAGCGAGGTGTTGAGGGCTACGCCAGAGGAAGAGCAGCAGATCGCGGAGCTTGAAGAGTTTAAGGAGAGGAGCGAGGCGGACCGGGTGCTGGTTAGGGAGACGTTGATGAAGGAGAGGAGGGAGGCGGAGTTATTGAAATTGGCGAGGGGAGAGATTGTGGCTGCTTCGTAGTCGGGATTTGATGAATGAGGAGAAAGAGGAAGGGTGTGTAGTATGGAAGCGATGTGTGGACTGCAACGGAGGATGCGGTAAAAAGAGATGGAGACTGTACCATACATATAGCAACCGAGTACTTACCAGGCATGATTCCGATACGTATTGCTCTACCATCCGATGAATCGAGCTATGTTGTCACTGTGCTACTCACGTGATCGAACGATAGTAACCTATGCAAGGTTTCCACATCAACAGCAGAGAAGCGATCGAACAGCGTCAACCACAGCATTCACTACGCGCAGAACCCTACGTCACTATACAAGCTATCACGTCCATCTAGCCAGGCTAGTCCTCTGCCATGGGCGCACGACCACCTTCCCCTCTGGTAAACACCAACGAAACGCCCCTCTCCACCACTAACCCAGTCCGCAGTGCATACAAGCACTCGAGCACTAGGTACCAGTGCAGCACGTCTGATCGAATCATAGTTGCAGCACAGTTGCAGCACGACACGCGGCAGCAGAAATTCGCCTAGGCAAAGCACGCCCACAACAGCATCAACAGAAAAACAAAGTTTGTAGATAAGCCACAGCAGGGCAGGATGCAGACGCCACACCACATAGCAACCCGCGTAACGTCCGGGCCCATGCACTCCATGCATGGGGTAAGCCGGGAGGGATGCCCATCCAGTCGGGATGCTGCCACGGACATGGGCGCGGATTGGGCCTGCGGCTGGGATGGTCGCAGCGAAACGGAGTGAATGCGGTGCTGGGTGGTGGCAGGGGTTTTGCAGATGAGTGCAGTAGTGTAGATGGGGTAAATGTCACGATAGAACAGCATGGAACTGAACTGATGACTCACATACGTGAGCTGACGAATGTATCGTGTGCTCCTGCACTGCTATTGATGTGCATCGCATACTGCCACGGCATAATCGCTTTGCACTCAATTACTCACATATTCGCATACCGTGAACACTTGTACCGCGTACTCATCATATATTACGCATTACTTACTCACCATGCACTGTGTACTACTTGCGCAGTAAGCAGTCGACGAGTCAGCTGCGCCCGCAGAGCGACGTAATACAAGAAACACGACTCTAGCGCACGGGAACGACGACTGGGGCTCGGAGGGAAGCGCAGCGGGGCAGGCGGAGGTGGGGCTCGCAGCGAAGGCCTCAAAGCGTCCAGTGTGTGCTGGGGCACGGCAGTGGTAGCATGGTGTGACTTCTGCTCGCACGGCAGATCTGACACGACACGTCGGGGTTTTGAGGTCGATCAAGTGTAACGTTGGTAGTACATGGGGAAACCGTTGGATCTGAACGCTAGATGCTGTTGTGACCGCAAGCACGTTCCTGCAGGTGAGTTGCAGAGATGCTGGGGGGAGACGACCTTCAGGACTGTTCGTGGGCGTGGCTGAGTTGCGATCTGCGGGTTACTGGATTGAGCAGGCAAGCATGCTCCATCGTACTGTTAAGCTCTCTGCCGGAATAGCGGTGTGCGACTATGTTGTCATTGCGAGAACGTAATTGCGCATCGGAAAGTATAATTGAAGCTTTGCGCCTCTAGTGTATGCTCTCATGTCGCCTGCCGTTTTAATGTTACAGAATTTTATCAGTTGGCGCAGGAGACGTTGTATGAGCGGCTAGGTGCTTCCGCATCGTCCAAAGTAAGCGCAGGCACTGGCAATCGCATAACAAATTCAATTGTCGAGCTGTCGAGTTGGCAGCGCAGCACACTGGCTGTCGACTACCGGTGCGGCCGTAGTTGGCATTGTCGTAATTAAGACACTGAAGGCTGTAGTTGGTAACCTGTAGTGAGTGCCAAATGATTTATGTCAAATGCCATTCCAGCCCGCGTACAAAGACTAGTGCTGGCCGTTCTCTCATCAGCTGAAGTTGATACAACCTGTCACTCAGGTGTGTCAACTGGGAACAGCTGCATAAAGGCAGAGCCGGGTGTCTGGGCCGGGGACACAACAGAAAGCGGCATGTGTCGAATAGAAAAGACTCTAGTCCACCGATAAGAGCTCTTTGAATTGTGTCAATTCATTGGCTGACAGGATTGTACTTGGTCTACCAAAGACATGCCCGGATGTGCCAAGACGCACGCTCATACAACATTGGCACCTCTCCACCAGACCATGGCGCCCAGTACGAAGACAATGACCATGGCATCGCTAACGACCGTTGTGTATATGACAGCGTAGCGGCCGATGGCTCTCACATAGCCGTTGTATGGTGAAGGTAAGAAGCCTGCCACTGTGCTCAGGATTCCCTGTCCTTGCAATTGACCCTTTTCAACGAAGTAACGTGAAGACTGCATAACGACCTCGAACGTAGCGAAGAGATAGAAGAAATGGGCAAAGTCCTGTGCGTGACTGTTCTCGACTGTCCAGTCTTCATCGACGGTAGCCAAGGCAGTGTTACGTGACAGTTTGGAGCCGGTGAACGGCGTCTGCAGGACGATATAGATTGCAAGCCCCAGAGAGAACAAAGAGTGTACCAGTCGCCAGATCCAGGCCGAAGACTGCTCTGGCGCCAGCTCTGGGGCACCTCCGGCACCACCCATAGCGGAGAAGATGCTGGCTAGACCAGGAGGAAGATCATTCGGGCCACCTGGCTGTGCTTGAGCGCCCGGCGGTCCACCGGCACCAGCGCCCATCATTTGCTGAAGCATAGCCATCATGGGATCCTGCGATGGGTCGCCTTGCGCTGGGGGGAACTGCGGGAGGCTGCCCGTAGCGTTACTATCAAAAGCAAACGGGGAGGGGAGGCGTGGCTGGGACACGGGTGTGTAGTGGTGCTGCGAGATGTCCACCTCATCTGGGTCTGGCGTCGCCGTTCCAGCTACTGCTCGAGGCGCTGGGGCTGGTGAGGGCTGGGCTGAAGACGCAGTTAGCCGTTTGTACTTGCCGCAGTTTTCTGGCGCATGTTGCAAGTCAGGTATTGCACAACCCGCATTGATTCGCTGATAAACACACAGGTGTTACATACCGGGCAGATCCTTCTCGATCTCGCTTAGGGTCTTCGGCGGACCTCCCTGAAGCGCCGAGATCTGCTGCAATCGAGATGCACCGCTCTTCGCAGCAAGACGCTCTCTGCGGAGACGTGCCTTTTGCTGTGCTGGAGTCTCGCCGCCAGCCGGGCCCGGCGAGGCAGCAGGTGAATCGGCCATGTGGTCGCACCGTGCTGATGCAATGTGGTGTGGCTGTCGAGTGAGGAGCGAAATATGAGTAGTATTGTTTGTTTGGTCGTGAGTGGAGGGGCGTTGAGCGATGTCATGGCAAGAACGTCCGCGCTAGCCTTGCAGGTACGGTAAGGTTAACCGCCCAATGGCGGCACAGCCAGCAGCCCCACTTTGACCTCCCGCCTCTGCAGCAACATTGACGTTCTGCCATGTCTTTCTCAGTTCGTCCATGTCATGTCCAGGCGGTTGCGCGTCGCGCCGCTGCCGTGCTGCCGAAAGGTGCCCGCAAAAGCCAACAAATGAGCAGTCAACACAACAGGCCCCACCCAGTTCTCAGGCTCTCACCGCAAAACTTAGCGCCGTCGTGCTTCTGTGAGACAGGGTTCGCGCGTAAATGCGGTGATGTGTGTTACTCGTCCACATGGCACTTGGCAAATGGCCGTTCCTGCGGTGTCTGTTTACCTTGACCACGGGGACTTACTCGCCATGGACCTGGGATTGAGGCGTCCAAGCAGAGACACTGGACCTCCTGCCGTGGCTTTGCGTTCGCTGGTGCGCAGAACAGTCGACGACACTATCTAACATCAGGATATACTCCTTCTGTGTAAGATCGATGCAGGGCATCTATCTTCGTTTGTGATGTGAACTCGCCTCGAGAGCAACAATGCCATAAAGGAAATCCTCCGAGGGAATTGCCCGCATCGCGCCTAGCGGAGTCATCCTTGAACCAGCTAGCCCTCGGTCGGACTACAACACACAATGAAGGCCTCGTCAGTCTTGGACCCACAGGTTCACGCATCCTATCGGATGCTCTAGATCGTGTCGACCGTACCTTAGACGCTCAATGTGGTTGCTGCTAACCAGTTCGATAACAATGACGCTGAGCAACTGTTCGGCATGAGATCCAAAAGTTAATCAACTTGGGCCCTGGACTGAGTACTGGCTTAGCAGCGCCAGAAGCGAAATGCGGTGCAACGCCGTGTCGTATTCGTGCCGGGTCCGAGCATCAAGAGGAATTCCTTCACTGCTAGGGCATGGGCCATCTGCCTCTTGTATCACACATCCCGAAGCACACTACCCCACTTAAATTTGGGAGCCAACATATAGAGGGACTTGCCCAATTTTAAGCAGAAAAACACTCCGTGCTATTCATCACTACTGCTCTATTTCCATAAGTTTGGACCGCTTGGTCACACGCGAAATGAATATTCTCGCCACAAGGTTACAACGCTCAGCGTTGCAGCCCAAAACACAGAGGTTTCTCTGCTCACTGGTTCAAAGCAGATCACTATCGAGCCTTACCGAGAAAGATCCGTATTGGCAGAAGATCAAGCCATGGGAGAAGATTCAGGCGGAAGAATTCAAGTCGTATAGATGGCAGGTGAGTTCGGTTGCATCGGTAGAGACCTCGGATAAGTATGCTGATTGTCTATGTAGCTTGCAAACACTGTGCCCGACACACGGAAACTGCATCGTTTTCTGTCCGATGTCTTGCCCGCAAAACTGGGTGAAACTACGAGCGCTCTGCTGAAGCATATCACAACCAAAGAGCAGTTTATCAACGACGCAAGCGCAGCATTGAAGCTGGCACCAATGGCAATTCGACTCACTCCGCATTTGCTCTCAGTCATAGATTGGAACAATCCACTGGATGACCCTATCCGCAAGCAGTTTTTACCTTTGGCAAGTGGAATTGTTCCAGACCACCAAAAGCTTACCTTGGATTCGCTCAATGAACAAGAAGACTCTCGTATGTTATGCATGATCAATCCAAGGTGAAGATTCTGACTATTTTCAGCTGTGCCCGGCCTAGTTCACCGCTATCCTGGAAGGGCTTTATTCTTAGGTATGTGCCTCTTCCTCTGTGAATCCTTGTCATGGGCAAGATCCTAGCTTTTGTTGCGGGCGCTTTATTGACAATCTCAGCAACTTCGATCTGTCCTGTGTATTGCCGATTCTGTACCCGTTCATATGCCGTCGGAGCCAATACCGAAACTGTGTCGAAATCGCCACAGAAGCCTAGCCGCAAGCGTTGGGAGATTGTCTTCCGACATATTGAGAGTGACCCGAGTTTGCACGACATCGTTGTCTCTGGTGGCGATGCTTACTATCTGCAGCCAGACGACCTCAAAGAGATAGGGGAACGGTTTGTTGGCCCAGGCCTGACGAGATCGTTATCTTACTATGAGCAGATTACTCGGCATTCCCCACATTCAGCGCATTCGCTTTGCGTCGAAAGGCCTTGCTGTGGCTCCATGCCGCATTGTTGACGAAACCGATCCATGGACGAATACCCTGATCGAGCTTTCCAACACGGGCCGAAACATGGGAAAACAGGTCTGCCTACATACACATATCAATCATGCTAGTGAGATTACATGGGTCACTCGCGAAGCGGCCAATCGCCTTTTCAAGCATGGTGTGATTGTCCGCAATCAGTCAGTGTTGCTCAAGGGTGTCAATGATACCGAAGAAGCCCTTTCAAACCTGATTGAGACACTTGCGAGCATGAACATTCAGCCGGTACGTGTCGCCTTCAATCTCTAGCCTAGCTGTACCTCTGCAAGAGGTTATTTATCGTGTTTTGACTGACGTCCACAGTACTACGTCTACCAGTGCGATATGGTACGAGGCATCGAAGACCTTCGCACACCTCTTAGCACGATCCTTCACCTTGATCAGAAGCTGAGAGGCACCCTGTCTGGATTTATGATGCCGGCTTTCGTCATCGATCTCCCGGGTGGCGGCGGTAAGCGGCTTGTCAATACATACGAAAAATACGACCCAATTACAGGTGTCGCGACGTACAAGGCTCCTGGCTTGCCGGGCATCAAGGGCCGAATGGAGTACACTTACTACGATCCGGGATCTCAGGCCGATAATGTTACAGAGCAACTTTGCCTGAATCAAGCGCCCAAGCGGGAGACGCCGTTACAGGAACCGATTAGAACCACTCTCCCGAAGCAGAGTCCTACCGAGCCGCTTTTAGATCTGTTCCAACGATCACCTCACTCGGAACCCTGGAAGCCATTATCCGCCACCAACAACGCCCGGCACACGGGTATCAAGCCGGAAGGCCTGATCTCACACCAACTTGACATCAGTAGCTGGCAGCAGTCATCCTCTCTACCCGGTCCGTAAAGCGCTACGCTGCGGCACAGCACACCGTGCCGCATTGCTGCAGACACGATCGTAAGCGACATCGCACTAAACACACTTTATTAATCATCTTTGCGGGTTTGCCGGAGTTGCAGGATACACAAAATTGGAGCTACGAAAGGATCGTCTCAGATTGGCCTGGGCACAGGGATTGAGATTGTATCGCCAGCGTCCATTCCATAAGGGTCTGATTTGCGTTTATCGATTTCAAGGAAAGGCATCAGCATCACAGCATTTTCGATATCTACCTCGTGTTCTTCGGTTTGATAAAAGCGACGACTGGATACAGCGTGGCACATGTTCTTCATCCTCATCGTTGCATCTACTTGATCGGGTCATGGTCTATTGGCCATGGCCAGCGCATTCCTAGAAGCAACAATTCATAGCCTATCCAATTTCACTTGCATTACAGTACACATGTAGTCTTGTCACCTGTAATGGTTGCATAATGCATGAATCAGCATCCGACTGGTTCGAGTGCATGCGCCACCGGCACTCCCGACTACACCCCGGACCCCTCGATTCCATCGCACTCGGCTCTCTCTTGCTATCGTACCCGACCTATCTATTTCAGCGCAACCGACAGCCGCCCGCGTTCCGCCACCAACACCCTCACGGCGCCTCGCCCTGCAAATCCTTCACCATGTGACAGATGCGAATCCGCTCCCCATTCGGACACTCCACGGCATCTTCCCTCCCACTTCTCACATATCCACACCGTTCGTACAGTGCCACGCCGCTAAGCGTGGCGCCCATCTCCAGCCTCCCGAACCCGGCTGTCTCGTTGTTGCCTGCTGCGGCCCGAGCCTCGCAGTACCGCATCATCATGGTGCCGAGCCCCTGTCGCGCAAATTGGGGGTGCGTGAAGATGGCACGAATGCTGGCACGGTCTGTGGAAGGGTTACGTTTTGCGGGCATGCGGAGCGTTGAGGGTGCGTTGTTGCCGCCGTAGAGGGTTTGGCGGAAGGACCAACCGCCACAGGCGGCGATGGTGGTGGGAGAGGCGAGGGGGTGGAGGATATAGTATGTTCTGGCCAGTGTTAGGTGGATGTGATAGAACGACATTGTCGTTCGATATTTCATTGCCCTTGCTGTCGTTCCAATTCCCGCGCCTCCTGGTCTGCCTGCTTATCCTTTTCTTGTTCGCAGTGTCACGATACTTTTGTAGTGTTGGCCGCCGACTTCTTTGCTCCCCTTCTCTTCAACATCCGTCCCAGAGCATCCCCCCAATCATCTCTTTGTTGTTTCATCTCTTTCTTCTCACTTCGCGGATGAACACATACAAATGACACAGCACTTACTGATCGTGGATTAACACCGTATCCGGCCCAAACAAAAACCCTATGGACCCATCCAGCTCAGCGTCCGTATAATACCCCTTCCCCAGTGCCCGTAGCGACTCCCCAATCATCTGCTGCAACGCAGGTATGTCGTCTGTGGTTGCGGGCCGAAACGCGTATTTGTGGGTCGCTTCCTGCGCTTTGGCGTCTGCGATTGGGTCATGGTGTGTCATGGTAATTTTGGCTACTATGTCAGTTACACACGTATTATGAATGATGGGCGGGAAGAGTGATGGAAGCTTGAGGACCTAAGATTGAGGTTAAGGCGCTAAGAAAGGTTGGTGGATCTCTCTTGGTTCTGAGGTTCGGGCTTGGTGTTGAACGTGCGATACCGGATCGGCCCTTTCCCGACCGCTTCTTTCCAACAGGGAAAGTGGAGCTATATAGGAACAAATTCTGCTGGTTGTTCTTTTGCGCTTTGGTTTCCTCTGCCAATAGTCGTTTTGCCACAGTGTATTGTTACTGATAAGCACAGGTCTGCTCCCAGAGCCTCAGAGGAGCCTATATAAGATCAGTCGTGAGTGGATATGTTTTTTTGTCTGATGATATCAATTATGTGACCCACAGATGTCAACAATCAATTAAGTGGGGCAAGAAACCTCAGATTGAATTGATTGGTTACCTTGTTAAGTCTAGCATTTACTTGTATAGGCTTAACTGTCATCTATCTAGGTAAGCGCTTCAAGTCGAGGCTCAGATTGAATTGATTGTTGACATCTCTGGTTATGTCAAGCTAGGTGTATGAATTGAATATCGCTACGAGGCTTTGGGTGCTCGTACCTCGTAGACAGGATTGCGTACGGCGATGCACTCCCGGCGATTGTCATTACAATCATCATATCGCTAGTGTCTTGCTATCATCTGCGTATGGGTCTGCGGCAATGTCCACTTTCCTCTCTTCAGTGGTCCATGAGACCCATATCTCCGTGGTTAAGAGACAAGTTTGGCTACGTGCAGCTTGATAAGCTCGATGGGCTCTGCAATGGCTGCAATAGCTAGTGTCGCCTACGTTCAGTGACCGTTCCTGTCGCCTTGAAGAAGCTCGCGGAAGTGTCTGGTGAGACCGTTTGACAGTACCATGCTGTACAGAAATGCAATCAGAATAGAAGTTCAATACTCTGCCAATGGGTCACCGCTATTAATACCCAAGGTTGCAGGCATCAGCTGGTCGTCCATCCTAAGGTTATTAGGATTAATTCCACCATCTCGCAGACGTATAAACGCCCTCTGCGCTCTTGATCTCGGACACAGCTTTCAAAAGGAAGCTTGACTCACCAGTCTTCTAGTGCCGATAGGCGCACCACAGGCGGCAGCCGCTGTCGCGAGCTAAAGCTGTAGTACTCAAATGCTTCTCTCGGGTAAAGACTTCCTCCTCGTCCAAATAACAACCCCTAAGTACTTGATGTGAGCATGTAAGATTCGATCTGTTGCCCAGCAGTTGCCTCTCCAAAGAGTGCTGTGATGGTGTGACTGTTCATCAAGGTAACGGTACATGGACTTGTAATCATGTTGCTGTGAAGCTGACTGGATTGGAAAAGTATGGCACACTACGGACGAAAGATGGCCTCTCTTCGTGGGTTGTACGGGTGCGGAGAAGTCGGGGTCCGCCAGCTTGCTGCAAGAGGGATGGCGCTACCCACGAGTGCGGGGCGGCTGTGGGGAGCGACTTCCGCACTCCCACGAAATACAGCCTGCCCCCGTCATCCATACTGTGTAATTCTCATGTTACGTTGAAAGATTGGTTTCTGTCGAGCACGAATTCTCTGTTTATCGGCACGAACACTCCGTTAGAATGTCCGTGGTACATCTTTGATCTCGACTCAAAGCAAACAGCGCTCTCGGCGAAGTCAAAGCCAGCCACAGATGCTGGAATCACTTATGAATCATCTCCTTCATGTTGTGAAGATGACAAGAGACTCATGATGATTGGCGGCCAACGGAAGTAATTAGGTTACACAATTCCGGACAAACATCGTACATGCTGCAACATGCAATGTCTTGTACGACAGACGGCGTACGTCCCTGTAGGACCAATCATTGGCTTCTTCCCCACATACCGACATTGTATATACATCTTTGGTAGACTCCTTACATTAGGCTCCCAGTTACAGAGAGGTGCTCCATCTTTCTCTGCGCTTCAATATTCACCCAAAATGCCATCAGTTTATGTGGTCGCAGCTGTCGGTTTCGCTGTCATTGCCCTTGTAGGGAACGTAGGCAAACTGTAATGCTTCAGCATCGGAAAATACTGATCTGATCTTTAGGTTTTGCTGGCCGCACGCCGATCGCCTCTTTCGAAACTGCCTGGAACATGGCACTCCAAATACTTCAATCTTGTTTTACGTTTTCACACTCTGTCAGGTCACCGAATCTTCTACGTGGACGACCTCCATCGACAATATGGTGACGTCGTCAGAATTGCACCGAACGAGGTTTCAGTCGCAGACCCCTCTGGAGTGTCTCAGATACACAAGATCGGTTCAGGTTTCTTGAAGTCAGATTTCTACGCAAAGCTCACTCCTACTCGTGAGCCTGGAATTTTTGCTATGCAAAATCCTCATGATCATGCCACTCGACGCAAGCTTTTTGCTCGTGCTTTCAGCAACTCAAACTTGAAGGGTAGCTGGGAGACGGAGATCAGACGCAAAACCGCACTTGCCGTTACTCACATCAAGAACGCTGCGGCTCAGCCGGGCAAGGGAGCCGACGTTCTGAAATGGTGGACTTTGATGGCAACAGACGTGATCACTCATCTAAGTTTTGGTGAAAGCTTTGGTATGCTTGAGCAAGGCAAAGTAGATCCCTCCGCGCATGCGCTTCTGACGATTTACCTGACACAGTACGCAGCAAACACCATACATTGATGCGTTGCAGGCCGCGCTACTTGGCGGGGTCCTCCGCGCCGAATTTCCATTTGTGCATACGTTACTTCGATATCTCCCCCTCAGAGGCGCGCAGAAGATGGTAACTGCTGACGACGTGGTATATGAGCACGGCGCTGTTGCAATCCAAAACATGCGTAGCGGACAAGGCAACAACATGAACCTTTTCGGTCAGATGCTGGCTGCTAGCGACGATTACGAGAAGGTGTCGCTCACAGACAAAGCAGTAAGGGAAGAGGCTGGCAACCTCATCGTAGCTGGTTCAGATACCACTGCCGTGACTCTGACATACCTGGTCTACGCCGTTCTCAAAGACCCTGCGCTTCAGGCTCGCCTGGAAGCAGAAGTAGCCATGTTCGGTGATCAGCTGGACGTGACCGAGCTGGAAAGCGCACCCCTGCTCAACAGTGTAATCGAGGAGACACTAAGGCTGTACGGAGCTGCCCCGGGAGCCCTGCCACGCATCGTACCGAGTCAAGGGATGATCGTTGCTGGGCATCAACTTCCCGCTGGAACCGAGGTTAGCACGCAAGCTTACACACTCCACCGGGACCCTCGAATCTTCCAGGAGCCGCTCCGGTAAGTTCATCTCGGCCTCGTACTCGGAGATGTCCTATCTTACATGCTTTCACAGTTTTGATGGCAGTCGCTTCTTGGACAGATCAGAACTCTCGCCGCGGCAGAAAGCTGCGTATATGCCCTTTGGAGCTGGATCGAGAGTATGCCTTGGAATCCACCTTGCATATATGGAGCTCCGACTAGCAACAGCTATGTTCTTCAGACAGTGCCGTGGAGCCAAGATGAGCGACGGCATGTGCGATGAGATGATGGAGATGGACAACCGGTTCCTGATCGCCCCAAAGGGCCACTGCTGTTACGTGACGTTGTGATAGTCCCGATTGTATCCGTGGAGAAGAACACGAAGTGCACATGTCCTAAGACTTTTTCCTGCGACTGTGCGGCTCTTCTGATGTTCTGTCATGGCGGATGGAAATGATGTCGAAAAGGAAGATTGCTCCGAAGTCCGTCACCGGCGTTTCTGCGTTGAGCTTAGTGCCTCCACCCTGTGACCGGCGCTCGACCACCGCACCACCCGTGCGCCTCGCAACTTCATCTGCACCCCGGTCGCCCCCATCTTCTCCCCAGGCCGTTCCTCCCGCATGCCTGTTTTCTTGTCTCCGAGCGTTGTTGTGCCTGGGCAAACCCCGCATGTCTAACTGCCTTTGGCATTCCTTCCCCCCTGTGTTCTCCACTAAACTTCGCACCCGTCTCTCGGTTTACGTTCGCCCATGGAGAGACACAATTCCACCAACATGAGGGTCCCATGACGCCGAGAGCCACCCCGAGCCGAGATGCTCGCCAACATGGAGTCACGTTAGTGTATGCTGTGTAATTCGCCCAGACCAGTGCTATGGTACTTTCGCAAGGTACAAAGATAACATCATGGCCGATGGATAACCGGTATCGTCTCTGAGCTTCGACTTTGAACGTTTCAACCACCGGCAAATATGCGGTCCATCAACAGCCTTTCGTGGCTGTCCGTTTTGGCATCCATAACCACTTCCATCCCCGCCATCAATGCTCAGAACAACTCAGTTGGGCAGTGGCCAATCCATGACAACGGCTTAAATGACGTTGTCCAATGGGATCACTACAGCTTCAAAGTCAACGGCAAGAGGCTGTTCGTCTTCTCTGGAGAGATTCACTACTGGCGTATCCCTGTACCTGAGATCTGGGAGGATCTCCTCGAGAAGATTAAGGCTGCTGGATTCACCGCATTTGCTTTCTACGGCAACTGGGGTTACCACAGCGCTAACAACCAGACCGTTGATTTCGACAGTCCTGCCCATGACTTCACCAAGCTCTACGAGATTGCTGAACGGGTTGGACTCTATGTTATTACCAGGCCAGGGCCCTATGTTAATGCGGAGGCTAACGCAGGTACGTTAGAATACCGAGGGAAGGCATCGTGGAGGTGGCGGTGGCGAAGGAAATCATAAAGATCGAAGTACTGATAACAAGACAGGTGGATTTCCCCTCTGGCTTACAACTGGAGCTTACGGAGAGCTTCGTGATGATGACCCACGTTATCTGACAGCCCTGGAACCTTATTTCTCCGAGTTCTCAAAGCGTGCTGCAGAGCACGGTGTTACCAAGGGCGGAAACGGCCTGGTCTATCAGCTGGAAAACGAATACGGCTCGCAATGGCAAGACCGGAACCGCAAAATCCCCTACCTGCCTGCCGGTCGTTACATGGATCAGCTACAGAAATTGGCTCGTGCCAATAACATCGATATCCCTGTGATTCACAACGACCCTAACATGAATACCAAGAGCTGGTCAGAGGATTACGCGCCCGGAGCTCTTGGTAACGTCGATGTTGCCGGACTTGATAGCTACCCATCTTGCTGGTCTTGCAACTTGGACGAATGCACTGGCACCAACGGCAAATATGTTGCCTACCAGACCATCAACTACTACGACCACTTTGCCGAGGTATCACCCACACAGCCCAGCTTCTTCCCTGAGTTTCAGGGTGGTAGCTACAACCCCTGGGGAGGGCCTGAGGGCGGCTGCCCTGCTGACATTGGTGCTGACTTCGCCAACTTGTTCTATCGCAACTTGATTGCGCAACGTTCGACTGCTCTGTCACTCTACATGATGTTCGGTGGTACAAACTGGGGTGCGTTGGCTTGCCCTGTCGTTGCTACATCATACGACTACAGCTCGCCCATTAGCGAGAACCGCAAGATCGATAGCAAGTTCTACGAAACCAAGAACTTGGCCTTGTTCACCCGTGTTGCCGAGGATCTGACCGTCACCAATCGCATCGGCGACTCCACCAGCTACTCCACCAACTCCGCTGTCAAGGCTTCCGAGCTGCGCAACCCTGAAACCAACGGTGCTTTCTACGTCACTATCCATGACTACTCGCCTTCCGGAACCAGGGAGGAGTTCAAGCTCCACGTCAGCACCTCCATTGGTAACTTGACTGTTCCCCAGACTGGCTCTATTGTTCTCAACGGCCACCAGTCAAAGATCCTCGTGACTGACTTTGCTGTTGGCGAGAACACCATCACCTACTCAACTGCTGAGGTTCTGACATACTCCGTCGTTGATGGCAAGCCCATCGTTGTCCTCTGGACCGGTGCTGGCGAATCTGCTGAATTCCACATCAAGGGTGCTAAGAAGGGTTCCGCTGCCCAGAACGGAAAGGCCTCCAACGCCACCATCAAGGCGGACAGCTTTGGTGTCTTGGTCAACGTCCCGGCTGTCAATGGTCAGAGCGTTTACGAGTTTGACAAGGGTGTCAAGGTTATTGTCGTCGACAAGCCTACCGGTTACCTTTTCTGGGCACCCAACCTGTCGAAGGACCCCTTCGCCCCTGTTGATCAGTCCATCATTGTTGGCGGCCCTTACCTTGTCCGTCATGCTTCCAATGAAAACGGTGTCTTGGCTCTCAAGGGTGATATTCTCAAGTCCACCGAGATCGAGGTTTTCGCTTCCAAGGACTTCAAGAAGCTCTCCTGGAACGGCAAGGAATTGAAGACCCACCGCACTGCCCACGGCAGTCTGACAGCTAGCGTCAAGGCTTACAGTGGCTCCATCACGCTTCCTGAGCTGAACGACTGGAAGGTCGCTGACGGTCTGCCCGAAAAGCAGCCCAACTATGACGACTCCGGCGCTGCCTGGGTCGAGGCTGACCACGTCACCACCACCAACCCCACCAAGCCCGACACCCTTCCCGTCCTCTACGTTGACGAGTACGGCTTCCACAACAGTTTCCACCTCTTCCGTGGCTACTTCAACGGCCCCGCCACAGGCGTCAAGCTTGCTCTCCAGGGTGGTCTCGCATTCGGCTGGACCGCGTGGCTCAACGGCGAGTTCATTGGCTCCTGGTACGGAAACACCACTCTCGGCCAGGGCAACCAGACCCTCTCCTTCAATAACGCTACTCTTAACGCAAACGGCACCAACGTTCTCCTTGTCGCCCAGGACAACTCCGGCCACGACCTGCGCGAGGGTGCCACCGATCCCCGCGGCATCCTGGCCGCCAGCCTTATTGGTGGTGGTAACTTCAGCTCATGGAAGATTGCCGGTGAAGCAGGCGGCGAGAAAAACCTCGACCCTATCCGCGGTCCTTTGGCAGAAGGCGGTCTCACCGCCGAGCGCCAGGGATGGCACCTCCCTGGCTTTGATGACTCAGCGTGGGAAACCGCCTCGCCCTCGACTGGCTTCAGCGGCGCAACGATCAACTTCTACCGTACCGTTGTCCCGCTCAACGTCCCTGCCGACGTTGACGCGTCCTTCGCTTTCGTTCTCAATGCCCCTGCGTCCAAGCAGGTCCGCGTACACCTCTTCGTCAACGGATACCAATACGGTCGCTTCAACCCCTGGGTCGGTAACGAGATCAAGTTCCCTGTCCCTGCTGGTATCTTGAACTACGGCGGTGACAATGTCATTGGCCTGTCGGTGTGGTCGCAGTCTAAGGACGGCGCGAAAATTGACATCAAGATGGTGCAGGAGTATGCGATTGAGAGCAGCTGGCAGTCAAACTTCGACGGTGAATACCTCCGACCAGGGTGGACGGAGGAGAGGCTGGCCTATGCCTAAATGTGCTTCTGTAGATATGTACATCGGCATGCTATGAATAATGAATGAGTCGTAACTGTGCTCCGTTGAACCTCTTTACTACTGCGGAAATTCAACGTTGTCGTACTTATTAAAAGATTACGGCGCATCGTGTGGAAACAACCATTACCAACCACGTGTCGCCATTGACCTCCCATTCATGGAATTCTGTTCCGTTGTTCTGCCCCATGCATATCCAAGTACCGAGGGTTTCGGATGTGGAGCTAGGCAGATGTGTGGGACCTAGCGGGTTCCCCATAGCCAGATGCGGTAAAGCGGTCACAGCTAAAGGCCGAGGGGTTGTCGGCAACAAGTCACGTTTGTGAAGTTGCGGTGCGGTTGCGGTGTGATTAAGAAGTGTCATTGTATTTGAGCGAGTGCTCTTTGCGAATTACGTGTCACACATTCTTGAGGCATCTTCCTTTCCTAGCAACCCAATAAGTTTTTCCTCATACGAGAAGTGCCATGGCTTTCGGTTCGTAGCCCTTATCTCCACATCCATCCCATCGTTCCTCAGATGAACCCTGCGAAGCTGACACCCTTACAGTCCCCGTCGCAGGCGCACTCGCCGGCACCGCTGCCGCCGCTGCCTACATCGATGCGAAATACCACCTGAGCAAAGACATCCGCGGGATCCTCGGTGCACGTGCAAACCAGAAAGCCCTTGAAGCCAACGCCGCAGGCAAAGGCCAGTCGCTTTGGTACCAATTCGAGGCACAAGTGCACCGGCTGCCGTCGGATGCGGAGGCTATCTGGAGCCGTACGGGGTGCTACACGTGGGCGGAGACGTACGCGAATGCGTGTCGTTATGCGCAGTTCATGCTGCAGCAGGGCGTGCAGCCCAATCGCCTGGTGGCCATGTATATGATGAACCGGCCTGAGTTTCTGTTCGCGCACTTGGGTAGCTGGGCCATTGGAAGTGCACCGGCGTGGATCAATTATAACCTTGCGGGGGATGCACTGGTGCATTGTCTCAAGGTCGCGGAGGCGAAGGTCATTATTGTCGATGAAGATGCAGAATGTAGAAGGAGGATCGAGGAGGTTAGGGATAGGCTGGAGGAAGAACTGGGGATGAAGATTGTGGTACTCGATCAGGCGCAGAAGGGGGAGATCTCAAGACTGGAGCCGAAGAGACCCGGTGATGAATTCAGGGTTGGTGCGAAGGGGAAGTTTCCCTTGTTTTTGTTCTACACAAGGTAAGCCGGCGTGGATTCATTGAGAGAGATGTTGGCTAATATACACAGTGGCACGACCGGACACCCCAAAGCATGTCCGTTCGAGACACAACGAGCAGCAGGCCTGACAGGCAGAGTAGGTGGCATGGGTCTGAAAACGGGACCTGATGGCGACAGATGGTATGTTTGTATGCCACTCTACCACGGGACAGGAGGCACAACGGCACTCGTCTGTTTGGTTACTGGCATCACCTGCTGCATCGGCACCAAGTTCTCGACCTCGCGCTTCTGGACCGACGTCCGTGATTCTCGCTCTACAGCAATGGTCTACGTCGGCGAGACAGCCCGTTACCTCATCAACGCGCCGCCCAGCCCGCTTGACAAGCAACACAAGGTCCGCGCTATGTTTGGAAATGGCATGCGTCCGGACGTATGGCAGCGTTTCGTGGATCGCTTCGGCATTGAAATCGTTGGTGAATTCTTCAACAGCACAGAAGGCGTCATGGCACTGTTCAACGGCTCTCGTGGACCCTTCACCGCCACCTCTGTGGGCCACCAAGGTCTCATTGACCGCTGGCGGTTCCATGACACCTACGTTCCAGTCGCTGTCGACATTGTAACCGGCGAGCTGCTCCGCGATCCCAAGACAGGCTTCTGCAAGCGCAAATCTTACGAAGAGGGAAGCGAGATCTTCGTCAAGATGCCTCACGAATCCGCTTTCGTCGGCTACTACAACAATCCCGAAGCAACAGAAAAGCGCTTTGAGCGCAACGTCTTCAAGAAAGGGGACCTCTACTACCGCACTGGTGACGCCCTACGCCGCGATGCAGATGGCCGTTGGTTCTTCATGGACCGCCTGGGCGACACCTTCCGCTGGAAGAGCGAGAACGTTTCGACTGCCGAAGTATCGGAGGCGCTCGGCCCCTTCCCCGGCATCAGCGAAGCAAACGTCTACGGGGTTGAAGTCCCCGGTCACGATGGCCGTGCCGGCTGCGCCGCCCTCAACATAACTGAGCCCTTCGACTTCGCGGGCTTGCTCGCACACGCTCAGAAGAAGCTGCCCAGCTACGCGGTCCCCATATTTCTGCGTATCCTCAGGCATCAGTCTAGCATGCACAATAACAAGCAGAACAAGGTCCCGCTGCGCAATGATGGGATCGATTTGCGCAAACTGCAGGAGCGTGCCGACAAAGAGGCATCAGAGAAGGGGGAACCGGGCGGCGAGTATGACACTCTGTATTGGAATCCGGCAGCGCTGGGGGCGCATTCTGGGCCGGTGAAGGAGGGCAGTGGATACGTCGTGTTTACCATGGAAGATTGGGATCGCTTGAGAGCGGCGACGGAGGGAGTTGGAGCGGTAGCGAAACTGTAAACGTGCTTTTTGAGTGTTTCTTTTGGTAGACGGTGGCGCTTAGCGTGTCGGAATCTGTATAATGTACTATTTCGCTCATGGTGTGGTATGTCTTGACCAACGGTGGGCGATCGTGGGTGTCTGCTAATTGCGCGTAGTGATATCTGAGCGTGTCGATTCACATCTGCCTCCTACATTCCACCTACCATGCAGCCCGTTACATTAGACAACATATGTCTCCAAACTTGAACACAACAAACGTAACCCTGCTGGGTGGGTTTGGCACATCAACGCAGTTGGCTGCCATGGAAAGCTCTGGAGAAAGCGGTGAACGTGCGGCTACCCGCGTTTGTTTGCTAACCTAACATCGCTTTCATCTTCACTTTCACCACGCTGTTGCCTACATGTGGCAGGGACTATTTAAGTTCGGTCGCTCGCTCAGAGACCTTCTCTCGCCCTTCTTAACGTTATCTCACCTCTTCAACTTACAGCCACGTGTATGGCCAAGAAGAAGAAAGCAACCCCAACCATAACCACCATGGCTAACAGCAGCACTGATGGGGATGCGTCCCGCCCTGACACGCCTAACGATCCAGATGCCGTCACTACGAGCTCTCTCAAGGCTCTACAGTCCGCTGACCAGCGCAAGGTCATGGACATCGTCGACAAGCTACGCCGTACTGGTCTCAGCGGTATTGTGGAGCTACCGCAACTTGTGGTGTGCGGAGACCAGTCGTCTGGCAAGAGCTCTGTACTTGAGGCCATCACCGAGATTCCTTTCCCGCGAAAGGAGAATCTTTGTACTAGATTCGCTACTGAGGTACTGTCGCATTACAGCATTCAGTCATTCCTCTGCTAATTGCTGCAGATCATCTTGCGCCGATCGCCCTCAGCCTCCATCTCCATTACGATCACGCCAGACAAGCTCCGGCCAAGCGAAGAGCAAGCGAAGCTGAAGAAGTTCCGCAAGTCCATCAACGACTTCAGTCAATTGCCCAATATCATTGACGAGGCGACACAAGAGATGGGTCTGGGCGTTGTTGGAGGCATCAATTCGAGGGCGTTCTCTCGTGATGTCCTCTCAGTGGAGATTACTGGTCCTGACCGACCTCAGCTGTAAGTTTTTCATCACAGGCGCAGTAGTCCGCTAACGCCAGTAGTACTCTTGTCGATCTTCCTGGCCTTATCCACGCAACCAATAAGTCTCAGACCGAAGCCGACAAGGAACTCATTCTCAATCTCGTCAAGGAGTACATGACCAACCCTCGTACCATTATCCTTGCTGTAATCAGCGCAAAGAACGACTTTGCCAACCAGGTCATCTTGGAGCACTGTCGCAAGATAGATGAGCAAGGTCGTCGCACCCTTGGCATTATCACTAAGCCTGACTATCTCCGCGAAGGCTCAGACAACGAGCAGAGCTGGATTGATCTGGCACAGAACAAGGACATCTACCTTGAACGAGGGTGGCACATGCTCAAGAATCGAAGCGATGATCAGATGAGCTTCTCTTTCGAACAGCGCAATGAGGCAGAGCAACTCTTCTTCAGCAAGGGTCGCTATGTTGACGTGCCCCGAGACAACGTCGGCATTAATCCCCTCCGCGAGCGTCTAAGTAAGCTTCTGCTCAATCACCTGATTAAGGAGCTGCCATCACTCAAAGACGAGATTGCTAGCAAACTGGATGTCACGATCAACGAAATCGAGAAACTCGGCGAGAGCCGCAAAACCATCAAAGAACAAAAGATGGTGCTTATGAAGATCAGCATGCGCGTCAACGACATTCTCAAGTCTGCAGCGAAAGGTTACTACGATTCTTCCTTCTTCGGACCCGTGAACTTGGATGCTGCGGTCGACTCTCCGGACAACATTCGTCGGTTCCGGGCAGTCGTCCAGTACTCCAACTTCGCCTTCGCAAATGACATGCGACTGAGAGGCCACAAGTTTGCGTTCGACAAGGGACCTGGTGATGATGAACATGATGCAGAAGAAGAGTCAGAGGCCTTTGAGGAGCTTGAGAAACTTGAGCTTGACGATGTCGTGCTCTCGCCGAAGCCAAAGAAGCTGAGCCGCGAGGAGGCAGTAGAGTGGGTCAAGAAGACGTTGCTTCGTACCCGTGGCTTCGAACTGCCCGGCACATTTCAACCTATGTTGATCTCCCAACTTTTCTGGGAGCAGTCAGCGCCTTGGGAAGAGCTAGCATCCGACCACATCAACAAGGTCGCTCGTGACTGCAAGGAGTTTGTCTTTGAGGTCTTGAAGCATACTGCGCCTGCCGAGTTCCAGGGTCGCATAGCCGCCATCAACATTGACGCTGCTCTCTCAAAGGCTCTCAAGAAGGCGAAGAAGGAGCTGGGCAAAGTCCTCAAAGATAAGGCTCGCCACCCCAGCACGTACAACCACTACTTCACCGACACCATTCAGAAGATGCGCCAACGCAAGCACCACAAGACTTCCAGCGACGCAGTGGCAGCCTCCCAGGTATCGGTCGAGTACCCCGACAGCATTGAAGTCTACCTTGACAAGGACAAAATGTCGACCGCCATGACTAACACTCTTGAGAGAGACATGGACAAGTTTTCCGCCCAGGAAGCCCTCGACACCCAACGCGCATACTACAAGGACGAGCTCAAGTACTTCGTCAACGCCGTGACCAAGACGATAATCGAGCGCCACCTCGTCGAGCCCCTGCCAGACATCATCCTCTCGCCCGTCACGGTCACGCAGATGACAGATGAGGAGGTCGAGTTCGTTGCCGCCGAGCCGCCCGAGATCACGCAGCAGCGCGAGCACCTCGAGAACAGGAAGGTGATGCTGGAAAAAGGTCTGGAGACGTTCCGCGAGGCGATGAGAGGGCTCAAGCGCTAGGGCAGCTGAGAGCGGGCAGCTTGGAGGAGGGGATTGGCGGAGCTGTAGATGGCGTGTCTCTTCCTTCTTGTCTTGTCTTGGTGTTGCGGGGACTTCCGACTTCAATGTGGCGTTGTTGGATAGGCCGGTGAGTGCTTTTCCTGCTGCGGTCTTGTAGTAAGGTGGGAACCGCGCAGCTTGAGGAATCGCAACGCATTGCATGGCGTTGCGTCTTCTCTATAGATCAGCCAGTGATCAATTACAATGTGCCTCAAGACCGTCCTCGTACTGTGGTGTTGTAAGAAAGCATTTGCCCACTGGTTCTACATGCACAAGCGGCCATGGCTACATAACGCACATGTTGTACAGCACTTTCACCACCCACAGCCAGCACATATCACAGACACTCACAAAACCGAAAGTCAGCAACTGACAAAAAAAATGCACGCTTCGCTTTCATATTACATCAATGTACACTCATTCACATACTTCCCCCCTCCCCTCCCCTCTTTCCTTTTATTTCATCACCCTCTACACCTCCTTGGGCGCAATCATCAGCTCAGGACGGACGTACTTGTCAAAGTCCTCGGAGCTGATGACCTTGAGCTCCATGGCGGCCTCCTTGAGCGTGAGGCCGTTCTTGTGCGCGTGCTTTGCGGTCTTGGACGCGGCATCGTAGCCGATGACGGGGTTAAGGCAGGTTACGAGCATGAGGCTGTGGGGGTGTCAGTTGCCATGGTACATAATTGTGGGGCTTGGGAGTGCTGGGGGAGGTGTTGTGGGATGAATTTTCGGGGGAAGAGGGGTCAGGGTACTCACGATTCACCGAGCAGCGAGCCAATGCGCTTCTCGTCCGCCTCGAGGCCGGCAACAAGGTTCTTCTCGAAGCTGCGCATGCCGTCGGCGAGCAGGCGCGAGCTGTGCAGCAGGTTGCGGATCATGACGGGCTTGAAGACGTTGAGCTCGAAGTTACCCTGCGAGCCGGCGAAGGTGGTCGCGGCGTTGTTGCCGAAAACTTGTGCGCAGACCATGGTCAGGGACTCGCACTGTGTGGGGTTGACCTTGCCGGGCATGATGGAGGAGCCTGGTTCGTTCTCGGGCAGCTTCAGCTCGCCGAGACCGCAGCGAGGGCCGGAGCCGAGGAAACGGATGTCCTGGGCGATCTTGAAGAGGGAGGCGGCGAGAGTGTTGAGCTGGCCGTGGGCCTCGACGATGGCGTCGTGGGCGGCGAGGGCCTCGAACTTGTTGGGGGCGGTGACGAATTCATGGCCGGTCATCTTGGTGACTTCGGAGGCAATGTCCTCGGCAAAGCCCTTGAAGGTGTTGATACCAGTGCCGACGGCGGTTCCTCCCTGCGCGAGCATCCTGAGACGGGGCAGAGCCGACTTGACGCGCTCGATGCCGTAGTCCAGCTGTGTGACATAGCCAGAGAACTCCTGGCCGAGAGTCAGGGGCGTGGCGTCCTGCAAGTGTGTGCGGCCGATCTTGATGAGCTGCTCCCACTGCTCCGACTTCTTCTTCAGCGCGTCGCGCAGGCTGGTGAGGGCGGGCAGCAGCGACTCCTCGAAGTCGAGAACGGCGGCAATGTGCATGACGGTGGGGAAGGTGTCGTTGGACGAGGCGGACATGTTGACGTGGTCGTTGGGGTGGACGGGCTTCTTGGAGCCCATGGTGCCGCCGAGGATCTCAATGGCGCGGTTCGAGATGACCTCGTTGGCGTTCATGTTGGACTGGGTGCCGGAGCCCGTCTGCCAGACGACGAGGGGAAAGTGGTCGGCGAGCTTGAGCGAAGCAACCTCGTCGGCGGCCTGCTGGATGGCCTTTCCGAGCTTGGGGTCTGGCGGGTGTTAGTCGACGCTATGCGGGAGCAGCTTCAAGCAGCTGCAGGTCGGGACGCACCCAGCCCAAACTTCATGTTGACCGTGGCGGCCGCGCCCTTGAGGATGCCAAAGGCGCGCACAATGGGCGGCGGCATGCGGTCCTGGGGCTGGTTGATCTTGAAGTTCTCCAGCGAGCGCTCCGTCTGGGCGCCCCAGTACTTGTCGCTCGCGACCTGGATCTCGCCAAAGGCGTCGCTCTCAGTGCGGGTGCTGGCCATGGTCGCGGTCGCGCTGAACAGGCGGCGCTGGGCAGTCAAGGGCGTGTACTTGACGGTCTGGCGTGTGACAGTGGAGAGCGGGCGCGCCGTGCGGAGCATGGAGGGGTTGGTTTTGGCATATGCCAGCGAGCGCATGCACCCGGCCTCGGCAGCCCGGAGCTGTGTACGCGCGCCTCTAAACATGGCTGTGATTCGCGCGATGGACTTGTGTAGAGCGAGATGACCGGTGGGCAATTGGCGATGCGGGGTGTGCCAATGGACGGTGTGTGATGCCTGTAATGCTCTGCAAGGAGAGTTGACGATGGACAACAAATCTCAAACTTTCCAAAGCTCAGTCAGAGCTTCATGGCGGAAGAAGTCGGGGGCTGGATATTCGCTTTGCCGAGCGCACTTCTCACGTGACATCCCCTCCATTCGAACTGACTCGGGGGTCCGGGGGTCGTGAATCGGAGCCGCCATGGACTCTAGGATTGCAAAATACTTTGCTTAAAAAATAATCAACGGCAGGGCACTCAGTGCCTTCAAGACAGAACCCTGGCCTTCGTTGTTCGGACTACACATACCTCAGCCCTCCACGCCAGCACAGCACCGGTCCATTCTTTTCCAGGCCGGCCTTAGACGCGGTTCCAGCGTTTGCCCTTATGCGCCGTGTTCGCCTTGTTCCCTGACATGTCCTCGCTCGTTTGCATCAGCAATGCGTCGGTCCGCAGAGTTGCACCACTTTAGCCCCGTCCTCTAAAGTCCCTCCAGGCACTGAATCGATATTCGGCGGCATGTCCTTTGTCTCCAATCGGCCAGTTTGCCTCGTCGGCATCCACAGCGTGAAACCGTCCAAGGAGTCCCGCTGCGGCCCTCCCTGCTCCGCTGTCGCTGGCCTTGGCCGTGTGTCGATGCTGGAGGGCCGTCGCGGCAGCTTGCACTCACTAATCCAGCGGCAGGCCCATGTGCGTGATAGCGGCGCTGCTCTCATTCGCTGCTACAGCCTTCACGTAACTTTGAGGCAGGCGGAATGGGGCGCCGCACGCTTCGTAACGCCGACCAGAGGCTACCTTGTGCTGTGTTCGGATCCAGCTTGCCGTCCTTGCGCAGGTCACCCCCGAGCAAAGTGGCGCGAGGAGCAGCTGGTCTTGCTCATCTCAGCAAGCTTCGTCGGTGGACGCGACCACATGATTTCACCGCCTGTTGTTCACACAGATTGCCAGCGTCACTCAACCCCGCTTACCCTTTCATTCAAATCTAACAATCTCGCCCACGACAAACGGCCTTGCCTGCCTTCCTTTTGCCCTTGCAGCCCACTCTGCCATCCGTGCTGCCTCTGTGCTTCACAGCAACAAACACCCTCCGCTTGCCCCTCTTGCACCCAGCCGCATGACGGGGAGACCTGACCCTCTCCACCTGCGAAGCTGTCCCTCCTCCTCCGCTACCTTGGACTCTCCTCGCTACCGTACTACTTGTCTTTGCCAATCTCGGTCGTTTATATCGGCTCGCCCCAGTCTAACACCAGCAAGCTCCAAGTCTGAGGTCCTCAAGCACTCCAAAGGCGGCTGGCGTCGAGGCCCACTCACACCGGAATACGTCAAATCGTAGTAACATTGCCCATATCGTCCGTCCACAACTCATGGCTGCGTCCGATTTCAGTGCACCTTATCCGTATATTGCCATGTCGACTGGCCGAGGAAATCAAGGTGCAGACGTATCTGGTCCATGGCCGCCTGTTGCATCGCCGCTCCACCAGCGTACACGATGGGACCGTGATCTAGGGGCACCCCACCATCAGCCTGGCAGTCCTTACTTGCCGCCGCCGCACATGAATTCATTCTCTCAGCCAAATTATCTGCAAAGTCCATACACTCCGTACACAGGACATGGCTGGCCTTCAATGCAGCCGTACCCGCCATCGCCGTTCTCCACATCGTCACATCAGCCACGGCCTCCTCCAGCTATACGAAGCGGCCACGTGGACGCCCTTATGAATCCAAGTAGGTCTGGTCATGATATGTACCGGGAGCCGCCAGGAACGTATTTCTCTCACTACCTAGGCGCTCATTATCCTGCGTATTCGGCACCGCCTCAGCCAGTTGTACCAGCAGACAACACGTCAAGCGTGCCATTTCACGAAAGCCGATCTGTGCAGGCAACGGACACCGAAGATGTTGGACCACAGCCTCCTCAGACACTTCCGTTGCATCCAGGGCCCTCAGGACCGAATCAAGCACATAGACCAGGTCAACATCAGCGACGACATCCCGACCGCAACCACTCGCACCGCCGTTCTGAGCACACAGAGCCGCGGACACCGCGCAACGTTGCTGCGCAGGCTCGCCGCCCAGACCGCAGCTCATCTCCACGCATGGCGACCCGTCGGAGTTTCAACAGGTATTCGGCAGACCTTTCACTGTCCAGCACTTCCTCAGACGTGGAAGAGGCTGCAGCTCGATCACCACCATCCGACCGCGTCAGGCATCAATCGAGGGAAAGCCGGCTACGCTTCTTTAGACAAGTCTACGACCCAAACGCGATCGCAGAGAATCAAATTCAGGCGCTTAAGGCCAATCTGCCGAAGATACTTCTGGGCGACCTACCAAAGGATACATCGCCAACATGTGACATTTGCGCGAAGGATTACTCTGCGATTCACGTGCAGCCTTCAGAGGATGAAGAGGTTGCTCTGAAGCTCCCGTGCGGCCATCACTTCGGCGAATTCTGCATCAGCCAATGGGTATGTAAGTTTGCCCCCTACGATCCTGAGCTGACCTCCTCTCAGTTCGAGACGTGCAAAACACACAAGAACAAGGTGACCTGTCCCATGTGTCGGAAGCAGTTGGTCGAGACTCCTCGATCGCCGTACATGACAGACCGCTTCGACTCAGGCATGTTCAACCCAACTATGTACATACAGGCCGCCCGTACGCAATCATTCCGGGATTTGTTGTCCAACGAGCTCCAGGCGCAGTATGCGAGGGCGTGATCAGAGGTTCAACGAGAAGAGAGACTGGCCACGAGTATTGGCGTCAAATTGCGAGCGTTATTATGCATGGGTTCTCGACCGCCGAATGCAGCCAGCAGCAGTCCCGCGACAAGACGCCTGGTTTCGGCCTTGGTGTTGGTGGTTATCCTATGATATCATTGTTGTCCATCCCAGTTATCAGAGCTTATCGGCGGTCCCGCTTTGATCTTGCACGGAGTCCGGTCATCAGCATGCACGAAATAATTTACCTGGGGTCTCACATGTCATGGGCGGGATAATACTTGGATATTTTGTAGCACACGTATAACAATAACAAGACGTCAGTGTATTGTTGTGGTCAGGCTGGAGCCGTGTTGGGGACAAAAGTTCAGGCTAGATCCTGGAATGTCTATTGGTTGCCATGAGCAGCCAAAACAAACCAGGCCCCTCACTACCAACAAGCTGGCAGCAACATCACGACGCGCTTCCCACTCAACACTGCAATTGATCACTCCTCAGCTGAATCACCCCATTCATTCACCCAGTCGTAGTTGTGCTTACTCTCTCGCGTTGCCTGCCTCCTGCGGCTTCACGACGATCGGAGCCGCCGACGCGCCTTCCTTGCGCCCACTGCGTGTTTGCACCCTGACGTAGCGCAGCTTTCGAACAGTATGGCCTCAGATACCAACGGCTCGAACGTGTCGCTCCCAATACCATCGCCGCTCCACGCTCGTTCCACTGAAATGGACTTGCCAGGCACGCCCACCCGAGAGGCCTTCATCAGCCCGCGGATGACACCCCATGGCAGCCCGAGCAAAAGTCACCAGCCGCCCGGCGCATTCGACCTTCCTCACGTCTTCGAGAATGCTATGAAGCTCTTCCCCACCGTGGGCTCGCCTACCAAGCAGAAGCCAGAGACACCGGGTTCTCCCAGCAGGCTGAAGATCGGAACCAACATAGATCACTCGGCGGGAGATACCACAACACTCTCAGCAGGGAGCCCGACGCGCAGGTCAAACCAGGAAAACACACCACCCGGCGTTCGCCCTGGCACACACAAGGAAGCTGGCTTCCTCACACAAGCAGCGCAATCGCGTCAAGAACCTTACCGGTCGCGAGAGGCAGAGGGCTCACAACGCTACTATCCCGCACCGCCCCGTCTCTCGGCTGAAGAGCTGGAGAAGGCTAGGAAGCCTGCCGTGAAGCGTCTTGCGAATGTGACCCAGCTGTGTAGGTATCAGGCACCACATTCAAACGCAGTACTAATACAATGTCAGACTTCCTCGACTACTACTTCGACCTGCTCACTTACGTGCACACCCGTCAGAATCGTCTCAACCAATTCAAAACAGAAAACCCTGCCCCACCCGAGACGCCCGAGACCGAATACAACGAAGCGCTCACGCGATACCTGGGCCGAGAGCGTGCCAATCTTCGCAAGCGACGCACTCGGTTGAGGCAAGGTGACTTCCAGATCCTTACACAAGTCGGCCAGGGAGGTTATGGGCAGGTGTTCTTGGCCCAGAAGAAGGACACCAAGGAGGTGTGCGCGCTAAAGGTCATGAGCAAGACACTGCTGTTCAAACTCGACGAGGTGCGCCACGTTCTGACTGAGCGCGACATTCTGACTACAGCGAAGAGCGAGTGGCTCGTTCGACTGCTGTATGCCTTTCAAGACGATAAGAGCATCTACCTTGCTATGGTAAGTACGGTCTAGTCGAGTTGAATCAAGGCACCGACTAACGTGGTGTAGGAGTATGTGCCCGGAGGCGACTTCCGAACTTTGCTGAATAACACTGGGGTATTGCACAACCGACATGCGCGATTCTACATAGCAGAAATGTTCTCCTGTGTCGACTCCCTGCACCAGCTTGGATACATCCACCGCGACTTGAAGCCTGAGAACTTCCTCATCGATAGCACCGGCCACGTCAAGCTTACCGACTTTGGTCTGGCGGCCGGCATGCTTGCTCCCATCAAGATCGAATCCATGCGCATCAAGCTGCAGTCAGTGAGCGATGTAGTTGCGCCGTTCGGTCGCCCTGTAGAAGAACGAAGTGCCGCCCAGCGCCGAGACAACTACCGATCTCTTCGCGAGCGAGATGTCAACTATGCAAAGAGTATCGTTGGCAGCCCTGACTACATGGCACCTGAAGTCCTCAAGGGAGAGGAGTACGACTTCACAGTCGACTACTGGAGCTTGGGATGTATGCTCTTTGAAGCCTTGGCTGGATACCCGCCATTCGCAGGTGCCACTGTCGATGAAACATGGCAGAACTTGAAGCAGTGGAAGAAGGTGTTGCGCAAGCCAGTCTACGAGGACCCGTCATACTTCCTGTCCAAGCGTACCTGGGACCTCATCATCCGCCTCGTCGCTTCCAAGTCAACCCGATTCCGCGGTATCTCGGAGATTCACGGGCACCAGTACTTTGCAGAAGTAGACTGGGCGAGGTTGCGAGATCAAAAGGCGCCGTTTGTTCCTGAGCTTGACAGCGACACCGATGCTGGCTACTTTGACGACTTCGGAAACGAGTCAGACATGGCCAAGTACAAGGAAGTGCACGATAAGCAAGCCGCATTAGAGGCTATGGCGGAGCGTGACGAGAAGATGAACAAGGGCCTCTTCGTCGGATGTAAGTACAGGCTATGCCTCCGACACTGCGCATTGCTAACAAGACTATAGTCACTTTTCGCCACAAGAAGACAGCAGATGAGAGCGGCAACCCCACTAGCCCGAGGAAGCCCCTCACTGCGGTCGAGGAGAACTTCGGCACTATCTTCTAAAGCCATACTCAACTTCTTTTCGGACACCAATTAATCCGGTTTCGAGTCACCTTTCTGCACCCAGAACATTTTAAAGCATACGACATTTGGCAATGGACGCGCGATGAGCCTAGTAAGATGATGTGGGTCGACGTATGGGTATCACTGCGTTGGATTTGGCGTTGCTGTACGGGAGACGTTGCAAGGCAGGGTGAGTGGGCAGTGCTTTTAAGAGAGTGCTACCATGTATTAGTAGAGCTTGAGGTGATACACAAACCAATGATACCCAACAGTCCTATAAATATCTTTGACTTGTACGAAGGATCTCTTTTGGCTATTTAGATTTCTATGCCACCCTAGCTAACTCTTCTGTGTGCACTACAACTACTGCACAACGCATTTGGAATCATTGATAGCCTGAAGTATAGAGAATATTAAGCGCCATACTTTGGACAGACGTGTTAAACAAACTTGTTGTGGGTGAGTGGGAACGAACGCTCGAAAGGAACGAGCATCTTCGAGTGACACTTTCCGCGCTTCCGCGTCATCACGTGATTCGGTAATTAGCGGGACACCGTGACGAGCAACGAACTTACGATACTCAACGACGCCCCGCTGCCTACCACGCACATACGCTGCGAGGATGCCCGGCCTCGTCCGGAACGGGCGAAAACGCCCATCACCAGAGGCACCCGAAGATTCATCCGATTCTGACCTCCCGACCCCGGTATCTGTCAACGGCAAACGCGCTCGCTATGCTCGCGACGCGTCCGACAGCCCCACAATCACAGACGGCGCCCGCAATCACAAAGCCACTGGATCATACAGCGATGATGTCTTCCAGCCAGGCTCTATTGTACGAGTCAAACTCAAGAACTTTGTCACGTATACCGCTGCTGAGTTTCATTTGGGACCCAGCTTGAACATGATCATTGGGCCGAACGGAACAGGAAAGAGCACACTTGTCTGTGCAATCTGTCTGGGACTCGGATGGAAACCAGAGCACCTGGGAAGAGCGAAGGAACTTAGTGCGTTCGTCAAGCATGGTGCGACGGAAGCTGAGATCGAGATCGAGCTGGCAAGAGGCGAGGACGAGCGGGCGAATCCCGTAATCAGGCGAGTCATACGCAAGGAGGACAGCAAGACTGTGTTCTTCATCAACGGAAAGCACGCGACCCAGAAGGCAGTCATGGATATCTGTAGACGCTTCTCGATTCAGATCGACAACTTGTGCCAGTTCTTGCCCCAGGACCGAGTCGTGGAGTTTGCAAAGATGAAGGACACAGAGCGACTGCGAGCGACACTTGGCGCTGCAGCCCCTCCGCAGATGAGTGAATGGCACGATCAACTCAAGGAATTGCGTACGGAAGAGAAGATGCTCGAGGACAAGCGACATAGCGATGGGGAACACCTCAAGAAGCTTGAGGCTCTACAAAATACCACGCGCGGCGATGTCGAAAGATGGAACCAGCGTCAAGAGCTCGCATTCAAAGCATCAGCTCTCGAAAAGGTCCGGCCGATCATCCAATTGAAACTACGAAAAATCGAATGGGAGCAATTAAGAAGCAATCACAAAGACGCGGAGCAAGAGTTGATTCAGCTCAACAAGGAGGTCGAGCCCATTAGACAAGCAGGATTGTCCGCACAAGCTTATCATGATCAAGTCAACCAAGTTGTGCAGCGACGCAAGCAGATGATGAATATGGTCAAGCAACAGGCTGACAGGAAAGCTCAGGCGATCGCCTCGGAGACTAAGACTGTCCAGGACCACCAGGCTCAGATCGCCAGCGAGCTACGAGACAAGCAGAGTCGTCAGCAGGATGTCGCTCGCCTCACCAAAAAGACTACGGACCTTGAGCGGAAGCGCCAGGAACAACCCGTTGACTATGACCAAGAGGCATACCGCCAACGCAAGGACGAGCTGCGTCAAGCAATATCGTCGGCCGAACGCCACATCAACGAGCACAAAGCGACCATGTCACGCGTACAAGCTCAGACACACGATTTCAGAAATCAGAGGTCCGCGGTTAAGGACCAACGCGCGCGGCTCGACACACAAAGCGGTAAACAAACCAGCATACTTCAGAAACTCTCCCCGGATACAGCCAAGGCATGGGATTGGTTCAAGGAGAACAAAGCGCGACTACCTCTTCAAGGCGATGTCTACGGGCCGCCGATATTGGAATGCTCGCTCACGCATCCCACATATGCGGATGCCATAGAGAGTCAAATGAAGTTCGGTGACGCGGTTGCTATAACATGCACAAACAAAGACGATCAGGCGCTTCTCTTCGACGAGATGACAGGCAGGGACAAGCTCAACTTACACGGCATTTACCTCAGGACGTCGCCAAAACCATCGTCTGCCTTCCCTGCTCCCGTGCCTCATTCGAGCCTGGTGCAGTTTGGATTTGAGGGTTATCTCCGCGATTACATCGTTGCACCTGACCCAGTCATTGCGATGCTTTGCGACAATGCGAAGTTGCACAGGGTTGCCTTCTCTGCCAAACCGATCACTGATCAGCAGCATGCAGCTGCCTCAAGCAGTCCTATTCAAGCATGGGTCAGTGGAAGGGATGCTTACAGAATCACGACGCGAAGGGAGTATGGCGTATCGTCTACATCCGTGAACAATCTGAGGGCCGCACGATACTTCGTTCTTGACCAGCCAGTCAACTCGGACGAGAAGACACAACTCGATCAGAAGCTACGCGAGATGGACGAACAGGCCAAAGAGATGATTTCCGAGCACAACGAAGCCAAGGCAGAAGTCGCGAAACTCGCGCAAGAAGCCAAGGCTCTTAGAGACCAGAGAGTACGTATCGCCAATGCGATTGACTGGCAATGCTGATTATTGTAGGACGAGGTCGTGAGAGAGGAAACTCAAATCAAGAGGGCCAGAGCAGAATGGGATGCTCTTCCTCGCATGATAGGTATGCAATTGCACAGGGTGTTGTTCCTCGACCACGACTGACAACATGCAGATCAGAACAGAACCGAGCTGCAACAGTACCTTGATCTGAACGCGCAAACGAGTGATCGCATCCGTGAAATCAAGGCTCAGTCACGACAGTGTTCGCTCAAGATAGCCAGCCTCACGCTCGAGTACGCTGTACGTACACATTACTCAACTGCCATTTTGGTGCTGATCATAGCAGAAATCTGTCACTGAGTTCCGCCGTCTTCACGCGAACGTCGTCGAAGCTGAGATCCGCCTGATTGAAGCTGCATCGGAGGTCCGGGCGTTTGAGAAAGACAACAAGGAAGTTCTTGTGCGCCTCCAGACAAAACAAGATCGATATGACGAGCTGACAGCTGTCAAAAACACAATGAAGGAATCTCTGAAGAGAGACCACAACGCAGTACAAGCGATGGTAAACAATTGCACGCCAGAGGAGAATGAGGTTGTCGTGTCATACAGAGCCCTTCAGTCCGTGGCTGAGCTGGAGGATGAAATCCAAGCCGTCAACGCGAGGCTCGAGATGATGTCTGCAGGAGACGGCTCCGTTGTTAGAACCTACGAGAACCGTGAAGCGCAGATTCGAAAGACTCAAGAGTCACTGGAGAAGCACACCGCAGCTCTGGAGGAAGCCCAGCAAAAGATTTCAGAGATCAAGGGTCCATTCGAGACTGGACTAGACGAACTTGTAGCGAAGATCAGTGCGGCCTTCGCACACAATTTTGCCCAGATCGGTTGTGCCGGCGAAGTCATGGTGTACAAGGACGACGAAGACTTCAATGCGTGGTCTATTCAAATCATGGTCCGCTTCCGGTAGGTTCAGTATTTGCTCCACTTCTGGTATCCACTAACATGCATATAGCGAGGGCGAAAATCTATCCGTGCTTGACGACCGCCGCCAGTCTGGTGGCGAGCGGGCGGTCTCTACCATTTTTTACCTAATGGCCCTTCAGGACCTGGCGCAGGCGCCGTTCCGCGTTGTCGACGAGATCAATCAGGGTATGGATCCACGTAACGAACGCAAGGTACACGAACGAATGGTCGACATCGCTTGCCAAGAGCACACAAGTCAATATTTCCTCATCACACCAAAGCTTTTGACGGGGCTGAAGTTCCATCCCAAGATGAAGGTCCATGTCATCAACAGCGGTGAGCACGTTCCAAAGAGCACGTCGAACAAGAATGAGTGGAACCTCAAGGATTTGGCGAACGTTGCGCTTGCGGTTAGGGGCCGTGTGAGTGTTGCGGCTTAGGCAACAGGTTTAGAACTCATCGGGGTTTGATAAGGGCGTTAACGGGTGTGGGACCATTCTTGCTGTTTCTATGAGTACAGATACCAAGTGCAAGGAGTTTTGGAGTGCAACGAGCACGGAGCGTCGTTGGTACGACTGCTCTTGCAACATCAAGCATTACTTTGCTCAACATAGCGGTGCTACTGTAGGTAGTGCACACGATAGTAGAGATCAAGCTCAATTGGGGATGCTTCGTTCGGGCTTGGGTGGTGCACGCGAGAATATTTGAGTCTTGGTTATCTCCACGTCCTACAGATTTAGCGTTTCGTACCACACGCTCACTGACGATAGTTGCACAACAGAAAACAGCTCAGAAGAGGTCGTGAAGGCAAACAGGGCTCTCAATGGACGGCAAGAGCTTGTAAGAGCATTTTGTCGTGATGGTCGGGGTCCGTTCCTTCCCACAACGCATAACAGGGAAGGCTTCGATTGCACCTTCTGTATATATGGAGTCGCCCCATCTATCTCACTCTGCAATCCTTCTTCTTTATCCACACATCCACCGATTCCAGTCATTGTTCGAAAGAAGGCACGCAATGCTTTACTCACGCTTCGCAGCGTTCGCCATCGTCATCCTCACCCCAACCGACGCCCGCCCCTTTTCTGCGTCCTCGTCTCTCAACCTTCACGCGAACACCGAGACCTGGAGCATCCCCACCATGGAGCTGCACATGATGACACGTCTCTCTGGGTTGCCCGGCGGCGGCGATTGGCCAGAGAGCACCAAATATGCCTCCACCATCGACTTCGAGATGAACATGCCTAACAACCGCATCGTCCACTGCCACACCTCCTTTCCCAATGGCACGCTTCCGGACGATCTTGCACTTTGCAGCGGAGAAGGCGATATGGTCCAGTTCAGGATGAGCGAGTATACAGCGTTAGGGCCAAGGAGGAAGGAGCTGAGTTTTGTACTGGAGGTCTTCAAGATTGAGAGGAGAGGGTGAGTCGCAATTGCGTATTGTTGATGGGTGAGAAATTGATGCAGATTTCTGGTAGTGACGAGCAAAACATCATCACAGGCGATGCTGCGATTACTGTCAATGATCCGAAGGAACCGACCAGCTACCTCACTTGCTTGCAGGGTGCCCCGTTTGATGGTCTGCGCTGCAAACTGCATGGCCCGATGAGTAATAGCAAGGAGCTGGAGGTTGTGGCGGGCTCATCAAGTGGGTTGGACAGGAGCGGGCTTTTGGCTGCACTCTAACCACTTGTGAGATGATGTACCGGGATACCAGGTACAGGATCGTCGGGGGCTGGATGAGTGGGGTCCGGCCGTTGTTTGTTGATCCTCGTCGCTGTCGAAACGGTGGTTGCTTTTGTCCCGACTGCATGTCGAGGTTGCACGACAGGCGTAGTGCGTGCATGGGAGGGTTTCAGATTGTCCAGAAGACATCTTTAACACTAGAAACAGACCAAGCGGTATGCATTTCTAGACATAATAACGAATTTGTTCCAAAAGCGTTGTGAGTCTGATGATGTGCCTTGCTCGTATCCGCAAACCATTATTTCAACCCCACTCAACTGAGGCCTGCACAGCGACGACAAGGCTTCTCGAGATCGAAAGTTTAGTACCGCTACACGACAGCGACCTGCACCACCTGCTGCGAACCGATTCGGGACTATTTGTTTTCCAGCCCCAAACGCCTCGAGGTATACATACAACTACCAAGCCGTTCAACTTCTTCATAGAATCTTCCTCTCATATTCGTCAGGCATTCCACTCCACCCTTCGACGACGGAGTGATAATACCCAAACATCTTTCACACACACTTATCTATCTCAAAGTACTACTCATGCGCCTGTCAATCACAAACGCAAACACTCTCTGGGCCACATACGGCATCAGACCGGCTGCACTCGCAGCCAAGCGAGCCATCGATGCAGGAGGGGAGTTTGAGATGGACACACTGGTACGCCTGGCACCTGATTCGCACGTGCGACTTACCTGCAGAGAATCCCATCGCTGACATGAGGACGCAATCGCAGACGAAGATGGATACCGAGACTGAGGACGTGCGCAGATCGCCACAACCCAGTCTTCTCCTCGATACCCGGTCTGCACCTACGCCTACGTCCACGTCTACGCCCCCGCTCGAGGCTGCTGCTCCCGCCAACGAGACCGTGCCGCAGTCTACAACGCACTTCCCCGTCTCGCCCGTCGAGCTGCACACACTGACAACACAAGCCCCGTCCGCAGCCGCAGCCGCAGCCGGTACATCTGCTTCCGCCACCCCGCTCCCCCCAGCTCCCGCCGCTGCCCCGCTAACTGCAGGTACCGCGGGATCCACCCTTCCTGCCGCAGCGATAGCAGGGCTGTGCATTGGCCTCACAGTCGCGGTGTTGGTGCTGGTGGGTGTGCTGGTGGGTATTTGTGCTGTGAGGAGGCGGAGGACAAGGTGTATGGCCGGGATGAGGAGAGAGGGCAGCGAGGAGGGAGAAGATAGGGACGCGGATGCAGTACGCAAGGGGGTGGCGGAAGAGAAGGATGTGGTTGTGGTTGGGGAGGAGGAGGTTGGGGAGGGGCTGGTGGGGAGGAAGGGGATGAGTCTGCCGAGGCGGATGTGGTAGGGTGGTGATGGTGATGGCGGTGGTGGTCGGCCTGAGGCGGAGACATGTGGTGCGTGGCTTTGTCGCGTCTGTGGAAGGATGTGGGAACATTTACAAGGTGATGAGAGATGTAGGGTTCTTTTTTTTTGGGTTCTGCTTCTGTAATTGATTAATGTAGGGTGGTTGTAGCCGTCATCGGAGGATTTTAGGTAACTTTACCAATGCATGTGAGTCCTGTACTCGATTACAGCGAATAGAAGAGCCGCATCGCGGCTGGTCTAGCCTCTTGACGTTAGTCTTATCTCACCGTTGTGCTTGCCGATTGCCTGCCGTGGATGCGCTCCACTTTTGCTGTTTACTGATAGCCTTGTGAGGATCGTTTAAAAAGTCCCCTCTGGATGAGCAAGAAAATCGGCGGAATCATCTCAGAGTCATCTCCAACATGTTAGTTCCTTTGCTCACACTGACCGCCGCGGTTGCGCTAGCAGCGAGAGTGGGGGCGGTTCCAGTTAGTGAATCCTAACCTGCGACTCCACACCACACTGACATGATTACTCAAAGTTCTCCAGCAAGCTGCATAAGCATACTGCTCTCCTGTTGATCGATATCCAGAACGACTTCATCAACGGGTCGCTCGGCAGCCCACGCGCATCTGCTATCCTGCCCAAAGTCTACAGCTTGCTCGACGGCCACCAATGGCCGTTCATCGCCGCATCGCAGGACTGGCACCCCGAAGGACATGTATCTTTCGCCTCTGCGCACCCTGGCGCTGAAGCCGGCGACACCGTCAATATCACTTTCGTTGATAGCCCGCTGAAGCAAGAAACGCAGGGCGTTTATGCAGATCATTGCATCCCTGGAACATGGGGCGCGGAGATTGAGGACGGAGTCAAGACGCGCTTGCAGTATCTAGAGGGATTCCGCACCACCGTCAATTACATCAAGAAAGCGCAGAATCATTCTGTTGACTCTTATTCGGCGTTTGCGGATAATCAGTATCATCAGTTTACGACGCTGAACTCTGAATTGACGCTACACGGCATTGAGACCTTGATTGTTACAGGCCTCATCACGAATGCGTGTGTCCGCGGAACGTCTATTGACGGCATAAAGCTGGGTTATGAGGTCGTCTTGATTGAGGATGCCACGGAGACTGTCTCGGCGGAAGTCAAAGCAGCGGCGATTGCGGAGCTAGAGGGTTGGGGTAAGTGCTTGTCTGACTTAAGTTCGACTGAACTTGTGACTGACCTCGGACCAGGCGTTCAAGTGATGAACCTCACAGACTGGGAGGCTGCCAATCCGACAAGGCTGAGGAAGCAATATGTTCGAGAGCTTTGATGCAGAGACGCAGTGCTTGCGTGTTTTACTTCCGAATTGAGCACATTCTTACCCACGTACTATCGTGGCTACCCGTACTTTCAATGCACGTATATTGTGGCTGCCGTGGCTATCGAACAGACCTTCCTGAACAGACCCTCGCTTCGACTGCGTCAGATAGCGAATTACAGCACGCCATGCTTCAACGGCATCACGAGCCACGGACATGAAGTCTGGCTGAGCCTCGAATCGGTCCTGTCGCATGGCCAAGCTCCGCCATTCCCACCTCCTTCCTCTTCGAGCCAGCCAAGAACAGTCCGAGCCAATCGCACTCCGCCCGCGCAAAAACACGCTAATCTGCCAAGCAGGACCAAGCACCGTGGGCTAAATGAAACAGCCATCCAGAGCGCCACATTTTCTTCCGACTCCTCCAGTCGTACCCTGCGGGGCTCCCAGCAGATCATCATACAACTGGGGAAAGCGCACACCTGCCTAATTGGTGCGCACTGTGATGGCCGCTCACGAACATCGGGCACGAAGACGTGATGGGCAGGTGAAGACCAGCGGGGGTAATCACGATCAGCATATAAGTTAAGGCTGTTGCAGTGTTTATCGTGCAACAGCGCAAACATCATCTACATCGCCCACGATGAAGTACATTTTTACCTCTGCGCTGCTCGCCTCATCGGTCTTTGCCTCGGCCGTCCCGAGAGACAATAAGAAGGTCGACTACAGTGGCTTCAAGCTCCTCCGCTTGGAAAACACCAAAGGCCTCGAGGCAAAGATCGACGAGCTTTCCGCCCACGTTCTCAACCCCGGAAAGTCTGCTCAGCTCGATGTCGTCGTATCGCCCGATAACGTCGATGCGATAAGCTCGCTGGTGGAGGCCAAGGTCATTAACGATGATGTTGGCGCGATCCTGGCTGAGGAGGGCGAGATGAGTGTCTATGCTGGTAAAGTCAGGTCGGCCTTCCTTCAAACACCATACTGATACATTCGAAGTTCCTAGTGAGAGCTGGTTCACCGCTTACCACCCGTACGCGGATCACTTGACTTTCCTCAGCGATCTCCAAGCCGGCTACACTGGCAACTCCAGGATCGTTACCGCTGGATCTTCCACGCAAGGACGTGTTATTACCGGTATTCACATCTGGGGCTCCGGTGGTCAAGGATCGAAGCCTGCAGTACTCATCCACGGCACCGTTCACGCTCGCGAGTGGATCACCACCATGTCCACCGAGTACTTTGCCTGGCAACTACTCACCAAGTACGCCACTGATGCGAACATCAAGGCTGTTGTCGACAAGTTCGACTTCTACATCATGCCCATTGTCAACCCTGATGGATTCCTTTACACGCAGACAACTGATCGTCTCTGGCGCAAGAACCGCAAGACCATCAGCGGACAAAGCTGTGTCGGTACTGATATCAACCGCAACTGGCCGTACCAATGGTCTGCCACAGGTGGAGCTAGCACCGACCCTTGCTCGGAGACATACAAGGGTCAGGCTGCAGGTGACACAGCGGAGAACCGCGGTCTCGTTGCCCAGGTCCAGTCGCTCAAGAACTCGCGTGGCATTCGCTTGTATCTTGACGTCCACTCCTATGGACAGTACATCCTCTGGTAAGCGCTTTCTCAAGACATGAAGCTCAAAATATTCGAACTGACACAACCCAGGCCATACGGCTATAACTGCAACCTCCGCCCCGAGAACGATGCTGCGCACCGCACACTGGCTACTAATGCCGCGGCTGCTATCCGTGCTGTTTCAGGTACCGCTTACACAATTGGTCCCAGCTGCTCTACTCTGTACGCCACCACTGGCTCTTCGACGGACTACACAGATGTCACAGGTAACGCTACTTATTCCTACACCTACGAGCTTCGCGACAAGGGCACGTACGGTTTCTCGCTGCCCGCGAACCAGATCCAGCCAACTGTCCGCGAGACATGGGCTGGTGTCCTCAGCATGTTCAGGGCTGCTTAGGCAAGGAATGGTACTTTGCAGATACTATGAGCGTGATGATTCAGACATACTATTCAGCGACAGTCGCTTGGATAACACCAAAAAGATTTCCAAATGTCTTTCTGACTTCAAGGCTGGTGATATCCGTCCACTTTGATCTCTTCGCTTTATTCTTCTGCGACATCACCATAATCCTGTCGTAAGAATGCATTATTGTTTGTCTTAATGCACCTTGTGGAAGAAGTTTCACTTGGCTTAGCTTTTGGACATCGCTTGTGGAAAACTGATACAAAGAGGATGCGGCGCAGTTCAAGCAAGGCTGGAGGAAGAAAATCCATTCGCGGGTGTTTAAGCGTCAGGCTACCTCCAACTGCTTCTCGTAGTCCTTTGATCCTAAGTGTTGGTGCAAACTCTACTTACACATCGTCTCACGGTCTCACGCCGTATTGCTGGAGCTTGCCGTCTTGCTACCGCCTTCTCAGCTTGCTCAACCTTCGACACATGATGACTACGGTATCCGAGGAGGACAAAGAGCAGGCGCCTGCCTTGGTTCTGAAGGGATGTCGACTCAAGGAAATGGGGAGGGATTGAAGCTTCCTGTTAATTCACGTTTGATAGAGACGGAACAGCGGCAGTGCGTGCACCTCTTCTTCCATCGCTGTGGCCTGATCCACAACACAAGACCCAAGCCATCACGCCCCAGATCAGCTGCGGCGAGTACCAACGCGGCTGATACGCTATCGGGATAGCATGGAGTCTTACAGCAGACATTGTCAAGACCGACAACACATGGAGCGTCAACATCACTTTAGCCCTCACCACCCGCACTGTCCCCTTGGTACCACAACCAGAGTGCCTGGCTCAGCGGCGCCGCACTCTCAGATCACCTGCTCGCTCCATGGAACCTGGCTCACCAGCAACAAGCCCCCTTTTCTGCTCGTCCGATACGTTATCTGACTCGAAGCGCTTCAAACCTCGCCGCTACGTGAGCCAACTTATATTTCATGTATCGCCCTACTCGCCGCGAGACGAGTAAGATAGTTCGCGGCGAGCGAGGGCATGGCGCTGAGTTTGGGCTTTCATTCCGCATTGAGAGAACATGGTGCTGGTGAGGAATCCTGTCAAGAGGGCAAATGAGATGTGGGGGGGGGGGGGGGGGGGGGGGGGGGCGGCTGAGATCAAGCGAAGAGCATGGGGGAAGATTATGTATATGCTGACACTACAGGTGTGGTCGCTGACGCTGCGCAGACTTGGTGAGGAAATGAGCTTGTTCGCTTAGGTTTTTTTTTCTAGTTGACTAGATTCCGCTTCCGCGGTGGGGCGAAACCACAGCAATCCACACCCCCTGACTCTGCTTTAGCGAGTCCAGTTCGGTGCGGAATGAGTCCTGAACAATAAGAGGAAGGCAGGTAAGTGTATTCGAGGGAATTATTGAAAGATATATATATTTAACTACAACATCTCTCTCCATCAAATCACCTCAAGCATCGGTGGTTTAGTGGTAAAATTAGCCGTTGCCATTCCTTCACAGGATCAGTTTCGGCTAGCCCCGGGTTCGATTCCCGGCCGATGCATTTTTGCTGTAGCCCAGGTGCTGTGGTGGTGATGGTTGTGGTGGGTGGTTGTGTTTTTGCGTGGTGTGGGATGAGAACTCGCCAACGGGATCGACGCTTGCCAGCACCACACTAGGAAAGGAACGTAACTTGTAAATGCTCCTTACAGACCTTTTTTGTTTGCTCTACAAAGAAACTTAACTCTCCCAGCCAATAAGGTTTATGTGCTCACCCTAATGTGCCCTTCTGCAGAACGCGCTATGATTACTGCATAGCACATCTCGGACCTAATGTAAGCCTCATTGGATAAAAAGAGTAAAATAGTCCATGGTCTTGCGCAGAAACATTTGGTTTATTTGTTGCATGTGTTCTACAATAGTAAGCTGTAGCTAACACAAGTTCCACTGTTCGTGAGATCAATTTCTTCGTGAACGTCGAACGTCGAACGCGTAAACGCCCAGGTCACTGCCACGGTTTTATTTGAATAACAATGCACAACTCTGAAGGATACCGTGGGCTAGTAACGACTTTCGTGCAAAATACATTTTTTTTGAAAAACAGTACAGTTAGTACCTAATTTCAACCCCCTTTATCTCCACCACCTTTGGTCCAAATTGACTGTTTAGTAGCTTAAATAATAGCCCTTAGTCTAATCTATCTACTACATGCCCAGGATACTATATTAAACTAGCTATAGGGTGTTAAACTTTAGAAGGTTTTATAGGGTGTGACCTACATAGTTAAAGCTTTAACACCTCTACTTTTATAGTTACATCCTCTACCCTATACACTTTGTAACGAGAGTTTATGTAGATAGAGGTAATATAATCTACCTCTTCTATTAGATCTTGTAGTATTGCAATTTATTATTTATGTAGTGCTAAGAAGAGGTAAAGAGGTATGTCCTAGTCTGTGCGTTAATAACGGGACTTTGTTGTACGTAGGAGGTAACTGTTAGGCCCTTGAGCTAATATGGCTCTGCCTGACAATATAGTACTGTTCTGAGCCTGTAATCACAGTCTGTAAGTACTGTTGACCTTTTTAGTGCTTGTTTGGCCCAGCAGCTCGGGCCGGGCTCTGACACTAACCCCCCCCCCCCTCTCTTGTTTCTTCCCCCTATTACTCTTACTATTAAGGCTAAAACTAAATTTTCTTGTTAAGATCTCTCATTTAGCCCATTGAATACTAGATTTAAGCCTACGAAGAAGCCCGTTTCTTTTGGCCGATTGGATTGACATTCCACCCTTACTAACTCCTCTGTGCGCGCTACAACTTCTGCAGGATACACTTCAGATTTAGCTTTAGTAGCGTAGAGAAAAGAGAGCGGTAAACTCCACATGTCTGCAGAAGAAGATTTAACGAACGTTTTGTGGGGGCTGTTGCCAACTTAGGATTCTAAGGTCTCTACCAGCGATTGCTCAAAACAAACAAGCTTCTTCGTAAAGTGATGGAGTTGTTGTACGTAGAAGTAGAGGTGTTAATTGCGATTTTCAAAAAAAACCCCCTTTTTGCACGAAAGTCGTTACTAGCCCATGGTAGAAGGGCATCGATATACAAGTATTACATTATCAGCAGTGAAAGCCTTGCAAGGACTTGCCATTGTCGTGGTATACCCGTAGATGATTTTAACCCGTAAATGATTAGGAAATCGAGAACAGTTTCGTGGCCAGCTTCTCTCAAACAAACATCAACATCGTCCGAGCATCAGAGTGGGTTGTTGATCAGAGATCAATTACTTGGACTGGATCGAATGAGTGAAGGGATCAAGTTCTCTGTCTATTATTCGGCCATCCGCGATGAGAGAGAGTGCATCGACTCGGACGTGAGGTGCCCACTCTAGATTGAGTACCACGACATCTGAGTCAAAGGTGGCAATGCCAAGACGGGCCCGAGGCCAGGTCGACGCCCCCAATGCTGTACAGCTCATGTTGTGACTGGGATCTTGACATTCGATTTGGAAGCTATCAAGACAAGCCTGCCAGTCTGTTTGTCCACGTTGCTGTCGCCGCCAACCGTCGATATGAGCACTTATTCTTGCCCATGTTATCTGAACGTGCGCGCACAATTGAACCGATCCCTGCTGACCAAGGCACCGTGGTTCCGATCGATGGGTCAATGACTGCTGGTAGATGGAGGAGAGTTGGCATACGTCGTGCTCGCTTTGACAGGCAAAGCAGTAGAGCCGGCGACAAGACGAGATGCGAAACGTGCAACAGTGTTGCTGGAACTTGCAATCGTCAAAGAGTGTACGTCCAGAAGCATTGTTGAATCGCTTGCAGTTGTCGTACCGGCCGTCTCTCTGTAAGAGCCGCCGATACTAGACCCTATAGAAATTGTGGAGATTGTAAACTTTGCCTCTGACCAGATGCGCCTCGAATCAGTAGAGCGTTCGACTGTCAAGAAGTTGAAAAAACAGTCTCGAGGCAACGCGAAGGCAAAGCAGCGCCACAATGTCGTCGAGCAGGAAGTCGAGTATGCAAATCAAAAGCTCCCGCGGCAGCTGACCAACAAGGGGACAGAAGCGAGCATTGTAGACTTGTGCGGCTATGAACGGGTCCATGGTTTGCTGCAGCTCGTATAGGGTAAACTGCCGTGCTTGAGCTTGTTGATCGTCTCGTCTCCTTTGATTGATTCGCCTTTCGATTTCGCGTGCTTTTGTCTCCTTGGTAGCCCGCTGCTGCTGGAATTCTATCTCCCTGATAACACGTCGCTGCTCGCGCTTGTCTCGGAACCACCTGGAGAGAGAGAAAGCATGTTCTATGACCGATTTACACCGAGACTAGGAATGGGAGAGCGAACTACGAAAAGTGGAAAGACTGCAGTAGCAGAACGAACTTCCTTCATAAATGGTCCTGAAATTCCTTTTTTGGTAGGTTTGGTCTCGGGGGACAGTCAACCGTGGTACGATCGTCGCGGAATGTTCAACAACCAAGTTTTCCAACGCTGGATACTCCGAATATAGACTGTGTCGAAGTTGAGATGCTTCACGGTCTGATGGCTTGCTGGTGTTGCTGTGTCGACGGTCTTCAAAGATGATGTCGTTCTGGCAACACAGTCCAGCATAACTGCCTTCTGATATAAAAAGCGGCGCGAGCGAAGCAACGTCATGATGGTAGCTGGTGTTGCTTCGGTTGTCTTGATGCTTTGATTCGACCGATAGGTCGTCTGGTGCCATTTCGATCGTGTGTTGTTATGTGGTGCTGTTAAGATGACTGGTTTTGGCAAGGCCATGATTTGGCATGATTGATCTCTGACATCGGATTTACACTGGTCTCCTTTGACGAAGGACCAAGTGAGGGTTTGATCTTTGCTATCCGCTTGATGTTTGTAGCGGACCCACCGGTTAATGCACGAGCGTGCAATGCAGGGTACACTCGAATGAATGGAGCGTCTGACCCGTCAAACCATTGCCCGGCCCGGCCAGGGAAACCCCCGACCAGGTGCCGATGTCAGCGGGTTTTTTAACGTGGTTTTCCTACTCTCCACGGGTTTCTTGCATGTTCCTTCGCTCTATGATGGCCATTGCTGACCGTTGGTAACCCCGAAACCGGCTCTGCAGGGCGGCGGCATCTCGTTCGGTGACGGCGGCTTTGGCTTCGGCGGCAGCGGCTTTCGCTTCGGCGGCGGCAGCTTTCGCTTTGGCGGTGGCGGCATCGGACTCGGCCCTCAGGCAGCGGTTGCGCCAGTCCTCGAGCTTGAACGGCGACAGCAACCCATCCACCCACAGCACAACGGAAGCCAACATCTCCTTCCACACCCATTTGCGAAAGAAGCGGGCTTGTGCCCTCTCCTCAACAGTCTTGGCCCAGCGGACGAGGTAGCCCCAGGCGGCAGCAAGGCGCGCGGCGAATGTCGACCACAAGAACAAGATCGGCAAGATCACCGCGGCAGCCATGATGGGATGGGGCAGCGGGCGCTGGACGTTGCCCGCGATGGTGTTGACAGTTTTCTCGATCCTCTCGATGACGTCCTCGGCGACTTCATAAGAATGGGCGTCCGCCCATGCAACAAGAAAGAAGCACACCAGAATCATCGTCGTCATCGTCATCGTGAGTGCGGTTGTGTTGGTCGATCTTTGATGACAGTATTACGGAAATGAATCTTCTGGCCTCGAAGTTCTGTTTGCTTCAGAGTCCCATGTTCCTGCCATTCTACAGAAGGTTGTTTCTCTGTGTGTTTTCCAAACGGTCAGATGCGAACCTGGAAGGCGCGAACGCCTGACACCGGTCGGCATCGAGATGACCTGAGGCAGTAACTACACCCGGGAAACTGTGGACCCTTTGAGTCTGAGGTGTCATTCCTGCATGCTGTTCACTTGTACTTGGTCTGCTCGCATGGAGTGTACAACTTGCTAGACTAGTTGCATTGCAGCGCTTTAGACACTCTGGAGAATACGTGGTCTGGTACAGCCATGGAATAAGTGCTATCAACAATTGTACATACCTACACTAATGCTGGCTAGCTGAGAGCTCATGCGAGTGATATTGAATCTGCTTTCCTCAGGCCCAAAATTCACCATCACTGGCTCTCACTGGCGCTCACTGGCGAGTCCTTCAAAAGCTTGCGGATCGCAATTACAGGCATACTGCACATCTACCATTCTAATGCTCACTCCAGGAGCACAGTGTTCAAGACATGGATCAACCACTCGCCAGTCTCAAGATTCTGAGTCAAGTTGGACTTTGGTTGACTTGACCTCGCCCTGATCCCCTGCAACAGCTCCCGCCTCGACTCTGCCATCAGCAACAGAACGTGCGACATAGATTTCCCCAGTATTGATGACGAAACTTTCCCAAATGCATCTCGAAGGCGTTAGAATTCGCAATGATCGAAGCACCGGGTTTTGATTCTTCCAGGAGAAATATGTGTAACGGTTGGGCTCTGCCCAGGCCTACTCTAGTACGAGTTAGGATAGCTTGTGTATGGGCAGGCATATAAGCAGCTCAGCCCACGTCAATAGTCAATGCAGCGCAGTCCTCCCCTCTCTCTACACCGTTACAATATGCAACTCGATGTAGCCGCAACAGTATCCTTCCCGCCAGAATAGCTTTTCACCACCGCACAAAAGATTGCACTCATGTCTTCCATATCTGCAATTGGTCCACCGACACCGTTGCTTGATTTTCCGGTGATTGCAAACTTGACACCGCTTTTACCAGACCCACTTGTGTGATTCTGCTCCACGCTGTCCAACCACACAAGATCCGCACCCGTCCAGGTGAGAGTCGCTAGAAAGAATGACCGTCTTGCCGATATTGTTTCGTTAGAGATGTTCAAGTCTGCAGTTGCAACTCGCGACGTTTCTATCGCAGACGTCTACGTGGATGGGAATGTCACTTTCGCCTTCTCCAGTTCCATTGATATACGAAAATATCATCTGACTACCGGTGTAAACTTTTTGTGTGCGCTCTACAGGTCTTTGTCATTGCGTTATTACGCACTTTTTGCTTGAGAGGAAGAAACCCACATCACGTGCCCTTTCACTTCACTTGAACTACTTGGTCGGTGCACCTGCCCCTCTACGCTTGGTCTCATAGCCGAGAAACCGTACTGCGCTTTCACTTACACATTTGACCTGTCGTTCTTGAGTCAAGGATTGGCGAGAACAATAGCGCATAATGCCAGAATGCTTCGATCTCGCACTGAAGGCGAACTTGACGACCTGCTTAAGTCTCATACTGTTCATTGTTTTTGTTTCTGAATATTTAAGCACTGTCCAGAACATCGCTTACGAGAAAAGCATCAATCGCAGCTACAAAATCTGCGTGACAAGTGCACAGAGTGTATGTACACTAGAGTGCGAGCATTCGAAGGAAACGAAGAACTCTGAAGATCGCGCTCGGAATTCATTTGCATATGAGATATAGTTGACTACGTCGTATACGGATTGTAGAAGCTTCCTGTCTGATCCGAGGCGGCCTTGAGCTTCTTGTTCTCCCTCCTGAGGTATGTCTTTGATGTAAACGCCATACAAAGTGTCAGACCCGCAAATACGATCTGTAAAATCATAGCCATAGTGTAACGTGGCGAATCGCTGTCGGGAAAGAAGTATGGCGACATCTACATCGAAGGTTAGCACTCAGCCGACTTCATCTTCAAAGGATACTAACCACATTGCCCAGATGACCGCAAATGTTGACAATCGCGCCACCAGCAGCTCGCTTCTCTGGGGTCTGTCCCAAGGAGCTTACTGCCCATGTGTACACCAAGGCGTTTGCTGAGAAACTACCCGAAGTGTATAGGAAGGCTGCGGTGTAGCGAGCTGCAGTGTTCAAAGTAGCCACAGAGATGATAAATCCAATAATGGCACAGCAATTGTTGGCCATGATGTGGAATCCGCGCTCTTTCTGGCGATCAGAAGACCAAGCCACAAGGAAAGACACAGCTGTACCCAAGATATAGGGAGGAGCAGTGAGGAGGAGAGAAACAGTCCTGTTACCAACACCAAATCCTCGTACCATGGTAGGGAAAAAATTATTGAAACCATAAGATGACGTCATAAAAATGTTCATCGAAATGAAGATCTGCCTCTAAATTAGTACTGAGAATATTAATTTGTCTTCAAACATATACTTACGTATGTTTTCACATCTGTAAGAGCCAGACGTAAGCCTTGCCACACGGTAGACTCAGTGTGTGCTTCAACTCGATCGGCTTGGATGCGAGCAACTGCAATTCTTCGCATGTCCTCAGTCATTATCCACATTTGGCCTCCAGATTTTGTATGTGGGTAGTTAGGAAGGATGAAGAAGGCTGTCAGGGCAAAAAATGCACTAAGCGCGCCCTCCAAAATGAAGAGCCACTAGGATGAGTGAGTTAGTGTGTGTAATGCGACACCGTGGGAAGAAACGAAACTTACCTGCCAGCCCTTAAGGCCCGCAATTCCAACCATACCAGACAACACCCCGGCAGCAATCAAACCAGAGAAAGCTTGAGCAAGCACCAATCCAGAGTAGAGGAGAGCAGTACGGAGAGCAAGCTCGCGGCGGGTATACCAACAAGACATGAGGAAAACAGCCTGTTTTGGTAAGCTTTGAGTAAGACCAAATGCTGAAGCGACTTACTCCTGGAAAAAGGGGGGCTTCTACAATTCCCAGCACAATCTGAACCGCAAAGAGCTCTCCGGGAGTGCTGACTCCAGCTGTTGCTGCTGACACTCCAGACCATATGATTGCGCAAATTGGTAGATAGAGTTGTGGACGGACACGCGTGATCAACCTACAAGGGTTTAGTACGGTATTTGAAGCGATATGGATGAAGAGCACTTACATGTTTGATGGGAGCTGTGCAAGCATGTAACTGTAGAACGTTAGTATTGTCATGTGCTTCTAGAAACACACAGTGACTTACCCAACTGTAAGCAGAGCGACCGCTGTACTGTAGTCTGTATTGCCTAGGTTGAGGGTTGCCTCGAAGTCTTCGTCTAAGCGAGCCTGCCTGTTGAATATCATCAACTACTACTCTTGGTGCAAGAGTGAGGCAGACTTACGCAAGGTTATTTCGATTGAGGTAATTGAACACTAGATCTGGCGTCAGGATTCTGCGTTTTTCGAAGCGCGATATAAAATGGACACGCACTGTACAGAATCCATAGCTGGGGCATCAAAGTCAAGTCAAGTCTTCGGACGATCTGCTTCTCCTTGGCTTGCCAGTCCTCGATACCGAGAGCTTCCACGGCATCGTACCTCTTGGCTTCCGCAAACTCAACAGAATGGTTCGTAGGGACAGCCTCGAGGTAAACAGCATCAGCATCCTTCTGCTTTTCTATGACGATATGCGGAGCGGCTGATCCCATCGTGCTGTCATGCACAACCGGCTCTGAGTTCTGAGTGTTCGGTACGCCAGCCATGATGAAGATAGAAAGAGAATGGAAACAGATATCCGCCAACCCTCAGGCAAACATCTGGCTTTTATAGGAAGAGGTCACTTCACACTACCCCAGTTTGATCTCCGACCTGGTACCCCACGTCCGATACCCTGCTCCACATTTCTCCCACTCGGATTTTATTACTCGCAAGGCTCAGCCACCGGAAGTTCGCACTGAAAAAACATTCGTTGTTTTACACTGGATGCATGGCATGCATGCTTGGTCCACATAGTAGGCCGTGAAGCCGTTGTCTGTAGCTAATAGACAAGACACTAGCATTGTGAGATTGTTGCAAACGTGACGACAAGACCGCATAGGGCAACCCGCTCCATCCTCGCCCAGGGACGACAAGAGGCGGTAGTTGTGTATGTAGCTATGGCCTCCGACATTCTTGTGGAGATATGTCTTGGTGTTGTTCGGTCAGCCAAGACAATGGGGCCTTGTTTGGGAGCCAAGCCGGCCCTGGTGCCGAGCAACATTGAGGAATGCGCCGCTGACGCGGGAATTGTGGTAACCGCAAGAAGGTCAGCCAAATGGACCGACAAATTCATGTCGCGAATGTGTGGAGAGTTGGAAAAGATCCGCCGCACAAACGTGCAGCCAGAACGACTGCGCTCAAACGCACGATAAAACTTGCTACATGCCTGCCACCGTTACGAGTCTCTTTTTACTTCAGCATGTGCTTGGTTAAGCTTCCTACGCGGGACTTGCTTCTTACGAGTCGTTGTTACGGTGGATCCACGAGCCATAGTTACATAGTGGCTGGGCAGGGTCAGCAGTACGAAACAACCCGACGCGTATTGGCTTGCGAACGAGACTGTCGGCCGGTAAGGGTTCGTACTATTGGTCACTCGGATCCGACCAATATCAAGGAACTGAGACTCGATTGTGAGGCTCTGGAGCAGTCATGTCGGGGTCTCATATTCACCCCGAAGACAGCCCACAGCGCACTGTAACCTTGAAGTCAAAGCTCTTGTACCTTCGTCCGCGCACAGGCTTTGCCAATGACACCGGCACTCGTATAAAGTCTCCGCGGGACTCTTGGAGGAATATCCGGTGTACAGCTCGTAAGACGTTCTATCGGTAAGGTTGAAAGACCATGACTAGGATGGGGTATCATGGATGTCGATAAGCACAAAGCACTCACAGAGCTCTGAAATGAACGATGTCGTGCTGGAAGTCCAAAGACGCGAGTTCCAGCTGAACGTACTGAATTGTGGAAAGCGTCTGGTGGCATGCTTACAACGGCGGCAGCCACCCCTTGGCAAGCCTCACACAATCCACTCATGCGCGCCTTAATCTGCAGTCGACTTTCACAGTCGGCTTTCTATGGAAGTGGGACAGTTCGCACATGACAAGTACGAGGTCTGCCTGTTCCACGTAGAAAATGAAGAGAAGAACTCTGCAGAAGTGGAGGTTGCTTGGCGCCTTAGAATTGCCATGACTTGCTCCGGGCCCGGAGCCGTCCTCGGAGAATCTGCACCCCGCAAACCCCACACGCAACTCCACACACTCCGCACAGCTGTATCCCACCTTGCGCCCGTCAGCGTTACGATGTGTACATCGCCATGAATGAGTTTGAATATGGTTCATATCTGAACGAGTACGACACCAGCCATACACGCAGCCCACAGAAACACGACGATCTTGCTAGTCCAGCTTGTCAAGCGTGTCGGAAGAAGAAGGCTAAGTGTTCAAGAGAAAAGCCCTGTTCACAATGTGTCATAACGCAGCACCAAACGAACGGGTCTTGTGGAGTCTTGATCAGTTGTCCTGTCTTGAACTTTCGGTTTTAGATGCCAGTCTCGTTGTGTCGAACGCGCTGAATCATCAGCCTCTTTTCCTCTTCTATATAGCACTTGGCCGTCAAGTGGAGATGGGACAGCGCTCCTTATTCTCAACGAGAAGGATGTAAGACAGAAATCTGCAGTAAGCCTCGCGGATCTCTCAGACCTACGTTACGGAGTAGATTATAACATCAAAGATGCTTGGTCTGGCAACCTGATCTACGAAAACGCCAGCCATGTTCACATGGAGGTGGAGAGCCACGATACCAAAGTTCTTCTGCTACAGTCTAGTTGACTTAGATGTCAGTGGAAGCAATGCTGTATCTGTTCAATCGCCTAACATGTGTCACAAGTTGCGCATTTGACGTTTCGTCTTCACGAAATCAAGTTAGTCTATTGGCAGTTATAACCTAAGTTTTCCAGTCGGTTCGGAGAAGGTCCGTATCGATGCCGGTGCAGATTCTCCCCATCTCAGAACCTGCCCATCTCAAGAGGACACAAGCTGGATGTGTCTAAGCTGAATCTCAATATCGCAGGGAAACATCAGGCCCTTGCAGCGGACTATCGAACGGATCAGAAGAGGGAATCAGAAGAGAAGTGGACATGAATACCCCTGTCCGGTCTTTTCATCTTAGTTGTCAGCATGCAAGGAAAGGATGAATTCTCCACGATGAGCACCAATGCTGGCTCTACAACTTCTGAAGACTTAGAAGTTAAGTCTTCAGCATGAAGGTCACTTCTTTTAAACTCCCTCTTTTCAACGTGCTTTTTCAAGCATTGTCGGTCAATGCCGAAACCGCAGGCGGTCTCAAGGTGCAGTCTATCAAGCATCCAGGAGCTCTCCACACTGAGGAAGACCTCCAGAGAGTTTGATCGCACGTACAGCGCGGCGACCAACCATGGTTGAAAGCCTTCCAGCACCTGGAAGTCGATTCACTAGCCCATCCGACGCGCCAACTGACCCGGAAGAGAACCGTCGTGAGAGAAAAAGCTAGTGACTTGACAGAGGATTATGCGTCACTGTACTGCGACATCTATTTAGCATATTGATTGACTTTGAGATACCAGATCACCCAGAACACTACCTACGCTACCGCAGCTGTTGAAATTCTGGACGCCTGGTCGTCCACCCTGAAATTCATTGACGGGTCATCTAATAAGTCCCTTGCAGCAGGACTGTACGGATAGCAATTTGCGAATGCTGGAGAGCTTTTGCGTGGGTTTGATGGCTGGCCTAAGGCTGCACTCGGACGCATGCTGAATAAGGTCTTCGCTCCCACGAACCACACCTTCTTTCTTAACCATAACAACGTGCTAGACCATTGCTATGCAAACGGGGTCTTTGCAACATCGCAGCTCTACTAGCAATTGGCGTGATAAATGGCAACGCGACCATATTCAACTACGCGACCAATTACTTCGCCAGCTGATAACCGAGTAGTGCTGTAGCCAACGCCGCGTTGTGCTTCTCCTCCATCGCAAGCTTAAAGGAGGAAGGCTCTGGAAAGACACTAATGCAGAGCCAAGAAACAGGCAGAGACCAGGGCCATACTCTGCTCTACTTAGCTCTACTCGCAGCGATTAGACAGCAGGGTCTCAGTCAGAGCGTGGAACTCTTCGGATTGTATGGCAACCAGGTTTTGAATAGGTCAGTGAATCAACCACCATACTCGTCTTTCGCCTCTTGACCGACAACAACAGTGCCGAATACGCAGCTAAATACAACGTCGGCCACGATGTCCCCTACCAAGCCTACCTAACCTATCAGAGAAACTTCAGTATAGTCTCGGAGAATCAGCGCTACAACATTCGTCCAGGATTCGAAGGCATCTACTCGCACTATGCAGAGCTCAAATGCCTGAATGCATCGTGGTCGCGCGCTTACCGGGGCATGGTCAACCACGGTCTAGCTGCGAACATCGAGGTAGGCGGTGGCGACTATGAACCGAACTCAGGGGGCTTCGACTCGTTGGGACATGGCACTCTCATGTTCAGGCTCAAGCCTGATTTTCTGGGCAACTTGACGAACTCTAGTGCGCCGGTCACGTAGATTGGTTGAAGTGTAGGGCCAAACAGCTGTAACACGGACGCGTCTTTATGTGATCTAGTAGCGGAAAACATCAGTGAAATGTAGACTCGACGAGCTGTGAATGGTGGTGGGACATGTAGTTTCAACGACCCACTTCTAACCCTTTTCGATCTAGGCGCTCCTGCCGCTTCACTGTAAACACCAAACAGAGCACTAGCTTTCTTTCCTTTCTGCACCGTAACATCCACCATTCTTCGCGATCAAACATGCTGCCGCCGATCGATCCCGCGACACTGCAGCGAAACCCTAACTTTGAGGTGTTATACAAAGATCTGTGCACACGAAAACTAAATCCTGATGGGTCGACACGGGACACAAAGAAGCAGCGCATGCACGATGAGATACGGCGGGTAGGTTTACAACAATAATTACTGTCTGCATGTTTATATGTCCTGTGTCTCACTAGCCATTGGCAATGCTCTCCCTCCATGCTGCCCACTTTCACCCAAACACACCATTCATATGTGCCGTTGAGAAACCAAGATGAATTATCAATTGGCAAACACAAACCTCGCCTCAAATCAAATCCTACTAACGCACCGCCAGAGCCTAGATACCGCCCGTTCAACCCTCCTCTCAACACAAATCCTCATCGACAACCTCTCCACCCTCCCTTCGCGCGCACCAACCCTCCCAGACGACCTCCACGCCTGCATCGACCTCATCTCCGCCCTCCTCAGCGGCCGCATCCCCTCGGTCTCGGACCGCGAAATCCTCTCAGGCGACACAGCCATCTTCCTCGACAACATCGACATCATCGCTTCGGCGCTCTCCACACGCCTCCAAACCCTAACCACCCACCTCTGCACCCTCGCCTCCCCCTTATCCCCCCTTTCCCCCACCTCCCTCGCACCCGCCGCCGAAGCCCTCCTCACATCCGCAACCTGCTCGCTGCCCCACGCCCTCGCAACAGCCCGCACCCACCTCACCAACTCCCTCACCGCCCTGCTCACCACGCACAAACACGTCCTTGAGTCGTCCATCCGCGTGCTAGAGCAAACCCAGCACGGCGCCCTGGCGCGCCACACCAAAGCGCGCGCCGAGCAGGCCCACGCCCGCGCCACGCTGCTGGGGCTGCAGGCCCGCTGCTGGACGGTTGCGCACCCGCCGCCGCCCGAGTTTGTGGACGCGCTGAAGGAGTACCGCCGCGCGCAGGGGAGTGGCGAGCGCGCGCTGAGGGATCGCGCGGAGCTGGCAAGGCAGAGTCTGGTGCTGTATGAGAAGGCCGGGGAGAAGGGGGTGCGGGAGTTGGCGCGCAGGAAGAGGGTGCTGGAGGGGGAGGTGGGGCGGATGGAGGTGGAGATTGGGGATTTGGAGCGGGGAGGGTAGGGGGGGGGGGGGGTGGCAGTGGTGCTGTTTGAGTGCTGATGGTGCGAAGAAAAATCATGGAAGCTGGATGGGAAGCATCCGTATCCGTATCCGTCTCTGTATCTCGAGCAAAAAGACTAAGTGCTCATATACGCTTCTCAGCCACAACCTCATACACCTCATCCACCACCTCACCCCCCGCATCCCGCACCTTCCTCGCCCCCATCCTACAAATCTGCACGCTCTCAATCCTCACACCACGCGCCCAGACATACCCCTCGTACTCGCCCATCAGCGGTCTCGCATCGAACCTGATTCTCCTTTTCCCCTTCCCCTTCCCTTTCTCCTTCGCATACACCGTGTTCAACACGGTAGCATGCAGCCTCAACCCCGAACCCGGCTGCTCATCTTTCACCATCCACCCGCCTGCCTCAAACGCGCTCCTCACATGCGCTGCGAACGCGGCCAACCGGCCCATTCCATCCGCATCGGCATCTGCGTCCAGAGGTGCCGCGTACAGCACCCCCGTCGCGCTGGGGTCGTGCATGGAGTGCAGCCCGACCAGGTTGACGCTCAGTCCTGCTCCTGCTCCTCCTCCACCCCCTCCACCTCGCGGTTCAAACTCGCCCCCATTCTCCACTCCCCCATCGTCCTGCAACCCCCCAACCCGCAACCCCGCCAAACACCCCTTCGCCCCCAGCAGCGCCTCCTCACTCGCCAACCGCATAACACCCAGCGTGAGATGCATACTCCCCGGTGGCCGGACAGCGGCGGGGGGTACAGCGGGCGCCAGGGAGGGGAGGGCGGCGCGCAGGTCGTGCAGGGCGGTTGTGAGATGCGGGCGCAAGGTGGGGGTGGTGAGGGGGAGGGCGAGGAAGTGCGTTAAGGGGGGGTTGGGGTTGCGGGGAGTTGGGATTGGGGTTGGGTTTGCGGGGGGAGAGGCGTGGTGGTGGTGGGGTGGGAGAGGGGGGTGGGCGGTGGATGTGGAGGTCAATGTGGAGGTGGAAGTGTTGTTGGGTTGGTAGCGGGTGTCCTCGAGGAAGTCGTTGTATTCGCCTTTTGTCTTTTTGCGGCCCATGATGAAGGAGGGTCGTGTGAAGTGGGAGGGGCGCCGTGCTAAGTGGAGGACGGGGCTGCAGAGCATCAAGTCACAGTGTGTATGCCGGGGACAAGTGTGGTGGGACAAAAAGACAACCGACGTCAACAGCGGGAGCGGCGTCTGTTGCGCTTACGGTCCGCGATGCTTGCGAGTCGCGATGCTGCGGTTTGGTGTTGCAGTCTGGGAGCCAATCACACACAGTCTCACCATGACGTACCGGTACGTGCCTAAATCACCCCACCCAGCACGTTGCCTCGGACCGTCTTTCGGCGCATCTGCGTCTGCAAGGCTGAGGTGCATGCCATGGCATCGGAACGGAACACGACAAAACATAGACAAGATAGAGAATAGATCGATGCTTTTCAAAAACGCTGTAAGTCTATGGTATCCAAAGTACCGAGTCGTAAAGCAGAACTCAGAGAGGCTGGCTATGGAGGAGAGGGGCACGTCGCGGGCGGGTGGCGGGGCTCATTCTTCGTCGTCGTAGAACTTCTTGAGCACCTTCTCGACCTCGTGGAACTCGTCCTTGGCCTGCTTGATGATCTTCTCGAGGCTCTTGAGGGCCTCCTCTTCCTTGATAGTTTTTGTGCCCGTCTCGTCCTTCAGCTGGCCGTAGTTCTGGATCTTCTCGCACGAGTCCTTGACCTTGGTCAGGCCGAGCGTGGCGGACGAGCCCTTGAGGAAGTGGCCCAGCTCGCTGAGCGTCTTAAGCTCCTTCTTGTTGCTGGCGGGGCAGTCAGCAGGGCACGCATGCAGGGGCAAGGGCAAACGCACAGGTTGGCGTCCATCTTGACAAAGGTGCCCTCGGCCTGGGTGAAGAAGTCGTAGACGATGCTCTTGGAGAACTCGCGCTCGGCCTCGTCTTCGTCCATTTCGAGGATCTGCTCAAAGGTCGAGGGGTCGATGGTGTCCTCGGCGCCGGGGATCGACATGATGTCCTCGCTGCCGTTGACGCTCTGTGCAGGTTAGAGGGGGTTTCGGCAGCAGACGCCCAGTGCAGGGCGGGCGGAGGCAGGCAGAGGGGTGATGGCGGTGCTTGGGGTGCGGCAACGAGACTCTAGGAATGCGCGTGCGTGGCAGGGAGGGGCGTGGGGTGGAAGGAGCAACGTGATGGAGGGGCACACCAACCCTGTCTTCATCCTTTACTGAGCTAGGCGCCATCTTGCTTAGAAACTCGCAACAGCCCGCGAACGACCCAAATCAGCCGGTACGGGGTGAGACACAGCAACACCGCTTCTTCAATGTCGCAGGCGCGGCGATGCGATGCAGAGGACCGGAGGTGAGGCTGGACGCGGCGGATAATTTTTGCGTGTCGCGGCGGGATCGAGCCACGGATGGTACAGACTACGGGGGGCTGGCTGCTGCGGACCGAGCGTGTGCGTGCGCGACCGGTGCTCTGGAAATCCTCAAGTTGGGTTTAGTTTATGACGAAGCTGTAGGGTCGGCCCGCCGAATTTTGAGCGCCGTTGTCAGTGTGTGCGAGGAGACTGGGGGAAGAGACTGGGGGAAGAGACCACGGCGAGGGCACGAGAGAGCGCAGCGGTGAGCGGGAAGCGTCAAACGCGCAGAAGGCCTGTCCCCTCGGCAGTCTGAGGCCTAGAGGCACTGGCTGGTGACTGTGTTAGCCCCCTCTGGTTCGCTCTGGCGTGCAGATTCCTCGGAGTCAGGCTGCCGAAAAGTGCGGCGGCAGCTAATCTGTTCAGGGTAGGAGAGACGACGTAGGCACGAAGGGTTCAATCGGGCAATTTAAGAGAGGGCAGGACGAGCAACTATCAGCGCGAGCCGTCACGGGAGCAGCGCTCCTATAACGGAGCGCTGCCGCGGTCTAGAGACTGTGCAAAGAGACTGTTGCATCACCGTGGATGAGGGGCTTGCAGCGCGATGAGCATCAGAGTAGGCTCGAGGAGGGTGGGTACGCCGACGTCAATGAGCAGCCCTGAGCCAGCGCCGCCGTTGATCGTCGATGCTGGCTGGCTGTGCTGACCGTCCACGACCCTCGCGGCGACATGGCGACGCTGGTCGCAACCCACAGCCAAAAAGTCAAGCCATGCCTTCTCTACATCTACCGTCAAAGCAATGCGCGCGCGTGAGCATCGTTGCCACAAGTCCACAGGTCTGCGGCGGACGAGCAGCAGGCCTCTCGCACTGCTTCGTCCCGGAAAGTGGCATGTTGGACGCCAAGAGGCCTCTCGCACTGCTTCGTCCCGGAAAGTGGCATGTTGGACGCCAAGAGGCCTAGATGTGTTCGAATCTGGTGATGCCCGCTGGTGTGAGGCGTCTACGAGGGCTGCCCACGAGTGCATTTAAAGGAAGGGCGAAGCGTCAGGTCAGGACCGAATGCGAGTTTTCAAAACTACGTCATTTCCACTTTCGTCATTCTGCATTGTGACCCTGCGTCTTCCCGAAGCCGCCTAGCTCCTCGTTACCCGTCCTGCACTGCCATGTACAATATTTGTGCGGCCGAGTTCCGAGGTCGCAGATGAGATGTATTGTTCAAAGACAGGGCTTGTGTAGTCGTTGAAACCAGCGTGCTCGTGCTCAGTAATCGACAGCACGGCTCAACACGCCGCGGGTCATCGCCCTGCAGACACGATTCTCCACAGTCCCCCCCCTCCTTCGGCGCGCAAAACTTGAAAGGAGAGGCTTAGGCGCGGGTCGACTCTGCTCATCCGGCCTGCTCCGGGTCAGCACCAGGTCTTGTCAATCACACATCTGCGATGCATCCCTTGCTCGTCGCGCAATGCGTTGCGGTCCCAGCGGTGCCCTCGGAATGCAAGGCCGGGCTGCAAAGCGAGTCTCAGCCTGTCAAAACTCAGTGCAGTGGAGCTCTTGCATGCCATCGTCATACTCCAGGATCAGCACTGGACCCTGAGCTAGCTCCAAAACGTTGGGGACGCGCTGAGATGGTGTTTCAGTCAAGAGGATGAGCAATGATTGCGAGTCGTGAGGTTAACGTAAATTTTGGTCGTGCACTACGCAACGTAGTCTAGTGCTTGTTTCTGTATAGTACATTGTACCATTCACGCCATGCTATGCCGAATACCCGAGAACCCAAGCAAGAAAGAGCCAGGTCGGCGTTTAGCCCTTGACCTTGTAGATGGCCTCAGCAAGTCGTCCCACGTTTTCGCTGGTGATGCCAGCAACCGAAATGCGGCCGTCCTTGGTGGCGTAGACCGAGTGCTGTCGTTGTCAGTCAAAGTTTGCGTCTACAAAGCGGCAGCTACTCACCTCCTCAGCCAGCTTGGTCATCTGCTCAGCGGTCAGGCCAGTGTAGGCGAACATGCCAATCTGCGATGTGATGTGGCTCCAGTCGTGCTTGCTGCCGAGCTTCTCGAGGTTCTCCTTGAGAAGAGCACGCATGGTGATGATGCGGTCGGCCATGTCCTTGACCTCACCGAGCCATTGCTGGTTGAGGGAAGCGTCGTTGAGGATCTCCGAGGCGATGCGGGCGCCGTGGACGGGCGGGTTGGAGTACAAGGGGCGGACAAGGATCTTGACCTGGGAGTCGACGCGCTTCTTCTCCTCGGCAGACTCGCACACAATGGAGAAGGCACCGACGCGCTCGCCGTAGAGACCCTGCAAGTGTCAGTGAGTACGTTGTCTTTGCGTGTCGGGGGGGGGGGGGGGGGGGGGGCGGGGCTTTTTTGGGGGGGGGGGGGGGGGGGGGGGGGGGGGGGGCCCCCCCCTTTGGGAGGGGGGGGGGGGGGAGGGGCGCCGTGTGGGGGGGGGGGGGGGGGGGGGGGGGGGGGGGGGGGGGGGGGGGGGGGGGGGGGGGGGGTGGGGTGGGGGGGGGGGGGGGGGGGGGGGGGGGGGGGGGGGGCATCGGACCATGTTCTTGGCGAAGGACTGGGCAAGGCAGGGACGGAGACCCTCCTTGATGAAGTGGCGGAGGGCAAAGGCGTCCTTGTTGGTGTCACCGGAAGCAAAGCCCTGGTAGGCCATGTCGAAGAAGGGGTAGTGGTCGCCCTCCTTGACGGCGTCGGCAATCTTCAGCCACTGGTCCTCGGTAGGGTCAACGCCGGTGGGGTTGTGGGCGCAGGCGTGGAGCAGGATGATGCTGTTCTTGGGCATGGCCTTGATGTCGGCGACCATGCCGTCAAAGTCGAGGCCAATGGTGTCCTTGTTGTAGTAGCGGTACTTTTCGACCTGGAGGCCCGAGTCCTTGAAGACAGCGGCGTGGTTCGCCCACGAGGGGGTGGGGATGTAGATGGCCTTTGCGTGGGGGTAGTGACGCTCGAGGAAGGCGCCGCCGATGCGGAGGGCACCGGTACCGGAGATGGTCTGGGTGACGGCGACGCGGTCCTCGGCGAGGGGCGCAGAGTCGGTGCCGTAGGCGAGCTCGAGAGCGGCCTTGGTGAACTTGGGGACACCGGTGATGCCGGCGTACTCCTTGTCGAGGTTGGACTCGACGACCTTCTTCTCGGCCTGCTTGACCGAGGGCAGGACGTAGGGCTTGCCCTTGTCGTCACGGTAGGCGCCAACGCCTGTGTGTGAGGGTCAGCTGTGCTCGCCATGGCGGTGTCGCGTGCTACTGACCGAGGTTGATCTTCTTGGGGTTGGTGTCGGCCTTGAAGGCCTCGGTGATACCAAGAATGGCCTTGAGGCGGTGGTGAGCATGGTCCATCTGCGGCGTCTTCTCAGACGGCACTTACATCCTGCGGCGGGGTTAGCAAGGCGCGACAGTCGGGCCACTCGATGCAATTAACTCACGGGAGGGCCCTGGGCGACGCTCGACCATGCAGAGGCAGCGCGGACGCCGGCCTTGACGGTGAAGTGCTTGGTCGCCGCCTGACGCAGCGCGGTGCGCGATGTGGAGAGCATGATGAGGGGGGTGTGGTGTGGAGTGGAAGGGAGACGAGACGAGACGGGTGGGAAGAAGGAGCAATGGAGAGGGCGCGCGATGCGAAGCTGTGACGAGGTGGATGCCGCGGTGGTCTGAGAGTCAGCCTGTCAGTCTGTCAGTCTGTCAGTCCGGCAGTCTGGGGTAATTAGTTTTGCGGAATTGAGAGCTACGTCGGAGCTTTCGCCGTAGCCGACAGCGCGCCCGCAGCGATTGGCTGGCGCTGGCCTGAGCTCGGCCAGAGCTCGGCCATCCCTGTCCAGGACGCAGCGCGACGCCAGCGATAATTTTCTGGGTCGCGGGCGTCGAGGGAGGAGGCACGCGTGCGCGACGAGCCCTGACAGCCGTCACCCAGCCGCCGCCCAGCCGAGGACCCGTGGTTCGTTCGCAGCAGGAGAGCAGAGAGCACGCAGTCAGCCAGTGCCTAGTCAGTCCCCCGTCGCTGCAAACGTCGCGTCCTCCGCGCCCGCCGCCCTCCTCCGCCGCCGCCGCCGCCGCCTCCGCAGCCTCCGCAGCCTCCGGTCAGTATGCGCCCTGCTCTGCGCCAGGCCCGGACGCTGTTGAACCATGATGCGCTGCAGGCCGCCGTCCCGACCTTCCTCTGCCCCGCCCTGCTGAGGACCCCCGCGCCCTCGTCACGCCGCCATGCCAGGCCTGTCCAGCGCTTCTCGACCCGCGGGCGCGCCCTCACGCCCGCCCTCACGTCCGCCCTCACGACCGCCGAGGGCACCGAGCACCCGCCCGTGAACGCGAACGCGAACGCGCCCGCGCGCAGCACACCGCCCGAGCAGAGGACGCTGCCTCGCGCCTGTCCCGGCTGCGGCGCGCCGTCGCAGCTGGTCGACGCAGAAGAGGCCGGCTACTACAGCACCAGCCGCGGCGCCGTGCGGGCGTACCTGCAGTGGGACCCGCGCCGGGCGCTCGAGGCCACACACGAGGACGACGTCTACGCGAAGGCGCTCCAGGACGCCGACCCCGCGCTGCTGCAGGAGCTGGGCGTGCTCGACGCCGACGCGACCACCGCGGCGCTGCAGCCCGACACGCCCGTGTGCGACCGCTGCCACAACCTGCTCCACCACAGCGTCGGCTCGCCCATCCACCACCCCACCGTCGAGTCGCTGCAGCAGACCATGGCCGAGTCGCCCCACCGCCGCAACCACATCTACCATGTCGTCGACGCCGCCGACTTCCCCCTCTCCGTCGTCCCGCACCTGCAGTCGTCGCTGCGCATCCCCAAGCTGCGCACCCAGAACCGCCGCGCAAAGCACAAGGGCTGGGTCGCCAACGACCGCATCGCAGAGGTGACCTTCATCGTCACCCGCGCCGACCTGCTGGCCCCCAAGAAGGAGCAGGTCGACGCCCTCATGCCCTACATCACCGACGTCCTCCGCGACGCCCTGGGCCGCGACAACAACAAGGCCCGCCTGGGCAACGTGCGCCTGGTCAGCGCCAAGCGCGGCTGGTGGACCAAGCAGGTCAAGGACGACATCTGGGACCGCGGCGGCGCCGGCTGGATGGTCGGCAAGGTCAACGTGGGCAAGTCGAACCTCTTCGAAGCCGTCTTCCCCAAGGGCCGGGGCGCCGACTACCAGGACGTCCGCAAGATCCGCAGCGCCGCCGACCGCGAAGCCATGCTGGCCGCCGCCACGTCTCTCGAGGACCTGACGCGCGTCCAGAAGCAGCTTGCAGACGAAGACGCCGAGGTCGAGCGCTACAACAACAGACCCAAGCAGCACGTCCACCAGCCCCCGCGCGCGCCCGAGCGCGACCCAGAGGAGGACCAAGACAACGACGACGAAGACCCGGATGCCCTGCTGCCCCCGCCGCAGCCCTACACAGCCTACCCCGTGCTCCCCATCGCGTCCTCCCTCCCCGGCACCACCGCTTCGCCCATCCGCATCCCCTTTGGCAAGAACCGCGGCGAGCTCGTCGACCTGCCGGGCCTCGCCCGCACCTCCCCGGGCCTGGAAACCTTTGTGCAGCCCGCCCACCACCAGGACCTGGTCATGACCTCGCGCCTCAACGCCGACCGCCTGACCCTCAAGCCCGGCCAATCCCTCATCCTCGGCGGCGGCCTGATCCGCCTCACCCCCGTCACCTCCGACCTCGTCTTCCTGATCCACCCCTTCGTCCCGCTGCACGCGCACATCACCCGCACCGACAAGGCCTCCGACTACCAATCCCAGACCTCGGACCGCCACCTCCAAGTCGCCCCCATCCTCGCCCCGGACGCAGGCTCGCACATGCGCAGCGCCGGCGTCTTCACCCTGCGCTGGGACGCGACCAAGAAACTGGCCGGGCCCCTGACCAGCTCCGTCGCCGGCAAGATGAAGCCCGAGAACCTCCCCTTTCGCGTCTGGAGCACAGACATCTTGATCGAGGGCGTCGGCTGGGTCGAAGTGAGTGCCCAGACGCGCAGGCCGCAGGGGTGGAGGCCCGTGGGCGTGCTGAAAAAGGACCCCAATCACGCCAAGCACGCGCGCGAGGCCCGCATGCGCGATGAGAAGGCGGCGCGGGATCGCAAGTTTGCGCTGGTTGCAGAGGGCGTGGACGATGCGCTGAGTCGCGCGTTCGCTGGAGACACCGAGCGCAGCGAGGCTGCCAAGTCCCACGAGCACAGCGAGTCCCACGACCACCGAGACAGCGGATCCCACGAGCACAGCGAGTCCCACGACCACCGAGACAGCGAATCCCGCGAGCACCACGGCGACGCCCTGCCCGAGTGGCAGGACCTGCACCCCGCGATCCAAGTCTTCTCCCCCCTCGGCAAGTTCGTCGGCGCCCGCCGCCCCATGTGCGCCAGCACCGTCATGGGGCCCAGGAGCGTGAGCAGTCGCGACAGAGTCGCCCGGCCGCGGCGCAGCATGCGCTCTGTCAAGGGGCAGCGGAAGCCTCTCGAGAGGGAGTGATGGGAGGCAATGGCGGGGGAGGGGTGTATGATACGTGTGTGTGTGTTGGGGTGGAGAGTGAGAGAGCATGTTGGGTTTGTAGTGTACAAGTAGGGTAGTGTATGATAAATCAGTCTATGACAAATATCCATCCATCCATCCATCCATCCAGAGAGCCTCGGATAGAATGGACCTGGACCTGGACGTGGTCCCAAACGCCAGACGCCCGCCATTGTTGTATTGCACTCGCACTCACTCTACCGTGCTATATCGTATCACCCCTCCTCATCACCCCCTTTTTCCACATCTGGTTCCCAACCCCTACTACTCCCACCACCACCCCTACTTCTACTACTGCTGCTGCTGCTGCTGCTTCTTCCGCTCTAGCACCTCGAAAAACGGCTGCTGCTCCTTTGCACACTCGCGCCCGCCATCCCTGTCGCACCCGGGGAAATTCGCAACCAGGTCGCCCTCGGCATACTGGCCTTTGGCCGCGTGCGGGCCCGCGACGTACGCGTTGAGCAGGGACTGCGGCACCATTGCGAGTTTGGCGAGGATGGTGCCGTGCCATCTGGGGTTGGAGGGTTAGAAGAGAAGCGGGATGGGAAAGGTGTGATGGGGGACGTACTGCACGATATGCTCGAGGGCATGAGTCTCCGCCTTCTGGAAATTATAGCTCCGATAGATGGGATCAAACCACGCATCGAGGAAGTACTTGGCCCACTCGCCGTTGCGCACGACGAAGCTGCTCGGCGCCAGCCCGTCCTTGTCCTGCGCGACCACAAAGTCGATCCGGTCGCCCTTGAGGTTGCCAAACGTCTTGATCACGCTGTCCGGCGGCACCACGGGCGCGTTGGTGATCATGTGCTTCTCCAGCACCGCGGGGCGCAGCAGGTGCGTCTCGAGGTTGGTCTCGGGCGACATGATCAGCGCCGTGGCGTCGAGGTACCAGAAGAAGGTCGAGCCCGGGTACAGCGTCATGGCGTGGCGGAGGGCGGGGACGCGGGACCAGGTGGCCGGGGCGTTGTTGAGGGGGTATTGGGAGGGCGTGGGGAAGTGCGTCAGGTAGCCTGGCGCGTGTGAGTATTGGCAGTAGTGACAAAGACAACGTAGGTTTGATTTGATTTGATGTGCAGGCGGGACATACCGTGCTTCTTCGCATAGTCCTCCCTGTTCGCCTTGATCTTCTGCACCCACGCGGGATTCGCGCCGGGGTCCAGCACGGTGACGAGCACGACGGGCGCGCCGCTGCCGACGGCGACCTTGGGGATGTCGACCAGCGGCGCCGAGCTGGCCGAGCCGCCTACTACGCCCAGCAGCCAGAGCAGCGTGACGAAGCCCAGGACCGCGCCGACGAGGACGCGGGACTTGCTGCGCAGCAGGCTTCGGAGCGCCGGCGGCACCATCGACGTGCTCTGGCCGCTGCGCGCGGCGTAGGGCGGCGGCCGCGACGTCTTGCGCGGAGGCATGGCGAAGTGCATGGTGAAGGCGTGGGGCCACGAGGCCAGGTGTGGGCGGGCGGAGCGTCAAACGAGCGTCGCAGCTGGGTTCGAGTTCGGGTGCGAGTGCGAGGCTGGGCGAGGCTACGAAGCCATGTCTGACGTGCGGCGGGATGGCGTGGAGGAGCAGCGATCAATTGTCTCGGGGCCGTCTAAATGACATGTGTCGCCGATAGGGACAAATTATAGAAGCCTTGGCAGGGACCCTTGCGTCGGTGCAGGTCGTGTCCGCGGTGTTGCTAGCGCCCAGTACGGTACTCGGAGCGGACGGTATATATTGGGAGCGCTTGAATCCGCTGCCAAAGGCATCTTCTTGGAAGCAGATCATGCTCCTTTCGCAGCCTCGACAAGTTCGTCCTCCAGCTTCCTCTCCGCGAACCCCTGTCACGGCACCGGTAACACCACAGCACTGGCGGTTGGCTCACAGCCCTACGGCACAGCTTTGCGATGTGCAAGCTGCACGTAACACGATTGGGTGCTTGCCAACGTAACTGCCAGCGCATTCAGCCTCAGAGGAGCACGCTTGCCAAGACTGGAGATGCACCACACGGCCTGCAAGTTCACAAGGCTGGCGGGAGATCACCAAGTGGTCCGCAGGCCCTCGGCGGGTAGCCGGATCGCAATCGTTCAGAGCCTTCGCCCTAACGTCACACTCTCCATCATGCTCGGGACGTAGCTCCTTTGCAGATTAGAAATAGCAAAGGGTCCGCAATGACGTAGAACCGTTGTCACTGTCCGCGCTCATGGAGCGCATATATGGGCGCGACCATCTCATGATTTGGATTGCAAACACAACACCCACACATATCACAATGGTTAACAAGGTAATTCAATTAAGCTGCGACGTAAATCAGTACCCTTGGGGCAGACAGGGTCGCGAGTCCATCGCAGCGACATTATGTGAAAAGACACCCGGCAATAATTTCAAGCTCGATGAGAGCAAGCCATACGCGGAGATGTGAGTCTGGCCACCTCTATCCAGACGTCTCAAATTGACGAGAACAGGTGGATGGGGACATACCCGACATTACCCTCGAAAGTGCTCGAAACCGGCGAAGACCTCCAGGACGTGCTCGACAAGCATCCAGATGAGCTCATTGGCCAGAAGGTCATCAACAAGTTTGGTCACTCGAAGCTGCCATACCTGCCCAAGGTTTTGTCGATAGCAAAGGCTCTGCCGCTACAGCTGCACCCAGTACGTTTGCTCGCTGTCTTATCATCCACTCGCGACTAACATTTCCTAGAACAAAGACCTTGCTGCGAAACTCCACGAAAAGGACCCAGATCAGTTCACCGACTCAAACCACAAGCCTGAGATTGCTCTGGCCCTCGGACCTTTCGAAGCATTTGTTGGCTTCAAGCCACTCAAGGACATCCAGAGCCTGTTGGAGCTGGAACCTCTTCAGAAGTTCCTGCCCGATATCAAGAAGCCTGAATTCGACGACCAGACCCTCAAGCACGTCGTCAAGGTCATGCTCAAGGCGTCTGAAGACGATGTCCGTACGACGAATGAAGCACTGCTAAAGCTGCCCAAGGAGAAGTTCGGCAAGGCGACACACATCCCCGAGCTCATCCCTCGTCTCTCAGAGCAATACGATGTCGAGGACAACGGTACTCTTGTGGCGCTCATCACAATGAACTACCTGCAACTCAACGAGGGCGACAGCATCTACATCCCCGCCGATGGCATCCACGCATACCTCTCCGGCGATATCATTGAGTGCATGGCTCGATCTGATAACGTCCTCAACACAGGCTTCTGCCCACGTGCTGACCGCAACAACGTCGACACCTTCGTTGGGTGCCTGACATTCAGCCCACACGACACAAGCGAGGCGATCCTCAAGCCACGCAAGTTCGACGGCAGCAAGAATGGCAAGACCCAGATCTACGCACCACCAATGAGCGAGTTCAACATGCTGTTGACCACCTTGGAGGCTGGCGAGAGCGACACGGTCCGCGCAATTGACGGCCCCAGTATCATGATCTTGACTGAGGGCGAGGGCACACTGAAGGCAGACGGAAAGGAGCACAAGCTGAGCGCAGGCTACATCTTCTTCATCGGGCAGGGTACCGAGCTGGAGTTCTCAGCAACCAAGAAGATCAAGGCATTCACAGCCCACGCCGAGTAGGGGCACAATGAGGCTGAATCCGCTCCGCGGACATGACGTTACGGCCGATTGGCGGACTTACAACTACCAAGACTTTCTCCGCACATAGCAGACACGAATGTATACCAATGTAACTTGTTCAGGACGACGACGTACGACCGTGAGATTCTACAGTCGGCTGTGCGGATCCGGTTGTGCCGTCCCCCACATCATCCTTGTCTCCCCGCACTCGGTGCATCTATCCCTACCCTATGCGCATCCCCCGCATGGGAGCTATAAAACTGCGATGGACCTCGACGTGTATCTGTATACGGGGCTTCTTCTTCGAATTGATACGCGGCTCGTATTCGGATCAGGTTGCGCAATTGAACTACCTTGATTCTAGCTTTTGACGCGAGGCAAACTAGAGAATAACAGTCTAGGTGTATGCGCTGTAGACACTACCTGAAGAATACTGCTGACACTCCTAGCTGTAATTTGCTTCTGAAAATGGCTACTACGCTGCGCAAGAGGGACTCGATGGAAGCGAGTGTGGAAACACCGCTTTCCACAAAGCCGTCAAGTCCTCGTCCTGATGCAGGAAAGAAGACGTCAATCAGCCTAACTACTTTGCCTCCCTCGATCCGCAATACGATCTACAAGTATGCACTTGACACTGAGCTCGTCAACACCGGTCTGGCCAATGTGTCATACACACAAGCTCTCGACAATGCTACAGGATTATTGAAGTTCACAGCTTCAAGATCACCGTTTCCTGTAGACGCCGGTCTGTTCCGTGTGAACCGGCTTATCAGCAAAGAAACTCTCCAGTTCTTCTACTCCTCAAACCTCTTCGTCCGCTTCAGCATCTTCACTCCCGACGCCCGCCATGCAAAGACAATGCTCATCGATTCCGGCATTCTCTTCGCTGCGTCCCCACCGCTCAACCCCAGCACACACCACGCCCTGGACATATCTCTTGTGGAAAAAGAAAGCACCAAAAAGCGAGCGGTCGTCATGTTCCCAGCACAATACCTCCCTCGACTCATCAACTTCCTCCGCGAAGCCAGCCAGGTGACGAAATCTTGGGGCAGCGCCCGCAGTCTCCACCTCTCGCTCCTCAACAGCTACTCCTTCCCAACCTCGCGTCTGCAAGGCGACCTCCTCGAGCCGTTTCGCGTGCTCAAGGGCTTCGCGTCCGTCACCATCGACGCGCAACACACGCTGCCGCACTATGCTGCCGGGCTGCGCGTATCGATGATGCGCACATCATTCGAGCCGCAGCACTGGCTCGACACCATCACCGAGCTCGCAGACCTCAGCGACGCCGCGCGCGAAACAACCCCCAATGGCGCCGCCGACTACGCCCTGAGCGCCGACTACGCCCAAGCCGTCATCGTCGCCCTCACCTACGGCTTCCTCACCTCCGCAGAAGCGATCCACGGCCCGGCCCACGCAGAAGAAACATTCAAGTCCATCCAGCGCCTGCGCTGGCGCGTCGAGCTGGGGCTGGGCGTGGCGCTGTCGCTGCAGCACCGGGCGCTGGACACGCACAAGGATTGGCTGAGCGATGCGAGCCTGGCTCTGCCGACGCGCAAACACGCTGCCCGGGACCTCTTGCTCGCGGAGAAGAGCATCTCCAAGGCACTCAGTCTCGCGACCGACTCCCCGAGTCCCGCGGAAAACCCGTGGTTCTTGTCGCTCCCCGTGGAGCTCATCCCGCCGAACAAGCAGACGTGGTTCGAGGAGGCGGAGAGGGCACAGACATGGTATGCCTTGGGTGTTGTGCATACGTCGCTGGGCGAGTATCTGTTCGCGGCCGGGGCGTTTGAGCGGGCGCTGTCGATGTGGGGTGGTGAGGGAATTGAGAAGGTGGAGACGGCGTTTGAGAAGGCGAGAGCGGGGATTGAGAGTGATAGGGAGGGCATGTTCAAGGGACGTGTGCAGCCTGGGAGTGGTATGAGGAGGGCGGTGAGGGTTGCGAGGGTAAAGATAGATGAGTAGAGACGTGTTGCGTTGTCTGTGATACTTACGTATGTCTTCCACCCGCAGCGAGTTTCCGACGTCCTCGCTTTGCGATCACGATGTCAATACATTACTTCTCCCTCGACACCAACCCAACTTTACACCCATTCAACCCTGTACACGTAATACTGAACTTCTCCCGCCACTCCTCCTCATCCCGTCTCAAAACCTCAAACTCCTGCACCACCCGCACAACAACATACATTGTCTCCGTAAGCGCAAAGTTCTGTCAACATCAGCATGTACTCCATTCCAACAGCCTCCCATCCACTCACCTGTCCAATACACACCCGCGGTCCCCCAGAAAACGGCACATACGCCCACCCAGGCCTAAACCCAGGCTCCAACCACCTCTCCGGGCGAAACACATCCGCGTCCTCCCCAAACACGTCCTTCCTGCGTTGCATACTATACATGTTCCACCCAACAACACCCCCCTTCGGCACCATCACGGGGCTCAGCCCGTCCTCCCCTCCCCCACGCGGGAGCACAGTGTCGACCAGCGCCTCGCGGCTGTTCATGGGGACAATGGGGTAGAGGCGCTGGGACTCGTTGACGACGGCGCGGAGGAACTTCATGTCCTTCAGGTGGGCGTAAGTCGGGGGTTCGTCGCCGCAGACTGAGAGGACTTCTGAGCGCAGCGCGGAAAGCACGGCGGGGTGGCGGGGCAGCTCCCACAGGATGTTGCTGAGCAGCGAGGCGACCGTGTCGCGGCCCGCGAGGAGGACGTTCAGCAGCTCGCTGCGGATCGAGGTGCGGTCGTCTGTGGATTCGAGGAGGGCGGAGAGGAAGTTGTAGCGGGAGTGCGTGTCGCTGTTGGGCTGGCGGCTGGCAGCCAGATGCGCGGTGATGATGTCGTCGACGAAACCTGTCCTGCCGTGTCAATCACTGGCCACTCCGCAGCGTGTTGAGGATGATATGATAAAGAGAAACGGGATCCCCATACCCTGCATAGTCCTCACACACCTCTTCTTCGCCCCGTTCCACCGATCAGGCACAAACAACGCCACAACCCCCCACCTCCGAAACGCCTCCCGCTCAAACGGATTACTGGCGTAGTCAAACGCCTCGCAGAACCGCCTGGCCTGCTCGCCTCCGCCGCCCCTCCCCAACGCATCCGTCCCCGTGCCAAACAACAACTCGGTCGCAACATCCATACTCAGCTCATGCAGCAGGGGCTGCAAATCGACCGTCGCGCCGTCCGCAGGCAGCACCGCAAACAGCCGCTGCACATGCCTCTCCAGCAGCGTCACATCAGCCACCAGACTCTTCTCGAAGCATGGCCGCAGCAGCTCGCGCGAGTGCTTCCACGCGGCGCCCTCGTTGACAAAGATGCCCTGCCCGAGGTAGCTCGACATCTCGGCGATGCGCTCCTGGCCGAGGCTCCAGGCGGTGGCGTCGGTCGCCAGCACGGCTTTGACGTTTTCCGGGTCCTGCGTGGACAGGAAGTGCGTGTTGAAGACGTAGTGGTGGCGGGTGTGGGCGCGGACTTTAGCGAAGGTCGAGGACATGTAGGGGAGGAGGCGGTGTTGTTTGATGGCGCGGATCTGGGCCCACCAGAAGAGGAGACCGTTGGTGAAGGGCGTCTGGGCCATTTTGGCGGGAAGACAGCCATGTTGTTTTGCGAAGCTGCGGAGACGCACGCCCATGGTTAGTTCCCAGTAAATGCGCTTTGCTGCGTATAGACTGAGAAGGGTGACGGCGATGTTGGTTAGAGTGAAGATAGCCATGTTGAATGAACCAATAATGATGTAGCTCGAGATAAAACACAATACTTGTGTTTATCTCCTGGGAGTTGCGATGTATAAGTATTGGTGTGAGGTCACCACTCGAGCTGACTATGGTCATCAGGCAACCATTGTGCGCCCTTCCCGAGATGTTCCTCACAGAAACTCGGCAGAAGCCGGATTCGAAAAATGCTCCATCAGTATGGCATTGCAATGAAGAAGGAGATACCATTGATGCCTGGTGGGTTGGGGCAGTGAGCTTCACAAGTTAGAAAGGAAAGCGGGGTTGACCTACGTTGGCGCAAGGCAAGTCGTGGGCAGATCGACGAGAGTGACACTTGGTTGCTGACATGCCGGCTAGAAATCGATAGTATCATCGGTTTCATGGAAACAGATATATTTGGTGCAAGGTTGTGCGCTACTTCGGTGCGGTTCTTGCGAAGTGCCGATCATGACACCGCGGATTCATCTGGTTGCCTGATGCAACACGCCGACTGTCCGACAATGCGGATCAAACAAGTACACGAGGCAAGTCACTATTGAAATGTGCAATGATAGACTGACCAGAACGTGGAGTGCAAATTTATATTTTTAGGGCATTACTGGCCGGAATTTGAGGAATGAAAGATCCAATACTTCCAGGAAGAGCACGCGCCATAGTTGAGTTTCGAGAGAGCAGTCTGACCACTGTAATGCACCCTCACAGTTCGCAGATCAGAATCATGCCGTGAGAACCGAAGTCAAGAAGGAAATAGCCAGGAGCTGAAGCTGTTCAAGGCTGGCAATCTTCAATGTCCATGGCCATCCGAAGTATCCAAGCCCAGAACGCTCGCTCGTATGGTTGCCCAGGGGTATCAAATAATTATGGAAAGCAAAACAAAGCAGAACAAAAGCATCGTGGAGTCGCTTGATAACCGTTTAACCTGTGGCTTGACATTGCAACCAAGCAAGGCAGCCAAGTCGTACCTTGTGAAGACACAGCAATACCTCTGAAAAATCCGTTCGCAGACCGAATCGAAGTGTGAGTACCGAAGATAAGAGCATGACATGAAGTTCAACATATACTGGGAAAGAGCAAGACACACAATGCAGCCCTCCCTTGGCACTGTGACAATCAGATCGCTCAGATCTGATGAGTGGTTGTCGGTGACAGTACTTTACGGTCGTTCAGTGGTCACATGGGTTCTGAAGGGCGAGCCGAATCGTTGCGAAATTGAAATACCGACGAAAGGGTGCTTCGTTGAAGCCGTTGATGCATGTCTTGGAGGAGGAGCTGACATGTGCAGGGACTGATGCACGCTACCTTCTTAAGAGTCAAGATATGCATCCATCGCATCCTCGAGATCCTTGTTCAGAAGATCATACTTCACCTCATCATCGATCTCGTCGACGGGAAGATAGACGTCCTCCATGGTAGGAATGCGGGCGATCTCGTCGAGAGGGTATTGATCTACGACTTCAAGCTGTGTCCAGGAAAGTCCAATTGGGCCTTGCTCGCGAGGCAAAGGTGGGTAACGACCGACGCCTGTCTTTGCGCGATCGTCACCCTCCCACTTCATCTCTGCCAAGCACGGCCACGGCGCGACCTCGTCTTTGCCGTTCTGCCAATCTCTACACCATATCGTCTTCTGGCCTAAAGCTCGGCTGAAGTTACCCACCTGATCAAAGTTGCCGACAAGACCGCAACGCCTCATCATGTCTTGCTTCTCAGGAGAAATGGTCAGGCTGGGGAGGCTGAGACTGGTCTCTCGACTCTGCGCCTGCTGCGCAAGCAGCTTCTCTTTGGACGCCATGACAGCCTCGCGATGCGCCATATAGTCTGTCACTCTCCATTTGGCGACGTCTGCATTCTTGAACATTCGTCGCATCGAGTTCCGGACAGTGAGGAAATCCTGGACAGCACGAGACTCGTCTGGGACCCAGTTGCGCGCGTTGCGATGATTGCTGCCTCCACGTAAGAAAGTATGGCCTTGTCCGAAGCGTGGGGTGTTGCGGTTGTGATATGGGACGCGGTGACCGTAGGTAGGGACAGGCGTAAAGTCGTGCTTGCCCTTGTCGTAGAAGTTGCCATTGATACGATCGGTGTGCTCATGCGGATATGAATGCTCACTGTCGTAGATCTTCAAGTCATCGAAGCTGAGGGTTGTGGCACTGAGAGGGCTGATGTTGATCCGCTTGCGCTCGTCCTCGGAGCCTTCATTATCATGGAGGGTTTCACTGCTGTACCCAGATGGTGGAGAGGGCGTCGTATTGCCTTTGATGTCTACTTGCTTCATACCAGTAATAGCTTCGTTGTCAGGATTCGCCACGACGTCAGCCATTGCGCGGGACGATGACCTAGCCTGTGATCGAATCGCTCCGCGATTTGGGGTATGTACAGAGAGCAACAAACTGAAAGCCGAGGGCTGCTTCTGCTTTCCGTAGTAGTTGCGGCTGTGGGTGGGGCACGTACTGGTGGTGTGGAATGAATGGCCGCCAACTCTACTAACTCCACTTGCGCTGTTAGTGGTGTTCTTTGGAGTAATAGAGAGTGCTTAGTACGGCTTGTGAGATGACAATTGGACTTGAGAAGCACGTTGCAGAGTGATGTCATGCGCACGTGAGTCTTGTAAGTCGGTGTAGGTCTTCGTGATGCTTGAAGTGGCCAACGGGGGCCAGCAACAGGTGTTCACCGCCTCGATTCTCAGTGCTGCCTTAAACACACGTCAAACGCTCGTAGTGTGTAGCGCTAGGGTCTGCGGGGTAGCTTGTAGTTCGTGCAGGTGCCCGTGAACGGGTAATGGAGGGGGTCTGAGGTTTGAAGCTCGCAATGTTGCTACCAACTACATCAGCGTGCCGCGTACCGAATCCATATGAGCCATACCTACATGACGGGAGCGGAGTGGAGTGGTGAGACAGTGTGGTGTTTGATCGCGCCAAAGGTAGTTGTTAGGATTCGCAGTCAAGTGTTCAGTGGAGGGAAGATATTTACAATAAGACTGGGTTATACCACCGTATGGTGCTGCCTGAAAGTTGACCAAAGCCAAGGTGAGAGACCTGCTCGACCGAGGAAGCGGTGTATGTACAACGTCGAGAAGGAAGCCTGCGGCAGTGCAAAGTCGAGTGATCACGAGCGTTGTTACGATATGTGTAAGTCTAAGGAGTCGCAGCCGAATTGGACGCTTTAATGAACGATACGAAAGCGTCGGAAGATTCTGACCACGAGTAGGTCAGTGGGGTGAGGACACTGGGGAAGTTTGTTCGTGACTGTAACCGGTGAAGGGGGTTATGTCGCTGCTGTTTTTTGCAATTGCGGGTGTAGTGTTGACTGTAAGCCGAGCGGATAAAATTTTTCTTTAGGCGAGCGCAGAAGGGATAGGTGAAAGGGGACGTTTGGCATGAACTCTTTGTTGTAGAGGAGAATATCAAACCGTACCTCAGAACAGAAGAGACATGCACGCGACTCCCGGCCGCTACGGGTGCTACGTGGATGCGCCCGGCTACTCAGCGCCGGACAAGCCTTCTGTAGGAGGAAATTGACTGATCAGAGGGTGTTAATAGAATAGCGATGCAGAAGGGAGATGAGACGAAGCGAAAATGACAGTCGAGCCATAGTGAAGTATCTGTCCAGCCCGGTACGAAGTAGGAAATCGCAGCTCCGGCATGCATAGCTACTGGTCTTGACATGACTATGGAAGGGACGATGAAAGTCCATGGCGTAAGAAAGCTCCATGTCTGGAATGTACAAATAAAATCGCAACTGCGCCATGAATGCATACTACCTGCCTAAAGCCTACGAGGTCGTCGATCCGTGGATTTTGAACGCACACCAGTTCGTTTGACAACGTCAAACTGTCCCATCGCAGTTGTTCCAGACCAAGCCTGCTGGCGACAGAGGTGAAAGGGTTCAAACAGAGTGGAGTACATCGGGAGCGTCGCCACACGTGACCTTCCGGACGAGTGAGCCACAAGTAGAGTGAGGCGTATGTCGGCAGTCGGGACGTCTCGTGATACTGGGTCAGAAGCTCTAGAATCTTGATGGAGTGACGATGCGGAGGTTGGGATGTAAGCAATCTGTCACGTTTGAGATCTCCCTAACCGCCAGGGTGATGATTGGACACGAGCGCTCCCGTAGCGGGCGCTACTTAGGTACGCTCCGGCCAGCTGTTGATCGCCACCGCTGCATGATGTGTTCACGAAAAACACACCGCAAGCGCTGTCAGGCAGCAATTCGCGCAAGGGATATCGCCGTGATCGTGGCCTTGAGCTCAGCGGCGATGGTCTTGTGCGAAGAAGATGCTCGGGAAGGTTGAGAAACAGCAGCATTCCACGTGCAGAAACACAAATGACGTCTGCTTTGCCTGCATAAAACCGGGATACGACGCCGCTACGCCTTTGACGCGGCCGTGCGGCGAGAGCCTACAAAACATGCCGTGCCTGCATCTCTCAGACCTCGAGCACTTCCTCTGCTGGCGACTGACGCTCGGAGGGCGTGTTCCCTTGCGCCCGACAACGACTCCGCCTGCGATGGGCTGTACGTCACGAGATTGCGCAGGCCGCCAGATCTGTCTCTCTCTCGCGCCCGTACGACTGTCGCAGGCGCCAATGAGCGCAAGCCGTGGAACAAAGAACGCACGCTCAGACAAATCGCGACCGCCAGCCACGCACAAAGAGGATCCAAAATGACAGCTGCGCAATTTTGTTCTAGCACGTTGTTTTGGTCTTCCCCAGACCGACAGTCTGACAAGCAAATGACTGGCCGTCAGTGGCTGGCTCCACCTCCAAGGGCGCCTATCTGGGCCACCACCACGTCCCGGATCCACCTGTTCTAACTTGAGCCTCACTGAGTTGGCTACGCTCTGAAACACGTCGGTCGGCAGGCGACTCCACGAAGTACCATTGGTACCAAGTGGGTCGCCTGCAGCTGGTCCTCGCTCTCTCGCGGTACGTAGCTCGCTTCCATACTGCATTGTGAAGATTGATATTCACGCTTCACCCACTTGCACGTTGTGCTCCCCTTCACCTCGCATCCTCTTCCAGCACTTTCTTGCATTGTGCGGAGCGTTGGTTTCTTATTGTTCTTATTGTCTTGCTTTTACCATAATACCTTTCTTTCGCTGCAGTGCAGCCTATTACTGGAAGATTTCTTATAGCTGGACTATACTCACCAACGCCTCTTCACAAACACACGACGATCTTGAAGACACGAAATCCTAATACACCTTTCAGACCCTGTTTCACGACCATCCACCTCCGCCATGGCTTCCTCAGCGAACCAACAGCAATCCTTCCCGGCTGTGCCTCCATCTATGTCCGCTGGCGATCATGAGATGCGAGACTACTACGCACCGCAACTTGCACCACGACCCCCAATGAACCAAACACCAGACTTCAAACCATACCTTGGCCTTCGAGCTAGGCTATCGCAAATCTGGCTGAATCGCTGGACGATTCTTCTCCTCCTAGTGCTCGTTCGCCTACTTATCGCCATCGCAAGCACCGACTCAAGCCTGGCTTCCGCACGTCGCGAAGCTCTGAGTGCTTGCACCCAAGTCGAGAGCATGGGCAGCTCTATGGCTTCCATGCCTCACTACATGGCGAGGGGCGTCAACGAGATGACCGCCTCTGGGGCTGAGAATGCAGTCAGTGGCCTCATGACCATGTTGGAGATGAGCGTCACTGGCGTTGAGGAGATTGTCTTGTTCGTCATTCACATGCTGACAAGCACCTACCTCTGCCTTATCACCCTGGCCGTGAGCGGCAGCCTTCACGCTGCTGTGGAAATCGGCAACGAAATCAGCAAAACTCTCAATCAAACCATCGAAGAGGTTACTGAGGGCATGGGCGATGCTGTCAAGACCGTCACAGACGGCATTAACTCTGTCCTTGACAAGATCAACTTCAACATTCCCGGCTTCGACAAGCCGGAGATCAACCTGGACCAGCAGATCGCCAAGCTCAAGGGACTCGAAGCACCACCCGAACTCCAGAAAGGCCTTCAAGAGTTGAACAACTCGATCCCCAACTTCGAACAGGTGCAGAACTTTACCGACAACATCATCCGCCTGCCTTTCGAAGAGGTCAAGAAGCTGATTCGGGCCCAAAACAACTTCACCTTCGATCGCGATACACTCCCTATCCCTGCAAAGGAGAAGCTTTCTTTCTGCTCCGAGGGCAATGGCATCAATGGGTTCTTCGACGATCTCATCAAGATGGCCTACGATGCACGCAAGGTCGCCCTTGGCGTGCTGATTGTCCTCGCCATCCTCGTCTGTGTACCCATGGCGTGGATGGAGATGCGTCAATACCGTAGGATGCAAGAACGTGCCGCGCTCTTCGCGGAAGGCCACGACGGCATGGACGTTGTCTACCTGGCCTCACGCCCCACTTCTTCAGGTTTCGGGCTGTGGGTCGGCAGGCGCTTTGGCTCAGCCCGTCGTCAAGCCATTGCACGCTGGGCTTGGGCCTATGCTACGTCGGTCCCTATGCTCTTCCTGCTGGCTCTCGGTGTCGCAGGCCTCTTTGCCTGCTTCTGTCAATATCTCTTGTTGAAGGCTATTCAAGACAAGACTCCCGAGCTCACGGAACAGGTCGCTGACTTTGCTGGCACTGTTGTTGCTTCTCTTCAGAACGCCTCCATGTCTTGGTCCGAGGGCGTCAATGGCGCCATCGGCAAGATGGACGATGAGATCAACAACGACATTCTGGGCTGGGTCAACACCAGCACCACCGCAGTCAACGACACGCTCAACGTTTTCGTGGACGAGATGAGCAAGACCCTCAACGCGACTTTCGGCGGCACAATTCTGTACGACCCTATCAAGGAAGTCCTGAACTGCCTGATCGGCCTGAAGATCGCCTCCTTCCAGAACGGCTTGACCTGGGTATCCGAGCACGCTCATGTCAACTTCCCTGGCGTGGCCAACGATACCCTCTCTCTTGGCGCCGCTGCTGAGGCTAGCGACTCTGACTCTTCTGCCGCATTGCTAGCCGACCCCAACGGCAAGGCGAGCGATGAGATTACCGAAGCTGTCAACCGTGTGATTGAGAAACTCATGAGCGGCATTCAGACCGAAGCGCTCATTTCCGGCGCACTTGTACTCATCTGGGCCATCGTTGCCATCGGTGGCTTTGTGTACGCTTCGACTCAACTCTTCCGCCGCGACCCCGAGACCGGTATTGCCTACTACAACGACCCATCCCACGACGCATCGAAAGCCCCTGTGCACGGTGATTCTGCTCCGCCGCAGTACGTCGCCAACGACTACCAAGTCAACAAGACCGCGCCCTACACAATCACGCCCCGACCCTTCCAGACCATCGAGCCCGACACTGAGAAGATTGGGCAGGTAGGCGCGCGCGCCGTCACCGACTCGGCTCGTCCTGGCCACGTGCGCATGAGCAGCCACGGCACGCTCGCGGACCCTTCGCCTCTCGACGAGAAAAACAACCCCTTTGCTGAGCGGTGCTGAACCCGTCCAGCGTTCCCTTTGTCGACATCCCGACCGTCTACCACTGACCGCTGCTTCTGCCTCTGAGTCTCCACCAGACAGGCCGGGGTGTCATGACAATTGCGAGTGCAGCCGTAATTGCTCAGACCATTCTTGGTCTCTTGAAGTTTCATTCCACGTTTTTCGATGATGCGCCAGATGACGCGAATACGCTCTCTGGCGTGGAGACGCGCGGGTCGAATGAGCTTTGCTCTTCTCCGCGTTGTGTGGATTGGTGCACACATTTTCCTATTCAATACCCGATTTGTATTTTGGTTCATTCTGTGCTGTCATTGCTCTGCTTTTGCGCGTCGTTGAGAGACCCCTCCTGTATCCCCTGCTCAGGAAATGCAAGTCAATCCCCCTTTTCCACATCTCACATGTACGCACGAGAGTATCATGTATTGTATTTCCTTTTGCAGGAGCCGATCTCGAGATATGCGACCACACTCCCCCTCCCTTTTTCTTCATCGTAAGGCGAGCTGTGTGGAGTGGTTGCGACGCACGGTTGTATCTCTCTTTGGTTAGTCTGTCCCCGAGGTCCCTTACGCCCGTTCCTCTCCAGCGCGCCCTGGAACTCTGCACTTCCCTTGCTTGCCCGCGCGACGCGCCCGCTCCTCCCGTGGCTTGCCCGTTGGACCCCGGCCCCTCGCGCGCGCCTGCTCAAGGCCGCAGTGTAGAGACGCAGGCTGTGCGCTGTGCACGAGCCGGCAATATGTGGACATGATTCGCTCATTCGCCGCCCTCTCGAATCTTTTCGACTCGTCTGTTTCTCTTACCACCGGCCCTCTGGCTGTATCGCAAGACCCGTTGTGGCCGTTGCTTGGGGGGAAACGGAGAGCGCGTGCTGACTGGTAACGAGCGTTATGTCTTTCCTCCTGCCCAACCCACTGTCCCCGCCTTGCGAGGGGCGACGGAGAGTGGAGGGCAGATGTTGTTGAAAGTCGACATTTTTGCGCCTGTGTACGGCTGGTTTTGTTTATCAAGTAAAAGCAGTCCCCGTCCCTCGGATGTGGGGTTGGTTTTGCGTGCGCTTGCGCCGCCGCTTGAGTTGATTTGTGGCTTTTGCCCGACCTGTATGAACGGTGGTAGTGGAGTGGAGTGGTGCCTGATGGCTCTTGGAGACGGGCGGTTCCAAGGCGTTCTTGCACGCAGTTATGGTGGAAGAAAAGCGAGGGAGACAGTCTGGTGTCCGCTGAGGACTGTAGATAGCAAATGGCAATTGCCCCTCATGTCGCGTTCCACGTGCGCTCCTTGCCATCACACTCTCGTTTCCGTCCATGCCTTGTTTGTCTCTAGAGTGAAGTGAAGTGGAGTGATGTGTGACTGGGCTGTGGTGGACGGCTGCATGGCGCACGTGGGAGCTTGGACGTCGATGACATGGGCAGGGCGAACCACGACGCACCAGAGCGACGAGCTCCCGATGCGCGCCGCAACCGCAACAGCAGCAGCAACAACAGCAACGGCGAGCGCACCACGACATGCGCGCCACCACATGAGCCGCCGAGCCCGCACGACGCGCCCCGACCGCCCCGACCGCCCCGACCGCCCAGCATGCTCTCTGCGTTTACGGCGCGGCCGATTGTCGAGCTGAAGGCGCGCGACAAGTCCAAGATCGAGTCGATCCTCGCGTACGGTACGGCGCCCGCCATGGCTGCACGGAGCGACGCTGACCTTGGTGCGCACAGGTGACCGCGTGCTCGTCGGCCTCAGCACGGGGGCGCTGCGCATCTACCGCGTCAACGAGGAGGCAGAGCAGCCCGCGCCCGCGCCCGACACGACGCGCAACGGCAATGGCGACGCGAACAACGCCGCCCACGACGAGGGCCCCGATGCCGCCGCCGCCACGCCCACGCCTGCAAAGCCCCGGGCGGCCGACCTGCTGCGCGAGGAGGACAGGTTCTCGCGGCGCCCGGTGCAGCAGCTCGGCTTCCTCAAGGAGACCAACATCCTCATCTCGCTGTCGGACAACCACGTCTCCATCCACGACCTGCACACGTACCAGCTGCAGGAGCGCCTCGAGAAGACGCGCGGCGCCACCACCTTCGCCGCCGCCAGCAACATCGTCAAGGACCCCGCCACGGGCATCCCGTCCATTGTCAGCCGCCTGGCCGTCGCCGTCAAGCGCAAGGTCATCCTGTGGACCTGGCAGGACACGGAGCTCAGCGGCGACGCCACCGAGCTGGCCCTGATGGCCTCGGTCAAGAGCCTGACCTGGGCCTCGGGCACCAAGCTGGTCGCCGGCATGGACCCGGGCTTCGTCATGCTCGACATCGACACCCACGCCGTGCACGACATTGTCAAGCCCGGCGCTCCGGGCGACGCGGGCGGCCACGCCGGCGCCCGCTTCGGCGCCGTCTCGTCCTCGGGCATGGGCTACATGGGCATGGGCAGCTGGGTGCCCAAGCCGCTGGCCACGCGCCTGGGAGAGGGCCAGATGCTGCTCGCCAAGGACGTCAACAGCCTGTTCATCGACGCCGACGGCACCGCCCTGGACAAGCGCCAGGTCCCGTGGCCCTTTGCCCCCGAGATGCTCGCCTACTCGTACCCCTACATGCTGGCCCTGCAGGCGCCCTCCAAGGGCAGTCTCGAGGTCAGGAACCCGGACACGCTGAACCTGCTGCAGAACATTGCCCTGCCCAATGCCACCTTCCTCCACGTGCCGCAGCCCAACATCAGCCTGGCACACGCAGGCAAGGGCTTTTTGGTTGCCAGTGACCGCTGCATCTGGCGCATGGGCGCCGAAAGCTACGAGAAGCAGATCGACCAGCTGACTGCAAACGGCCGCTACGACGAGGCCTTGAGTCTGCTGAACATGCTCGAGGACACGCTCCTCCAAGACAAAGACGGCCGAGTCCGCGAGATCAAGACGCTCAAGGCCGAGGCCCTCTACCACGACAAGAAATGGCACGACTCGATGGACCTCTTCATCGAAGCCAAGGCCCCGCCTGAGCGTGTCATAGCGCTCTACCCGCGAGCTGTCGCCGGCGACCTGTCTTCAGAGGAGAGTGTCAAGGGCGACGGCAGCGTGGCAGACGACGACGAGGTCGAGAGCGAGAAGCACCCAGAAGAGAGCGAAGAGATAAAGAAGATTAGCAGGGAGAGCACATTCAACCCCGCGACCACCATCGGGCGATCCATGATGGGCAGGCTGGTCGGCGGCCATAAGAAGGTCGACTCGGACACGGCGTCCATCCGCTCGTCGGTCCGCGATGACGCAGCCGAGACGGCGAGCATCAGACCAGCAAAAAAAGTCACAGAGACGACACAGCCCGATAAGCAGCTTGACTTCAACAACGCCGTGCGAGCTCTGCAGTCGTATCTCGCTCAGTGTCGTGTGCAGATCAAGCGCTACATTGACACTGACGGCAACCTCAAAGAACCACTCCCGGCTGCGAACGACAGTCAGCCTGAGCTCAACGAACCACCTCCCTTCCACTACTTCATCCAAGACACTTCTAGTGAGATCGACTGGACCGCAAAACTGCTCCATGTCGCCCAGCTCGTCGACACTACCCTCTTCCGTGCTTACATGCTCACCAAATCCTCGCTGGCGGGCTCTCTCTTCCGTCTGCCGAATTTCTGCGAGCCGGATGTCGTTCAGGAGAAACTGTACGAGACTGGTCGCTATGCAGACCTCATCGACTTCTTGCATGGCAAGAAGCTGCACCGCCAGGCGCTTGAGCTGCTCGAGAAGTTTGGCAAAAACGAAGCAGACGAAGAAGTCGCGCCCGCCCTGCAAGGGCCGCAACGCACTGTGGGATACTTGCAACAGCTTCCGCCTGAGATGATCGGTCTGATCCTCGAGTTCGCCGAATGGCCTCTGCGCACCGACCCAGCTCTGGGCATGGACGTGTTCCTGGCAGACACCGAGAACGCCGAGACGCTGCCCCGGCAGCGTGTGCTGGAGTTCCTGGAGAAACAGGACCTCAAGCTTGCGGTCAAGTATCTCGAGCACATCATCGAGGAGCTGAACGATCTCACGCCCGACTTCCACCAAAAGCTCGTGGATCTGTTCCTCGAACGGTTGCGGTCGGGCACGTTCGAGGGCGAGGAGGAGAAGGTGGCGTGGCGCGAACGGCTGCAGACGTTCCTCAAAACGAGCGGGAATTACAACAACTACCGCGTGTTTAAGCAGCTGGCTCCGGATGGTTTGTCTTCCCTGTGACTATGAGTTTCGAACGGCGATTAACGATTGACAGACCCGGATTTCTTCGAGTCCAGAGCCATCGTCCTCAGCAAAATGGGCCAGCACAAGCAAGCCCTCCAGATCTACGTCTTCCAACTAAAAGACTACTCCAAAGCCGAAGAGTACGTCCCCTCCCTTTCTCTCCCCTCCCCCAACTAACCTCCCAAACAGATACTGCAATACCATCTTCCTCACCACCAGCGCACCATCCAGCACCCCGCACCCTCCTGGCGACCCCCAAGAACCCTCCATCTACCACACTCTCCTCGCGCTCTACCTCACCCCCCCTCCCCCGCACGCCCCCAACTGGCCCCCCGCCCTCTCCCTCCTCAGCAACCACGGCGCCCGCCTCCCCGCCTCCACAACCCTCGACCTCGTCCCCCCCTCCCTCCCCGTCGCAGACCTGCGCTCCTACTTCACGGGCCGCATCCGCGCCGCCAACTCGGTGCTCAACCAGGAGCGCATTGTCGCGCGTCTGCGCGGCGTCGAGAAGGTCGAGGTCGAGGCCGCGTTGCGCCTGGGTGGCGGGTTTGAGAAGGCGGATAGGGCGAGGCCGCCTGCCGGGTTCAATCGCAGGGTTATTGTTGATGAGGAGAGGCATTGTGCGGTCTGTCATAAGCGCTTTGGTGGCAGCGCGATTCGCGTCTGGCCCGATGGGAGTGTGGTCCATTCCGGGTGTATGAGGGGCAGTGTTGGGAAGGGGGGGAGTGTGGAGAGGCCGAGGGCGTGGTGAGGGGGGGGGGGGGGGGGGGGGGGAAGAGAGAATAGAGAAAGAGGGGAGCAGCAGGAGGAGCGAGTGGAGTGGAGTGCACAGTTGTGTTGTGTTGTGTTGTACCTCACACGTGCGATCGATCAGCGCGGCTGGTCTGAACGGTGTGCATTCACTATCTAGAAACCCCGGGTGGTCGGAAACCGTTAAATCCTTTCAATGGGCCTGTTCCTGCGCTCCCCACGGCGGTGGTCTACAAAGCTCCGTCTATCACGATATATTACGTTACGCCACGCCACACTACACTGCAATCAAAACCTTTTTCACCGCCAATCTACAACTTCGCCTTGTTCTGCGGCTCGTCCGTCTGGTTGCCGTTGCGGTCGAACCAGATCTTCTTCTGGCTGCGCAGACTCTCCTGCAGCGCGACGCCAATCCTGACAGCCTGGTACGAGCTCTCGATATCGACAGGGACATCGGTGTTGTTGAGGACGGCGTCGGTGAACTCGTTAGCCTCGGTGACAAACGCCTGCTCGAAGCGCTCGTAGTAGTTCTGCGGGATGGAGCGCTGCACGCCATTCGGCAGGTGGGCCTCCATGAGGTCGGTGGCCGGGTTGGAGTTGACGGCCAGCTTGCCCTTTGTGCCGATGATCTCGGTCATGTCGTGCTGGCCCGGCGCGTTCATGCGCGAGCTGTAAAAGTATGCAATCTGGCCGTCGTAGAACTCGACGATGCCGACGCCGTTATCGACGTCGCCGTACTTGGCGAGGTCGGGCTCCAGCGCGGTGATGCCGAAGGCGACGACCGACTTGACCTTGGGCAGATTCTTGCCGTTGGAGTCGGCGCTGAAGTACCACAGCGCGAGGTCGATGTCGTGGATGTTGCAGTCGACGAAGATGCCGCCCGAGAACTTTGCGTATTCGACGAAGAACCCCGACGGATCGTACTTGTCGCAGGTCTGGGAGCGGAGGATGGATGGTCGCCCGACATCGCCCGACTTTACGAGAGCGTAGGCGTTGCGGTATGAGGCGTCGAAACGGCGGGAGAAGCCGCACATGACCTTAATTTTGGGGTGGGCGGCAGCGGTCTTGAGGAGGTCCTGGCACTGAAAGCTGTTAGCTAGACGCCTCAATTGAGAAAGAAGAGAGAACACATACGACTTCAAGCTTTGTGCTGAAGGGCTTCTCACACAGAACGTGCTTGCCGGCCTTGATTGCCTTGATAGACTGCTCGGCGTGTGCGGTGGTGACGGTTGCAACGACGACTGCCTCCAGACCCGGGTGCTTCAGCATGTGTTCGTAATCGCTGTAGATCTTGACGCCAAACGGTTCGAGGTTCTCCTTTGCCCATGCTGCCTCCTTGGGGTCTGGTGTGAAGGCTGCCACAAGCTCGGCCTTGGGTGTGCGGTGCAGGAAGTGGAGGGCGTGACGCGCGCCCATGCGGCCGAGGCCAGAGCAAGCAACCTTGAGTCTGCGGAGCTCAACCATTGTGGATGTGAATTGTGAAGAGGTGGGAGGGGGATTGGAGAGTAGAGTAGCAAGATGCTGAGCGTAGAGAGCGAGCAACGCACAAGTTATGCTTCGTCAACAGCATCGCCAAAAAAACACCGTTGGTCATAGCTTCAAAGGGTCTGTAGCACTATGTAGATCCGGTACCCGAACATCCATGCTTGAGCCGCATGCTCCAAGTTCAAGAACCCGAGCGCCCCATTCAGCAGTCTCCTCCACACTCTCCCCATGCTTATGTAGAATTCGCGCCGACTTTCTCCAGACTTTCAAGACCTCGACACGGCGGCTCTCCCCACGTGGAAGGACTCGGGATTCAAAACACTAACAAGACACGCTGAACAACACATCGCCATGTTCACTTGCAGATGCTGGGGCCGTCAAAGTGGAGCAGAAGTGGAGCGAATGTGGAGATGTGACGCACTGGGTGCTCGTCGGACCTGGCCAGAAGGGGAAATCTTCTCCTTTGAGAATGCCTTCCCCGCAAAACTCCACCGCATTTTGAGCCTTCGGCTTCTTGGTGTACATGAAGAAGGCGAATTGATGATTTCACACGTCTGCCTCCAAGCTGGCGGATACGGCTGTTGATGCCGACGGCAGAGATGGCTTGTGCTCGTCAGTGGGGATCACGGATCGTACTGCAGCTCGCAAGTGTTTGCTGAAGAATTCCCCCACATACGTCATTGCTTTTGTTTACAAGAACCATCAAATTTACATCGCAACAAGTCCTCAGAACGCGAAGAGTATCTACAACTACGGCATGCTCACAGATTCGCCTTCTCCTCTCCAGTCTCAAGCACAACCTTGATGACCAGTTTGCCATCGTCGTCTTTCGTCCTACCAGCCATGTCGAACGCCTCATCAGCTGCCTCCAGGCCTGTATATCTGTGCGTGACGAGCTTCGAAAAGTCAGGGTATTCTGGCCCCTTCTTCGACACAACCTCAATACCCGTGGGGTACGTGTTGGCGTACCTGAACACGCCGAGGATGTCGACCTCGCGAAGTGCTGCAGCAGAAATAGGCAAAGTCTGAATTGGCGTTCCCATACCAATGAGCAGCATCTTGCCTCCTGGTCGAGTGGCCTGTCCAATGTCAGTATCTGCCTAGCATTATGCGAGGTGCTGCTCACGTATATTGAGGCCTGAACGCACGACGGCACGCCAGTGCATTCAAATGTCGCATCCACCTCGCCAATCTCACCAGCACTACCCTTGGGTGTTTTCCCTATCGCTGCAGCTGTCTCTTTCGCAATCTCGAGCTGTTCCTCGATTGTGCTGCCGCGCTTCATCGGCACTGTGAAGGAACGGTCGGCGAAGTGGTTCTGGACCGCAAATTCCACTCGCCCCTGATCGATATCTGCAATGACGACTGTGCCTGCGCCGGAGATCTTTGCCATTGCTGCGACCAGCAGACCAACGGCACCCGCACCGAAGACCAACACTGTCGCACCAGCTTGGAGTTGCGCCCTCTTCGCTGCTTGAATGGCCACGCTCAGAGGCTCTAGTAGCGCGCCGAGATCAAGAGACATGTCCTCCGGCAACCTATGCTAGTCAGCGCACCTCCGTAGTGGTGCAATTCTGAGACTTACTTGTGGCACCAAGCGGCAGGGTGGTTGATTCTGTCCTGCAGCGTCCCCTGGGCGTGTGGGAAGCTCTTCGCGCTACTCCTGAACCTCATGCTCTTGCAGATGTTGTATCTTCCCTCCTTGCACCTCTCGCAAATTTCGCAAGGTTGGCCGACCTCCAGTGCCACCTTGTCGCCAACATTGAAGTTCTTGACATCTGATCCAACACTAACTACGACGCCTGCAGACTCGTGGCCGAGCGAGAGCGGTTCCTGGACGATGATATCGCCATTGCGGTTGTGCCTGTAGTAGTGGAGATCTGAACCGCAGAGTCCTGTCGAGCGAATGCTGACTTGCAGCTCCGTTGGGCCTGGAGGGAAGATCGAGCGCGACTCCTGTGTGCGGTTAGTGCCACATCTTCGGAAATCTGAATCTTCGCCTTACAATTTTGAGGTCTTTCGCGCCGTGCAAGACAGACGCACGAATCTGCTGGCCGGACACGTCAGGCTTGTCAGCCGTCGTGGTCTGGGAGTGGTTTTCGCACATGGTGCAAGTAATTAACGAAGATTATGAGTTTTACTGCCTGTAAGCATAAGAATAGCAATTGTCGTGCAGGTATGAGGAAGAGGAAGAGCCCATGCCCGGAGTCATCCTCCTATTCCACGGAAAACTATTACGCGCATGCGGCGAGCTTTACCCTGAAGCACACGGATCGTGGAGAAGCTTCCCACTTCGGCATTTGCTGCCCGCATCTTTGTCGCGCGTCGGCGTTTGAAAATGTGGGGTCGCGTTCCGAGCGCCTTCCGATCTTTGATCAAGCTTGCAGCATGATGCGCTGGGATTGAGGTGCCGCGGGCTTGTTCTCCCAGATAATCGCTCAGTCAAAAGGTAGATTCGACTTTCCAATCCCTACCGAGTTCGAACTTCTTTGAAGCCAGCATTCTCCTCGTGACTATATTCCGAGGGCATCAGCGTCATTCCGACCATAACCAGACATTCAGCAAGCACAATGTCCACCGTACAGCAGTTATACTCTCTTGAGGGGCAAACGGCCCTCGTCACAGGAGGTACACGGGGAATTGGCCAGTCCATGGCCATTGCTCTTGCAGAAGCAGGCGCAGACATTCTGCTTGTACAAGTACGTCAAACACCTCTTCAACCCCACCAACAAGTCCCTAATAAATTCCAGCGCGACGACTCCAACCAGCAAACAAAACAAGTAATTGAGAAACTAGGCCGCAAAGCAACAATATACACCGCCGACCTGTCCTCCAACGACTCCATCACTCAACTCACCCCCAAGATCCTCGCAGACGGACACCGAATCCACATCCTGCTCAACTGTGGCGGCATCCAAAAGCGACACCCTGCGCACCAGTTCCCGGACAGCGACTGGAACGCCGTGCTGCAAGTGAACCTCACCAGCGTCTTCACACTTTGCCGCGACGTCGGCGCGCACATGCTCTCGCAGCCCGCCGACCTCCCTCTGCAGCGCCGCGGCTCCATCATCAACGTCGCCTCGCTGCTCACGTTCCAGGGCGGCATCACCGTTCCCGCGTACGCCGCGTCCAAGGGCGGCGTCGGCCAGCTCACCAAGGCCCTGAGCAACGAGTGGGCGAGCAAGGGTATCAGCGTCAATGCTATTGCGCCGGGGTACATTGCGACGGATATGAATGAGGCGCTGCTCAAGGATGAGAAGCGCGCGGAGAGCATTCTGAGTAGGATTCCTGCGGGTAGGTGGGGCAGTCCTGAGGATTTCAAGGGCGCGGTGGTGTTTTTGGGAAGTGCGGCGAGTGCGTATGTGTCGGGGGAGGTGCTGACTGTTGATGGAGGCTGGATGGGCAGGTAGAGTTGGTTGTGGTTTGTAGAAGACAATGGCGGTGTTAGTAATTGAATGCATAAATCCCTGCTCTTAGTGTTGAGGAGCTACACCATATGGACAGGAGGGGATGTTCACAACAAGATAAAGTTTTGTTTTCTGCGCTATAGCTGAGTGACTACTTCTTTATGATTGTACACAGCATGAGACAGCAAAATGAGATCAAGTTGGCGTAATATAGATTCATTGAATTCGTGACCTTTTGTCTATCTCGGGTATACTCTCACAACTTGCTCCCAGAAAATCAACCAGAAAGGTCAATGCCTCCAGGCTTATCCGCAAAGCCGACATCAACGCCGAAAGGCGGGTAGACGTATCTTGTGGGGCCGTTCTTCTTCTGGACGGCCTCAAGGTTCTCAATATCGTCCTTGTCCAGCGAGATGAGCTTGCGGTTCTCGTCAATGCGCGACGGTGTGACGGACTTGGCAAGCACGGAGGAGTTGCGAGCGAGGTGGTAGGAGAGGAGGACGGTGGCAGGAGCGACGTCGTGCTTCTTTGCGACGGCGATGACGCCCTCGTCCTTGAAGAGGGGAGAGCCTGTGCTGCCGAGCGGGCTGTAGGCGGTGATATGGATGCCCTTCTCCTTGCAGAAATCGACAATCTCCTGCTGGGGCAGGAGAGGGTGGTTCTCGATCTGGTTGGCAGCAGGCACAATGGAGGCCTGTGCGAGCAGCTTCTCGAGGTACTTGACGGAGTAGTTGGCAACACCGATGGCCTTGACCTTCTCGGGGTTGGTCTGAATAACCTTCTCGAGGTTCTTCCATGTGTCGATGTGTGTGATAGAGCGGTCGAGATCACGGCTGCCGTCCTCGTGCTTGGGGAAGAGGGGGTGGTTTCCTGAAGGAGTCAGTATAAGCACACTTCACGGGGCTACTTTGTACTTACCATTGGGGTTCATGGGAACCGGCCAGTGCATGAGGTAAAGGTCGACATAGGGTGTCTTCAGCAGATCCAAGCTCTTCTGGAGACCCTCCTCAGCGCGGGTGTGGAATGTGCACCAGAGCTTGCTGGTGATGAACAGGTCCTCGCGCTTGACGATGCCACGCGAGATGACATCCTGAAGAGCCTCACCGACCTCGTCCTCGTTTTGGTAGCAGAAAGCGCAGTCAATGTGCCTGTACCCGCCCTCAATAGCGTGGATCACGGCCTTCTTAACCTCACCAGGCGCAGACTGCCACGTTCCCAGGCCAAGGGCGGGAATTGTGGCACCGGTGTTAAGGGGGATTGCAGTGTTCATGTCGGGCTGTGGATTGAGGATAGAATCAGGAGTGGCTTTGAGAATGAACTTCGAAAGAGTGGGATTCATAGCAGTACTCAGTATATGTATCTAATATGGTGGGGTGTAGTATGGGGGTCTTCGGCTTCTTCTGGGGGAGCTCAACCGACGTCACCCTGTGATTGATGAGATTAATTCTTCCGAATTCCGATGGCGGGGCACTGGCGGGGCAATGTGAGCAGAAACCGACCCTGTTGACACTGGATCAAAGTTGATGCGCGCCGGTGCGGCTTAGGTTACGGAAAAGCCTGCGGAGGCTGAGTTATGCCAAGTGGCTGTCCTTGCCCTTTTCATATCTATCGGGGAAGTCTCGACCGAAGGATAATCCCAGTCACATGACCGGCCTTTTGCTCAATGTCCGTCATCACGCAGCGCTCCCGCATGATCAACGGCCGTTCCACAACCGACGCTAGCGTCGCCGTGTCGAGAAAGCGGCGAGAATTACTTTGTCTGAGCACGAGCTGGCTAGCCCACCGCAGACGACGCCTTTGGGGTCCACATACCGCTCGACGATGTGAAAGCTAGCAAAAGCCAGCCAACCAACTATTGCGCATTTCTACGGGAAATCGGTCAGCTCTGGACTCCAGAACCCCAGATCTCTTGTCTGTGGCAGAAGTGGCGGGCAGAATTTCCCCGCAATCTACATTCAGTCCTCCATTGCGGAGACTTCTCGTTTCAGTGGACCTGAGATAGAGAGCGAGAAGTCTCTGTCCATAGAGAGGCTGTTTCTGGCCATGGTGAGGCTACTGGACTTAGAAAGCATCCACCGACGTGGGCTGGGGTAACAGAGGATAAGTATCTTCGCAGCGCGCGTCACCATCTCAGTATCAACAACAACTTCTTTGTGTCCTACAACTTCTACTACGATCTCAAATTTTACCATCATAACTTGAAGAATATCGGCGAGAGTACACGCCTTACAACCCACATACATACACATACATATATATACCACAATGGCACCAGGCGCCATCTTCGAGGAGCCCAATGTGGCCGAGAACTTCAACGACCACCGCGATGGCCTTGCCCTTGAGGCTACATCAGACGCGATCGACGACGTCAATGTCCTCAAGGCCGCCATGAAGGTCAAGCAGGGCACTGCAACTCAAGAGGAGAAGGACATCTACACACAGTCTCAGTTCGACGCAGAAAAGGACAAGACACAATTCCGTCAGTACGAGGATGCATGTGACCGGGTCAAGAACTTCTACCGCGAGCAACACGAGAAGCAGACCGTCGCATACAACCTGAAGGCCCGAAACCACTTTCACGGCAAGACCCGTGCGGAGATGACCATCTGGGAAGCCATGGAGAAGCTCAACACACTCATCGACGAGTCAGACCCCGACACATCCCTCTCACAGATCGACCACCTGCTGCAGTCAGCTGAGGCCATCCGCCGCGACGGCAAGCCTCGTTGGTTCCAGCTGGTAGGCCTGATCCACGATCTGGGCAAGCTGCTATTCTTCTACGACGCCCAGGGCCAGTGGGACGTAGTCGGTGACACGTTCCCCGTTGGCTGTGCGTTCGACAAGCGAATCATCTATCCGGACACCTTCAAGGGCAACCCGGACTTCATCGACCCCGTCTACAGCACCGAACACGGCATCTACGTGCCCGGCTGCGGCCTCGACAACGTCATGCTGTCATGGGGTCACGACGAGTATCTGTACCACATCATGAAGGAGCAGTCGACCATCCCCGACGAGGGCCTCGCCATGATCAGGTACCACTCGTTCTACCCCTGGCACAAGGAGAACGCCTACAGGTGGATGATGAACGAGAAGGACCACAAGATGCTGGAGGCTGTCAGGGCGTTCAACCCGTATGATCTGTACAGCAAGTCCGATGACATCCCCAAGGTCAGCGAGCTCAAGGAGTACTACCTTGACATCATCGATGAGTACATCGGCAAGGACAAGAAGATCAAGTGGTAGATTGTGGAGCTATTTGCATGTGTGTTTTTTCTATTTTATACTGTTACATAGCGATACGGTGTGCCAAGAGGCCCGTAAATGAATTCCTTATTTTACTTCATCATTAGAACTTTCCACAGCTTATTCGGTGTATAATAGTCTTCTACGCAATTCATAGGCGAAGACATTTCGCACTTACACTGTGAAATTCCCACACGGCGTTGGTTACTTGCAACTGTGGGAGGATGTAGGGGAGATGAGTTCAAGTCATGTTCCTGAGTATGGTGTTCTGGTCTTATGACGCGAGCTTGCGGTTGTAAGTATTCGAAAACTTGTGAGTGTGGCGGGGCGCCACCGCTCCCACGTATCGAAGCTCTGGAATACAGAAATAGGGGAGGTACAACGTTGCAAAGGATCATGTTCTCGTGTTCCATGCCACGTTGTCATCATATTTCATCTAGCGAGCCTTTGTATATCAACTAGGCGTAACGCGAGTCGTATGCATCATGGACAGTCGTTCTCTCTATTTTCGCCGTCTTTCTTAATCAACAACCGTTCACCTAACTGGCAGGCCCTCCACGTTATCGAACGCAAAGCTTGGGCTGCCAGGCTCTGCGCTGCCCGCCTGCGGGGGCAGCTCCTTCCTCTCCTCGCCCTTGCTTCCATCCTCCTTGACGACGACACCCTCCTTGCCACCATCAGCAACAGAGATGATTTCGACATCGACGCACTTCTGGATCGTCTGCTTGAGACCGGGGACCATGGAGCGCAGGGTGTCAAGCTCGTTGAAGGCCAGCTCTCGGTTGAGGACGACGTCGGCAGGCTCACCAGCGTCGAGACGGCGCTTCAGAGCGTTGATGAAAGGCATGGCCTTCTTGGATTCAGACTTGTCGATCTGTTTGCTGAGAGCCTTGATGTCAAGGTTGGGGTAGTTGTCGCGGATCATCTGAATGTATCTGGACATAATGTTAGCATGCTGTAAGCGAACATGGTGATGGGTGGTCGTTACTTCTTCTGCCAAGCCGGGAACTCCTGCGCTGCGAAGATGGTGATCTTCTTCTCCTTCTTGGGGTCAAAGTTCGCAGCCTTGCCCTTGCTGAGACGCTTGACGGCCGCACCCTCGGCAGAGGTGATGTTTGACTGTGTTGTGCGAACGAAGTCACGAGCAGCAGAGAGGCGCGCATTAGCCTCAGGAACCTTAGGCCACTGCGCCTTCTGAATAGTCTCGTCCTTCTTGAGCACCTCGAGCCAGATATGCTCAGCCCAGTGAGAGGCAATGGGGACGATCATCAGAGCCTGAAGTTCGATAAACTTCTTGACAAGGTCCTCGTGCATACCGATACCCGCAGCCTTTGTGGCCTCGCGGTAGAAGTCACGAGCGGATGTGAAGTCGTGGTAACCAGACTTCAGAGCTGCCTTGTACATTGTGCCCGAGTAGTGACCGAAGGTCTCGGCGACGAGTGCGTTCATCTCGTTGTCGAAGAGGTCGTCGAGAAGAACGTGTTCGCTTCCACTCTGACGCTGAATAACGTCGGGGTTCCTGACACGCTCCTTCTCCTTCGTCTCAGTGTACTTGGACCCATCTATGATTGTGATCTTCTCGCGAACAAGCTCCTCGCACCATTTGCGAAGTTCGTACATCTTCAGAATGTTGGCGTTGGCGACAGTCTCTTCGAAGTTGGCGTCGTTCATGTCGTCTCCGGCATCCGCGAGAGCCAGACGTGTGGCGTCCGCGCCGAACTTCTCAACAGCTCCAGCGATGGTGAGGAAGTTACCTGTCGACTTACTCATCTTGTCACCGTTCAGAAGAAGATGCCCGTTGACACGGAAGCTGCGCGGCCAGTTCTCCTGAGGGAAGATGGCAGTATGAACATAGAGGTTAAAGGTCAAGTGGTTCTGGATCAAATCCTTACCACTGGTACGCATGTCAAGCGGGTACCAGTAGTCGAAGTGTCTCCTCAACGTCTGCAGAGCCTCCTTCGGGATGTCCGATGTGGGCAGGTTGGTGCGCTCGCGGCGGCCGAAAGCGTAGTCCCAGACATCGTCATTGAACTGCTCGGGCTTGATGTTCAGCGGACCAGGCTCCTTTCCAAACATGTCCTTGTGCAGGAGGTGAGCGAAGGAGTAGTATGCCTGGTAGATGGTGGAGTCGGAAAGAGACTCGACCATGACAGCCTCGTCCCAAGGAACCTTCGAGCCAAGACCGTACGAACGTGCGCAGGCCCAGTTACCCAGCCAGTCAACAACGCGCAGGAACTGGTTCTTAGCCTCAGGGTAGTAGAGGTTGAGCTCGTTCTCAATGTGAGCGCGAACCTTCTCTGCCCACTCGCCGTCACCGCCGTTCTCCGCGGTGCCATAGTTCATATACCACTGATCGAGCAGAGCAGCGACACAGTCGTCACCGCTGCGACTCATGACCTTACCGTCAGGCTCAGCATATGGGAAGGCATCGCCAGCATCAATAAGCTGCTTGCGGACGAGAGGCTTTGCTTCTTCGACAGACTTGCCCTTCTGCTCACCGTAGACCATTGTACCCTTGTAGAAGCCCTCCTTGTAGGCCTTGTCCTTCGCTTCTGCAAGCTTGGCGGCGTCCTTGGGTGACTGAATCTTCAGATCTTCGACGAGCTTCTTAGCACAGAGGTTGCCGTAGGTAGGAGTGTCAATGATGGGAAGGATATCGTCGAACTTGACCCACTCCTTCTGGATGCCGTAGTATTCGGCTTTCTTCGCCAGATCGAAAGATGTGATGTAGTCGTCGGGCGAGTCGGAAGGAACGCAGGTAACGACCGCGGTACCCTTGGTGTCCTTGACGGTCTCCATAGGCAGAATGTAGACCTCCTTGTGAACTGAGAGAGGGGCATTGACGGTTGTGCCGACAAGGTCCTTACCCTTGAAGGTCGCGATCTGGTTGATCTTGCCCTCCTCAGGGAAAGTGCCGGGTGTGCCAGGCTGGTAGCTCATGTTGCGTGCCGCACGCTGACTGCACACGAAGTACTCGTTGTCCTTGACGTGGAACAATCCATATTCGATAGAGGGGCCGACGAAGCACGAGGTTTGGCCGTACATAGTCTCGGGTCTTAGGGTAGCGGGAACGAAGTATGCGTTGGCGCCCTCGGGGAGCTTTCCGTCGATGATAGCTTTTGCCGAGTCTGACCATGTGACTGCCTTCATCTTCAAAGCTGTGTACTCCTGTACGCCAACACCCTCGCCAGATTGCCTGTCATGGTCCATACACGCCTGACCATCCTTGGGACTGTAGATTGTGTACCTCTTAGCAAAGATGATCTTGCCGAGCTCCTTGAGCTTGCGCATCTGCCATGCTACAAATGAGTCGTAGTACGGGTTAGCGTCTGTGGTGACGAACTGTCGTCGCCAGTCTATCCTGGCACCGAAGTTTGTAAGATCGCGCTTTGCCAGCGGAGGGAAGAACTGGATCCAATGATACGGGTCGGCGAACTTGTGAATCTCCTCAACCGGGATGCCTTGAGCAAGCATAATCTGGAACTGATACTTGGTCTTGATGGTCTTGGCGGCTGCTTTACCCTTGGTAGCCTTGAACTTTGTAAGGTCAGTCTTAGCCTCTGCCTGTGTAGGCGCAGGTGGCTCTTGTGGCGCGTCCATGACATCCTCAACAGGGCAGCGCTCAAAATGCTTGCCAAATTGCTCGACTTCCCTCACAAGCTTGTCTGCGCATGCCTATATAGTCAGCGTCTCTCGCCCGAATTTCAAGTGGATAGTGGGGCTCACTTTGATGGGCATGCCAGTCACGTGGTAACCGAGTGGGAACAGAGTCCGCTTTCCAGTCATCCTTTGAAAACCAGCGGTGAACTCAACCTTCGACGCAGTGAATCCATGTCCGGCGTGGAGGGTTCCGTTCATGTACGGGTAGGCGAAGTTACCGAACCATTTTGGGTGCTTTGCGCGTAGGTCTTCCGGGTTGGTGTCGAATGGAACTTCTTCGAGAGATGGTGCATCCGGCTGGAAAACCCCCTGCTCTTCCCACAATTTTTGATACTTCTTCTCAGCTTCGATCAAGGTGTCCCTCTTCTCTGTGTTCTCAATCTTGAGCGTCTTGTCCTGGGTTTCCTGCGGCTTGAGCAAGTCGATTGTCGCAGTAACAGCGTCCTTTGGGACGTCCTTTGGGACTGCTGCCTCCGCCATATCTTTGAATGTTTGAAGTGGCAAAAGGGAGCGTGAGAAAGAAGCAGCTTGCTGGATGTGTCAAGGCGGGACACTGAATGACTGGGTAGCGCTTTGGCCGCCTCTCCAGCAAAAGTGCGATTGCCAAGCCTGGCTAGCGCGAGCCCTGCGCGCCGCTGCGGAGGTTTGTTCGAACATCGAGAATCGAGGACTGCTGCGCTGCTTTCAAAACCTTACTGTTGCCGATTGTCGCATACACGTCCGACGCCATGTCGGCAATGGGCTTTATCAACCGCCTGCTGGGCAGGAAGCAGAGCAAGCTCCCGCCCTTCGACTTCTCCCGCAATCGATTCCCCGCAAAGAAGCAATGGCCGCCGAACCTCCGGGAGCTCACTGAGAAGCAACAATTCTACTTCGAGCGCAAATTTAAGCGCCGCACACGTCTAAAGTCGATCAAGCCACTGTGGAACAAGTGGACCAAGATCGTGCAATGGAGCATGATTAGCTTCATCGTCGTGCACGGCGTCTTCTTCTACGACTTTGCAGCAGACCCGATGAACCCTACGCCTGGAAAACAGCCGTTTCAAGGACTGCGAGATAAGATGTGGGCGATACTGGGGAACTTTTATACACAGAGTCCATCTAAGGTCGGCGTGCCAGATCGGGGAGCGCGAAGGGTGGAACCGATGGGCAGCCCCCGGGCTGGCGTGGAGGAGTTCGACGACGCAAGTCCGAAGGCGGGCTGAAATTGGAATTGGAATTGGAAGACAAGTCTCTGCATGTTAGCGACAGGAGTTTTGGAATGTAACAACAGATGTGAGCATACACAATACTGAACATGTTCAGTTAAGGTGCCTTGTAGGGGTGAAATGTTCGGCGAACGAGCCCAAGAGCCAAGGAAGAATATCTGCCGTGAATTGTTTGAAGGTGCCGTACTCAGAAAAGAGTTCCAGGGCAAGAGGCTACTCAGAGACCCCGGAATCTAGGCATCCGTAAGGAACAGAGCTCTCTTGGGTGAGGGTGGTCTTCAGACAAGAGTCGGTCTCACTGCTAGAGTTTTATCAGCCAGGAACGATTTTTGCTCTTCCCTATCTCCTGTACCACGACGGCTACACTAGCTGCAGCTAGTCGTGCTTGAAGGGGTCTATTGGGAACATCTTCTTGCAGCTCTTAGGTACAATTAGGCTGGTGAGAACAAACAACAAAGGACAACTATTTTGCATAGGTGGTACAAGAAGATCAGAAATGGGGTGAAGCTTGTCCATGGCTGATCGGAGCTGGAACCGAGTCACGACGATTAGCTTTGGTCACTACGTGTTCCTGTACCGCTCAGCGCGCTTACATATCTTATTGCAATCTGATATGTACTCAAAGAAACCCAGAACATCTATTTCGCTGACTATGACTTGGCAATTGACTGTACACTCCGCAAAACTTAAACGTCAATGAGGTTCTCGTCCTGCTGCCCATTCTGACTCTCGTTTTGGGCTGCGTTGTCCTTTGCATCTTTCGCAGCCGCAGTCTTCTTGCTGTCACCCTGACCGCGACTTCTCTGGTAGTACTGGTCAAGAACCTTGGCAGGAATACGGTTGAGAAGCTCCTTGGGGAAGATACGGAGCAGAGACCATGCAAGGTCAAGCGACTCGAAGATGGTTCGAGACTCGTATGCGCCCTGAGCGATGAAAGAGCGCTCGAACTTCTCGAGGAACTCCAGAGACAGCTTGTCCTCCGAAGACAAAGCCTCCTCACCAACGACTGCCTTCATAGCAGCGGCATCACGACCAATGGCGTACTTGGCGTACAGTTGGTTGGAAACATCGCCGTGATCCTTTCGGGTGCGACCCTCACCGATAGCAGACTTCATGAGACGAGAGAGCGAGGGCAGGACGTTGATCGGGGGGTAGATGCCCTTGTTGTACAGCTGACGATCGATGAAGATCTGACCTTCCGTGATGTAGCCTGTCAAATCAGGGATGGGATGTGTGATATCTGCATAAAGTCAGCTCGTGCGCCGTTGAAAACAAAATGAGGCGGTGCTCACCATCGTTGGGCATGGTCAGGATGGGAATCTGGGTGATGGAGCCATTTCGGCCCTCGACACGACCAGCTCGCTCGTAGATGGTCGACAAATCCGTGTACATGTAACCAGGGTAACCACGACGACCGGGGACCTCTTCACGGGCAGCAGACACCTCACGGAGGGCATCGCAGTAGGACGACAAGTCGGTCAAGATGACCAGGACGTGCTTCTCGAGCTGATAAGCATAGTACTCGGCGGTGGTCAGGGCGAGACGAGGGGTAATGATACGTTCGATGCTGTTGCGCGTCAGTAAGTCGGCCTGAAGCTGTGATGGGCACTCACGTAGGGTCGTTCGCCAAGTTCAAGAAAAGCGTGACACGCTCCATACTGCCGTTCTCCTCGAAATCCCTTGTGAAGAAACGGGCCGTCTCCAAGTTGACACCCATAGCACCGAAAACGATAGAGAAGTTGTCTGCGTGTCCATCATGTACGCCTTTGTCGACCCTGGTGGGTCCGCTGACCAAACTGGCCTGTCGGCAAATCTGGGCGGCGATCTCGTTGTGAGGCAGACCGGACGACGAGAAGATAGGGATCTTCTGGCCACGGGCAATCGAGTTCATGGTGTCGATGGCAGAGATACCGGTAGAGATCATTTCCTCGGGGTACACCTGATGGGGTCAGTTGCATACTGAGATTTACTGCAGGACGACGTCTTACACGCGAGTATGGGTTGATGGGGCTACCGTTGATATCAAGGTAGTCCTCAGCAAGCACTTTGGGACCCTTGTCAATGGCCTTTCCAGATCCATCGAAGATACGGCCCAACATGTCCTCGGAGACACCAAGCTTCAAACTGTGCCCTGTGAACTCGACTTTGGTCTGTAGTTGTCAGATCTGTGCTCCAAAAGCCGTGAATTCGCGTGTACCTTCTGGACATCGATGCCAGATGTGCCTTCAAAGACCTGGATCGCAGTTAGGGGCGTGTTGGATTCGAATATTGGAAGCCAAGTGTACCTGGACAATAGCGCGGTCACCTGCAAGCTGAGATTAGCTTCTGCGCGACGGTGCAGGAGTGCGCCAGCTTACCTCGAGCTTCGAGGACCTGTCCAGAGCGCTCGGTGCCATCAGGCAGCGTGAGAGAGACAATCTCATTGAACCGGGGGAATTTGACCTGTCCACCCAGTGTGTAAGCGGATATCAGACTGCGCCTGTCTTCGATGGCTGCGTACGTTGTCGAGGATGACCAGAGGGCCGTTCACGCCGCCGATGGTGTTGTACCGTATCCGTGGCTGGACGGACATCATGCGGGGGTCGAGGCTGGCCATTTTGGCGGTGTTGATGAGCAGTTCGCGGGGGTTCGTGTCGCTCGGAGGCAAAGAGTTCGGCGGGCGCAATAGGCGGTGGTCCTCGTTGGTCTGGGTGACGAAGTTGGAGGTGGGCGAGCTAGTGTTGGAACGTCGGTGCGCTATGACGATTGCCGTAGATAGCTTCAAGCCGCAGCGCTGCGTGTGCACACTGCTGCAGACTGCACCAGCACAATCTACCATGGGAATTCAAACGTCCAAAGCTGGTTTGCATTTACGTGATGCAAGGCAGATGGCAACTGCATTTCTTCTGCCATGTGTTGTTGCAAGCAGGAGCTCTTGAGCCAGCCAGTAGACAATAGGAACGCGTCGTCCTCACATACAAAGGCATACAACACACATGCTGACGGATGTCAAATTCAAAAAAAAAGTTATCATTCAAGTCTACACTCTCTAAGATAATCCGTCCATCGCTACACTCATACCAACTCCAAAACTAAGGGTATCATCGTGCAAGTGTTGAGCGTGCGCGGGGGTCGAATTTGGACATCTATGATGCTTGTTAGCGAGTGCTTCAGAAGAGCATACTGCGAAGCATTTCGTGTAAAGTGCCAAAGGTCAGACATCCAAGGAAGACATTCGTATTGCGTTCAGAGTCTCAGTTAAGGTTCATAGGTCGAGACTAACGTGGAAACTGCGAATAGTGGAAGATTTCATCATATAGATGGCGGTGGGAAAGTAGGAAGTAATGTGTAACGTACCATGACCACAGCTGCACGAGCTGGCAATGACTGGAGGTCAGTAGCGAACAAACGCGCAGGCGCTGACACGAGTGCTGCACGCGGCGGCAGGCAGCGATTCTACGTGTACTCGGGAGCCACCTCAGACATGTCAGGTGTGTGGGTCGCAGTCGAGCTTCTACTGTATCTGTGCTGGGCTGTTAGCGTTGTGAAGCCCGGGATCTAGCAGCAAAGAAGAGTAGATGTGGAGGTCAGACAACAGTACTGGCAAGTAGCAGTCGCCCGGCGAAGGGCAACCGAACAGCGCTGCTTTCTTCAAGGTCGAATCGGATTGGAAAAGAAGTTGCATGAGTATCATCTCGCCAAGTGTGCGAAAAGCTGGAAAAAGACGTGCGGTGCGGACTTACTCGGCAGTGTGGCCTGGGAGAGCCCAACACGAGGCTCACAGGCGGCGCCGGCGTGCTCAACGCGACATGGCACTGCGAGAAACTCGGTGTTGGGCTGGTGTCGAAAAGTTGTTGGCGAAGAAAGTGCAGAAGGCGCTGGAGAAAAGTGAGGGCTGTGTTAGCGTGGCCGCCAAGGCCTGGCCCGATTCAGAAGGCGTCACCGCCGCCAGCAGGCTGTGGGTACGGCCTCATTACCGTGGCTCGTGGCTGCTACAAGAGCATTGCTGCAGACAGAGTCCAAAGCCCGACGCGCGATCCAGTCTTCTCGTCCGCCGCGCAGACGTCTTGTGGTTGCGGAAGCGTGCTGCGAGTGCAAACCACGCTGTCCCGGTTCCAGGCCAGCCATCCCCTAGCCGCTTCTTCGCACGTCTCCGCAGATCACCTTTGACACCACCACCATCGAGCGCCCGTGTTCCTGGCACCACCTCAGGCCTTGGACCCTCTGCGCCCGGCAGACGCCTCGTCGCATACTCGTCCGCGACCCATCGACCTGCCCAGCGCCCATTGCGGCCGTTCTCCTGTTACCGGGGCTCGCTTTATCTTCGCTCTGCTGGCGGACCGGCTGCGACAACACCGCACCGCACGACCCCATATAGCGCCAGCACCCGCACCAGCCCTCAACACCCACCCACACCACCACCCCGCGCGCCTGCGAGCCTGCGCCGCCCATCCGCGCGCCCCGGCCGCCCGTCAGGCTTAGTTGTCGTCTCTCCGCTGCAGCACTTGCCGCTCGCCGACCAACGCGGCGCCTGTCACGCCGATCGCGACTTCCGCGCGGGCATCCCACACCTCACCGTCGCCGCGCTCTCGCGTGCCAGACGTGCAACGTTACCTACCAGCTGGATCGCTGTATCGACACGCGGTTGCTCTTGACCTTTTCCTTGGCACTGTCGCCGCCGGTCGCGCATGCTGTGTGAGCGATAGCAGTACGGACCACGCACCCCGTCACTCGGCCATTTCCAATCCCCCGTCGCGTTCTCCGCCCCTGCTCCACCCGGTAGGTCCCCCAAGCCGGACAGCAACGCGCCTTTTTGCGCACATTGAGCGAACAAGATGATGACGACAAGCTATCCGCATAACGGTGGCATGCACCCTCAAGGGTTGCCGCCCGGGCACCCCATGGCAGGGGGAGGCCCGAACCCTGGCCAGCATATGCCGCCAGGTATGCATCCAGGTGTATCAGGCCCACCCGTGAGCCAGGCAGGGCCTATGATGGGCATGCAACCAGGCATGGGGCCAAATGCTCACGCGCTATCCCACCTGCAGCCCCAGCAGGCGCAAATGTTCCAGCAGCAACAACAGCACCCTTCGATGAGTGAGTCAAACCCTCTTGCGCTTCCATTTCATCGACTGACAGCACTCCGCAGTGAACCCAGCCATGTTGCAACGCCAGGCTCATCTCCAGCAGCAGGCTTACATGCGACAACAACAATCGCAACAAATGCAACAACAGCAAGGTGGCATGGGCATGGGCTTTCCAAATACAATGGGAGGCATGACCCCGCAGCAGATGCAGCAGATACGGGCGCAGCAGCAGATGGCACAGGGACAACCATTTGTCCAGCTGCCGCCACACATATTACAACAGCAACAGCAGTTGGCGAATCAACAAGGCGGCAATCCTCATCAAGCTGCTGCTATGGCACAGGCGCAAGCTGCGCATCAGGCCCAGCAAGCTCAGCAGCAGCAAGCTCAGCAACAACAACAACAGCAGCAGCAGCAGCAGCAGCAGCAGCAGCACTTGCAGCAGCAACAGGCAATCGCGATGCAGCACGCGCAATCCCAATCAAGCAACCACAGTCAATCAGGGAATCAAGGGCCACCGACAACGTCGCAGCCACAACAACAACAAGGGCCGTTACGTCCACCATCCGCCATGAGCCACCAGGGTCAAGCGTCACCTGCTGCTCAGCCTCAACCCCCTCAACAGCCGCAGCCGCAGCAGCAGCCGCAACAGCAGCAGCAGCCGCCGCAGCCACAACCGCAACAGTCGGGACCTCAACCTCAACAGCAGACACCGGCACCAGCCCAGCCGCCGAGTCTGCCCCAACAGCCCGGCCAGCAACCCCAGAACCAAGCTCAGATGCAACAGCGCAACGCTGCAATGGCACAACAAGCCCAAGCCCACGCACAAAGCCAAGCACAAGCACAAGCGCAAGCTCGGTCGCTTGCAATGATGAAGCAGAACCAAGCGCAATCTGATGGGCAAGGAACATTGAAGCTGATGAATTTCGTGGATCGGCTAGGCAAATTCAACGTAAGTGCAGTGGTGCTGTTTGCAGACATAAGCTAACACAAATAGTCGTCTCGTGGAGAACAGAACCAGGTGTCTTTGTGGCAAGGCTTCGTGGATAAGTTCTTCAACGAGAGTGGTTCGTTCATACACGTGCTCTATTCAACATCGGCAGAACGAACGAAACAATTTGAAATTGTTTGCGCTGCGTTACCACGCTACTTTTACACGGTCTTCAACACGGACATCCAGAACATTCAAATCACGTTGGATGGAGCCAAGGAAAACAACGGTCCCTCGGAGACTAAGGTCACCTGCGATCGCGCAAAGTTTATATACACCTACGAAAACCAGTGCCAGGTATATTCCCTCTCAACCGTTTGCATAAGCTTCGCACTAATCATATTGACAGGTCGTCTACACTGGAAAGCTAACAGCATTCTGGTCAGGCTCTGACAAGATGGAGTGGCTACAATTTGAAGGAACAGGACACCAACAGTATATTCCACGAAATGCTCTCGAGCAACTATTTCAGCAACCATCGCCCAACCCAATGAACCCGAACCAGTCTCCGCGCATGAACAAAAATTCAGCCAAGAACAAGCAGCTTCAACAGCGTAACGCACTCGAGCCCCCTGAGTCGTATCTGCCTCTGTCCAAACTGCTCAGTACTGGCGTCACCGACCTAGGCATACCTCCTGCACTGCAGCATTATCTCGAGGTCAGCATCTCTCAACGCTTTCAACCTGTGTACCGACACTGACCGGACCAGATTTACGAAACGATGAACAACATGTCAAGCTTGATGACCCACTATCTTGAGAGCTCCACCATGAAACCTAGCGAGGCGCTCGAGTCCTGGAACAGCATGATGCAAACAACGTCCGGCGCCATGGTCCAGCAAAATCCACAGATGCAAGGTCAGCAGAACCCTGGCCAGCAGCAAGGAAATATGCCGCCAGGAGTACGCGGACCCCAAGGTCCGGGTCAGCCCGGGCAACCAATGTTCATGTCACCAGCTATGGCCAATCAGTTACTGCCTAACGGAGCTATGAATGGATCGCCTCATATGATGCACACGCCCTCACCTGCATCCCATCAGATGGTCAAACAACAGAGTCAAAACTCCCATACGGCGAGCGTCAATACCTCGCCTAACATCACTGGGAAACGAAGGCGGAGCACCGTCAAGATAGATCAGGACGATGACGGCCCCAAGATTAAGCAGAGTCCGCGAGTTGGAGGTGGAAAGAGAATGAAGGCAGGCAATTAAGCTGCTCCATTCTTGATCTTTGCTCAAGTTTATTGCTGTCGACAGACGTTTCCGTTCTCGCAAGCACGGAATTAGCAACGTCTGGTCTGCCTCCTGCTGTCTTGAGCAACCTTTCCCTGTTGCGCCTCGGTCTTGCTTCGTCCATCGGCAGTTGTAAGTCATGGTTGACCGCGGGCATTGCAACAGCGAGAGTCAAGCCTGAACTCTTGACTTCTTGTTGCCCTACTGCCCGGCATCACACCTTTGATCATGTTCAGCGCGGCGTTTCGACTTTCAGTCTTATCATCATTTTCTACACCATCTCATCCGGCGTACGCTATCTTTCACCATTGGGCGGAATACCTGTCGTTGTTGTTGTTGTTCTTCCATGCGCCATCTCATCGATCATCTTCCTGTTGGCGTCAACGGCATTCTGTGCGCATATCCTCATTGCTCACTGTTTGAGTTATATAATCACTTCCTGTACATTACGGTATGCTCATGCGGGCGCGTTCCTGCAACACGCGTCGGTGCGATAGGAAAAGCATCATGGTTTGGATACGTGAAGAGAAATATCGAAATGGCTTTATACGGAATTTAAGACTTAACGACCACACTCTTCAAATCCGTCTTTAAATATGGATTACACTGCTTATGTTTACTAATCAGATGTATAGTGGGGACGCACTGCTCTGTCCCATGACGTGAGCAATATATCAAGAGCAACCAAGTGTCAATTCTCGGGCGTGGTAGACTATGAGCGGTTTCGCTCAGATCATGTAAGTGTGAGAAGCTTTCGGGTGCAAATCGCGATGCGAAGAGAACTCGTCATCTCGCGTTATTTTATTGACTTCACTAGCAAAGGCGTCGAGCAGGATACGGATCTCGAAAGCCACTACACACACATCGCAGCAGGGACAAACAGGGAGTTTTCAGTGGTCCTAGATGGAGCATAGCAGCGTGTTGAGTATCGATGAAGGAGCATCATCACAGTGTCCTGCGTAGCAAACTGGAGGGTGTATTCATGCGGCGATGGTGCGTTTGCCCATCGCCAGCAGTAGAGTTACAAAAGGTATGAACAGTGATTATACAAACAAGGGCTACACTCGCACGCCGGCTCACGCACGCGGCCTTTGCTCCGCAGCCTTGTTGCTCGAGTCGACCAGCGCTGCCCACGCGTCCCCACCAGCGGGCGAGTCCTTGTGCGCGGCCTGGTAAATCGCGTCCAGACCGGGGCTGCTTGCCTCCTTCATCTCCGCCACGCTCTGCTCGATGTACTCCTGCGCGCCGCCCGCAGCCTGCGCTTTGATCGCCAGGTCCGCTTTGCGGATCGCGCGCTCCAGATACTGCCGCCGCTGCTCCGAGAGCGCCTGGTTCGTGGATGCTGTCTCTGCTTCTGCGACGGCCTTTGCGAACTCGGCTTTTCTGCTGGCCTTCAGCGCCTCAGGGCCGCCGAGCGCGGCGATGTTGGCCTGGATCTGGGCGAGCTTCTCTGCGTTTGCTTCTTGCTTCGCTTTCAGATGGGCTTCTTTGCCCCCTGCGTCTTTTGCCTGCGCGCGGAGATGTTCCTTGTATGCAATCTGGCGAAGCTGAGCGATGTGCAGGTTGGGGTTCTTCAAGCGTTGCTGGAGCTTGTTGAGGTCCTTCGCACTGAACATGTCCTTTGTTTTCTCGTAAAATTTCTCCTGCAGCTTCCATTTGGCGTCCATGCGCTCCCTTTGGCGCACAAATGCGAGCTTGAGCCCTTCTTCGATGCTGTCAACGAGCCCCCTCGACAGATAACGCTCTGCGGCTTTGGTGGCTGAGATGTATTCGCCGTATGCCTTTTTGCGAGCCTCGACCTCCACACTGTCCAGTGCGTGCTTGAGTGTGGCTTCCGTGCTGCTGGCCTCATCCTCAGCGCCCTCTTCTCCGGCCCACATGCCCTGCTCAACGTCACGGACATCCGCTGCCTGAGCAAGAGCTTGCTCACGAGCCAAGACACGGTCTGCGTACTTCTGCTGGGAGAGCATCTCGGGAGTGGGCCACTGTTTGTCGATGGTAGCCTGGTCAATGCCCAATGCGACGGCTTCGGCGCGCAGTCGCTCGATGACCTCTGGCCTCTGCATCAAAGTCCATCTTAGTGCCCAGCCGGTGGGACCAAGCTCTTTCACGCGCTGAACGCTGTCCTTGAGCAAGTATTCGTCTAGACCACCTTCACGATCAATAGTCTTCATGACGTTTGACGTAACGCGCAATTTTATCCTCTTCTTCAATGCAACCGAGTACAAGCTCTTGGACAACACGTTCGGTGTCCACTTTCTCCTTGTCTTGGTCTCAGTCTTACGTGAGACGTTGTTGCCGAACTGGATCGACGACTGGCCGTAGAGACCCTTGTTCGCCTGCTTGAACAGCGCATGGTCGCCGTAGGGATAATCGGGGATGTGAGGATCTGTCGAGATGATGTGCTTGGGCAGGTGGGAGCCGAGATCGCCGCCCTTTCGCCGTTGTAGCGGGTTCTTGTTGTAGAGGGATGCGGAGGTGGTGAAGGTACGCTGTGTAGACGCCGGGGCGCGCAGGACGGTGGCCAGGTGCCCCGACAACAATTGGCAGCGGGGATGCATGATCGCTATGGTGGCCGGCGACGGTGATGTGGCCGAGGCGTTGGGGTGGATGGCAACGACACGGAGGTCCGCTGCTCGAAATCTTTCGAGATGGCGGCAACGTCCGTGCCCACCACTGCAGTTGCGCTGCGTTGCGGAGACGAGTTGGCGCACTACGACATCACCGCGCAAACGGCGATACTCGTACCTTTCGACGACATCTAGCACCTCGTCGCTCACACCTCCGCACGCTAACATTGGTCTGAAACCGTTCGAGCGCGGCTGCAACTTTCACGATGCAAGAAAGCACTCAACCCTCGACCGCGAACATTGCGCTCGCGTGCGCAATCCTGGCCGGCGTCACGGGCTACTTTCTCGGCACAGCAAAATCTCTCGGTCTATTCGGAGGCAGTCCAATCTCTGAGCCATCGCGGAGAAAGAGCGAGAAGGCCCAAGAATCCGAGGACGAGGACGAGGACGAATCGAGCGATGATGAGGATGACGACACAGCTCCTGCTGAGTTTCCTGGGCACACCGAAGAGTGCAAGATGGTGCTGGTAGTGCGAACCGACCTGGGCATGACAAAGGGTATGTATTCATCTATAAAATGCTACATAACTTGCTGACCACCTCGCCCCGCAGGTAAGATTGGTGCGCAGTGTGGTCACGCAACGCTAGCATGCTACAAGCACTTCCTACGACATGCACCGAACTCGATTATTCTCCAGCGCTGGGAGCGAATGGGCCAGGCCAAGGTAGCGCTGCAGGTCAAGGGCGAAGAGGAACTGGAGATACTGCAGGCGCAGGCCGTGAGTTTGGGCTTGGTTGCACACATCATTCATGATGCAGGTCGCACGCAGATCGCAAGTGGGAGTGCGACTGTGCTGGGAATTGGACCAGCGCCGAAGGGTGTTATCGACCAAGTCACCGGTCACCTGAAGCTGCTGTAGACCAGTATCATTGCGAAGCTACAGCCGTGAAGGATGGACAGTCCGAGCGACCGACTAGTGCTGGAAAGGAACAGACATTAAGTTCAGGTCGATCAATCATGGCAGCACTTGCTTCTCTAACTTCACAAGAAAGCTTAGATGCACAAGTAGTATGTAGCCAACTGGGTTTGTCCCAAGCGTCATAGACCGACGGTCTAGCAAAAGGGAACAGGAATCAGTCTGCCTGGCACGCACCTTTCACCGAGCTCAAACCTTTCGGCAAGCTCAGGTTTCCAGCAACGCGCCGACTTGCTCTCCAGCCTGTCGTTCAGATATTGACGTCCACTGATCAAGACGGCTCCATGGTCACGAACGAACTGCCAGCTCTCGACTGAACACACCCCGAGAGGTGGACAGGAGAAGTGGCACAGGCTGTTGGTGAGAGGAAGCATGATTGCACCGTAGAAATTTATTTTGTAGCTGGCGCGCAGGGACCTGACGCGCTAGCGCTAGCGGCGCTTGGCCGCGAACTTGAATGTGAACGAACTCCACGCCTGCGACCAACACTCACTTCGGCCAAGGTTCACCGACCACAAGCGAGATAGTGTGTGGGTGAAAGCTGTTTTGCAACCGCCCTTCTCTCCTGTAACCCTCTCCAGCAACATCGGACACCATGGCGGACCTCAGCATTGATGAGGCGAACAAGATCCGCCTGTCCATGGGCTTGCCCGCGCTCCCAGGTGGTTCTGCAAGTGCTTCTCAAAGCGGACCGGCTTTCAAACCTGCGAGCGCAGCCGATGATTCGGACGACGAGCCGGCGAGCACGATCGATACACGCCAGGCCGCCGCCCACGAAAACTGGCTGAAGCTCAACGCGGAGCAAGAAGCCAAGAAGAAGCGCGAAGAGCGCGCGGCTGCCATAAAAAAGGAACGCGAGAGGGCTGCGCGCACAGCGAAGCTTGAGGGCAAAGGGCTCGCGGACGAAGATAATGACGACGATGACATGGCATGGCTGAAAGGCAGCAAGAAACGCCAGAAGAAGATCATAAAGGCTGAGCAAATGCAGAGAGACCTCGAGGAGCGGGAGCGTCAGGCTCGCGAGGCCATGCAATACACTGAGAACGACCTTGCGGGTGTCAAGGTAGGCCACGAACTCGATCAATTCGACGATGGCGAGGACCAGATCTTGGTTCTCAAAGACACAGCAGTTGACGCCGAGGATGACGATGAGCTAGAGGCTGTCGCTTTGAAAGAGAAAGAGCGCCTCCAAGAGCGCCTGGACTCCAAAAAGCGAAAGCGCGCATATGATCCCAATGACGAGAATGGCCAAAAGTCGATTCTTGCGCAATACGACGAAGAGATCGAGGGCAAGAAAAGCGCTGCTTTTACATTGGATGGCAAAGGACGAACTGTCGAAGATGTACAAGCCGCTGTTGCCAGTGCCGCGCAGCCGAAGCGAGTTGCCATCAGCCTAGATCTTCTTACGGAGGACACACCGGCCAACGACTATCTGGATCCTTCAGAGATCAAAATGAAGAAGCCGAAGAAGAAAAAGACCAAAAAGGCAAAGCGAGAGCGCGTCGAAGACGACGAGGAGATGATGTTGCCTCCTGCAGAAGAGCCAGCCGAGCAAATGGAGGTTGACGCCAACGAATTGAGCGCGCCAAAGCATAAAAAGAAGAGCGTTTTCGACGAATCATTCATCGATGATGACGATCTGCAAGCGAACCTTGCGGCGCAACGACAAAAAGCACTCAAGAAGCGGAAGAAGATACGCCCAGAGGACATTGCTCGACAGCTTCGCGAAGAAGCATCCGCGCCTCAGACCCCAGATGTCGTGGAATCTACTGAAGATGGCGACGCAGAGGGACTCGTCATTGACGAGACTACCGAATTCGTACAAAACCTTGGCGCTAATGCAAATGACGAAGAGGAGGAGACACAGAGGCGGCGGAGAAAATCCAGCCACGTTTCTGAGGGTATCAAGACGAAACAGCCCATCGACGATGATGGCGACGTCGATATGAACCAATCCTATGCCGAAGCTGCCGAAGCTGAAGATGCGCGTGAACACAGCCAGTCACGTGCGGAATCAATCGGCGATTTCGACACAGGTCTCGAGGCCGAAAAGACTGTCGACGGGGGCATGGGTGCCACTCTCGCACTCTTGCGTCAGCGAGGTCTTGTAGCTGCCGAGAACGATGCAAGCACCAAGAACGCTCTCTATCGCGAACGCCAAAAGTTCCTTGCCGACAAGCAGCGTGCCGAAGGCGACGGAGAACGCCAGCGCAAGGTGGCTCGTGAGCGCGAGCGCAACTCAGCCCGCTGGAACACCATGACGCCTCGTGAACGTGAGGAGTGGGCACGCAAACAGAACACCAATGCCGACGTCAGCGAGAGCCGGAGACTGGCGGAGATTTTCAACAAGGAGTACAAGCCAAACGTTGAACTCAACTACGTGGACGAACACGGCCGCCAAATGAATCAGAAGGAGGCTTTCAAACAGCTCTCACATCAGTTCCACGGCAAGGGCAGCGGAAACACAAAGACAAAGAAGTACCTCGACAAGGTAGCTCAGGAGAAAAAGAAGATGGCCGAAAGCTCACTCGAGGTCACACGAGCTGGTGGCGTCGGCAGTGCTCACGATCAGCAGGCGAAGAAATTGAAGACCGCTGGTGTGCGGTTGCAGTAGACGTAGAGGCGTCGTGACGGCTCAAGGTCAGTGGATTGACAACCTTCTCAATGAGGATATATCGTTAATATAGATTTGCATATAGTCGATCGACAATCTATTAGACTACGCTTTACGGTAAAGTACCTTCCCACGTCGTGAACCCCTCAATGAACTGTGTCTGTTTCGTGAGGTCTTGCAGCAAGGCCACGACCTGATCCTGATTTCTGCTGAATCTGAACATGTCATGCCGTTATTAATTTTGCTCTGAAGGTTTAAGCAGCGCTATAGCGTGCCTGGTCTGAGTTCTTCGTGCTGCTCAGGCTGCACTTCATTCGGCGCATACCTCAAGCGGAGCCAGCACCCAGCACTCAGCACCCAGCTCCGATCAATCAAGATATTGTTCTACCCTGTGGATCGTTGTAAATCTTGCTGACGGACTTGATCCGCTCATCTCTTGCAATGGGTTTGTGGCACTCAAGGCACCGTGGCAAGCATGTGCCGGGTCATTTAATCAGGGTATCTAGCGTGTGTAAAATTTAGAATAAAGCAAAGAACACTCCTATTGCCAGGACGGATTCGCATATTTCCCGTATGCCACATCTGACGAGACGGACGATGCACTGCCTCTCTCTGTGTCGTGCCCATCATGAGTCGCTGCTTCGGGCAGAATCTCTGTTTTGCTCTCTGCCAAACTCGTCTCACTCCTTCTCCGACTGTGACTCTGTATCTTGACTTCGGTAGTCTTGACGACGGCAGAAGGAAGTGCAGCACCGTTCCCCTTCCCGCATCCAACGTGGACCTCCCACTCGCCTGATTGGTCTGCCCCTCGTGCGACCGATCGTTCGTGTGATGTGTTCTCGGTCCTTATAGTGCCCAGGGCCAGGCCCCCAGACCTGGCTGCCTTACTGCGGGAGCGGGAGTCACCGCTTCGAGCGCTCCTTGTCAGGTCGACAAGACGGTTGAGGATGCTGAACTCAAGCTTCAGCTTGACACTGTAGACAAGAGGCTTCCAAGCGGTCTGAAGCTCGTAGAGGTTTCCGAATTCAAGTCCAATAATGCTGAAGTCTAGCAGCATGACTAGTATGTTGACGTGAATGAGGTGGTAAAGGACTGTTCTGGTACCGTTGTTGCCAATGATGCTCTCCAGCTTCAGGAGGTTGACAGTCGCGTAGACATAGAGGCCGGAGATGATCAGTTCTTGAATGACGAAGGCGGTCAACTGAATTTTCTCGTAGACAGAGTAGGCTCTATCGAAAGGACCAGGGTTGCTCGAGTTGGACCCATATACCAAGATGATGATCGGTATGTGGAGCCAGATAGCGTTGACGATGATCATGATTAGCACGGCCCGTAGCTTGGTTGCATCGTGCATCACGATATGCAATCGTGAATACAGGACGACCGATTGACCAGAGACCATTGAGCACCATCCTATCAATATGATGGTGGCATGGATATTCCCGTTTTCCGTGATTTCAAGGTGTTGGAGAAAGTATCCGACTGAATTGAAGAGAATTCCCCATGTCGCAATGATAAAACTCCAGAAATAAAGGCCACTTCGTCGCTTGAAAACAGTGAAGATTTGTACGTTGAGTTCCAGAAAATTGTAGATGGCGACACTCAGGAACACCACAATAGCAACCTGTAATACCGAGAGGTCAGCCATGGGTGGACGAAGGGGTGCCGAGAGACACTTGGTGACAGAAGGAATGAAAAGCATTCGTGAGGGATCCCCACATCGAACTATCTTTCTGCAACCACAGGCACACAGCACGATTCAACTTCTGGAAAGGGGTTTAATTCGGTCCGTCACTCAACCGTTCAATGCTAAAACACGACACGGCGCCTCGGGAGCTAAGCGGTTGCACTCATGTAATAAAGGGCTGGCAGGAGAATGCAAATATGACGATTGGTCATCCAGCATAGACCCGTCTATGCATGCTAGCTCATGCTTGGATGGGGCCTGATAGCAGTGGAGCGGCAGCCCTGGTCAAAGAAAGTGCAAGACCATATAGCACATTCGCCGCATTGAGATGCTCGTTATGAATCTAGACGTCAGAAGATCATTTTCCGGGTGCGGGACCGAGCGATGGATCGCAATGGGCGTCGCAGAAGTTTTGGCAAACTATGTGCGGCGATTATATCGGCGCAACCTCGCGTGTCACTATTGCTACTGCCGCTGACGATATGTGTCACGGATGTGTAGAGCAGTTTGAGTTCCTGCAATAGTCCTGATGCAGTCCTGCAAGCTCTTCGTTCAATTTGCCATGAATCTGTGCGCCTAGGCTCTCAGCCTCTCAACAATCCGCAGCAGGCTTTGATGCTGATCGTTGACCGCTTAATCGCCAAGATGGACCAAACCTTGGCGTGATGGGCGAATGTGCTGTGGTGCGAAGGTGTCAGACGCTGACTCGCTCAACATCCCGGCCACTAAGAAGCATGAACCACAACGCGGGTGCGCGGATTCATTCGTGGGGTCCCGCGAGCACGGTAAATGTCCTTGGCACGTGCTTGCACGAGCGTCACGTCGGTCCTTTTGAAATTCTCCTGCAGCAATCTTCTCGAAGCTAATGCGGAGAGACGAAACGTCAGATGTCGTCTGCTTACCATTGCTTCGGCAATCTTTGAGAAGCATTTCGATTCTCAGCCTTGTGCCCGTAGGAGGATTAGTCGAAGTGTCGTTACATCAAGAATAAGCTTGGGTGAGTATTCGCGAAGCCTTCCGCATCCCGCACCGCGATGTACGGCCCTTTTCCGTTGACGCGAACGCCGTTCAGTCTAGCTTTATTGCGAAAGCCCAAGATCGAAGCGAGCTCCGAGCCGCCAACCTCAATGAAAATGACGCGAGTCCTGCGCATGGGTATTGTCGTATGCGTACTAATTTCAGAAGTTGTATATATCCTTTGGACGCAGCCGAAAGTCTTGATCCGTGTCACCAGCTGTGTCCTCTACGGCTCTCGGGTGCTTGTGCGATCAATCACCGACGTTTCGGACAGACTCAATTTGCTTTTCTGCGTCAGAATGCCATCAACCAGTACACTCTTCGCGGTCAGCGCGGCTGTTGGCTGTGCCTTAGCGCAACAGGTACCAGCAACTGCCCAGATTGTTGACCAAAAGGTCTTCAACGTGCTGGAGAATGTTCCTCCGCCATCTGTAGCAAACGACACCACAGTATGTCACTCACCCCGTCTCGTGTCAGTCACACGCCTTTTGCAGATATCTGACACATGTCTAGCTTTTTGTCTGGCCTGGCGTAACAGAGGAGTCTCTTCTTGCCAAGCCGTTCCACATCTATGACGAGGAGTTCTTCGACGTCATTGGGTCCAAGCCGTCCTTGACCCAGATTGCCTCCTCTGAATCGGATCCAATCTTCCACGAGGCTGTCACTTGGTGATTTCGACTAGCTCAAGCACAGGACACCTTAATCTAACTGAAGGCAGGCACCCTGCTCGTGATGAGGTCTTCTTTGTCCAGAATGCTGGTGCTCCTGCTGCGGGTACTGGTTTGAACAAGTCTGCGATCATCCAGAAGATCTCTCTTGCCGATGCTGAGAAGGTCCGAAACGGCACTCTCAGCGCTGCGCCTGTTACAATTATCAACACAACCAACCCTCAGGTCATTAACCCCAACGGTGGTACCAATTACAAGGGTAACATCATTTTCGCTGGTGAAGGCCAAGGCGACAACGTTCCCTCAGCGTTGTATGTTATGAACCCGGAGGCACCGTACAACACCACCAGTAAGTTTGGCACGCGTCAGCATCAACCTTGAGCTAATTTGTTCAGCTCTCATCAACAACTACTTCGGTCGTCAGTTCAACTCCCTGAACGATCTTGTTGTCAGCCCCAAGAACGGTGACCTCTATTTCACCGATACACTGTACGGCTACCTTCAGGACTTCCGTCCTGTACCCGGACTCCGGAACCAGGTGTACCGCTACAATTTCAAGACCGGTGCCATCACCGTCGTTGCTGACGACTTCACACTCCCCAACGGCATCACCATTTCTCCAGATGGTAACAAGGCCTACGTGACCGACACTGGCAGTGCGCTCGGTTATTACGGCCGCAACCTGAGCTCGCCTGCTTCCGTCTACTCCTTCGATGTCGCCAAGGACGGTACCTGGGAGAATCGCAAGATCTTCGCCTACATCCCTTCGTTCATTCCTGATGGTGTTCACACTGACTCCAAGGGTCGTGTCTACGCCGGCGCAGGCGATGGTGTGTGGGTGTTCAACAAGGCTGCCAAACTCATTGGTAAAATCTACACCGGAACCACTGCTGCCAACTTCCAGTTCGCTGGTAAGGGGCGCATGATCGTTACTGGCCAGACCAAGCTGTTTTACGTCACTCTTGCTGCTTCGGGTGCTCCCATTCAGTAATCGACAAAGGCTTTAGACGCGACTCATCGCTACGACAAAAACTTTCGGATAATGATATATACCTAATGTAATGCATGAGACGAAGAACACATTATTCAATGTGCAAGATCTAGCAACATTACCGTCCTGCTTATGAAACTTCGCAAAACGTGGTGTTTTGCTTTCTGTGTCGTTGTCAGTCTCATTCGCTCGGCACATGCTCAGGACTAACAACTATTGCGCAGGAATTTGTGATGCTCAATACTCAGCCACTTGTCGTGTTCGAGTGCAGCAGTATGCGAAGAGATTTAAAAATTCTCGTTTAGTCATAGCTGTACCGAGTTGTTGAATTAAATGTCGTGTAATACCATCGGCACATTCCATGCTCTCTGAGAACTCTTTTCCGTCAAACCGCAAGATGTGATATGTCAAGCAAGCAATTTCTCACTTATGCGGTAGCCATTTTTTCCTATCGTACGTCTAGTCGCTTTGAGCAAACCTGTCAGACTCTTCGCAATCTACATAGTAACTGGTACTGAATGTCACCCTACTGGAAGACAATTGCAATTCTTCACCACTTCAGTCTGATCAGACACCCAAAGCCTTTACTCTCACTATGAAGGTACACATAGGTGTCAAAACAAATGCCCACAACAAGTTGATCACTATCAGGACATGGCGTGTTTATCGAACCTACAGCCTTAGAAATTGCTAATTCTCCATTCCATCTCTACACGCTGTCCGCTACAAGCCCAAAGCATTCTTAACTCTCTGGAACATCCCAGGCTTCTCGACCTCACGATCAATACCAAGATTCGCGTCCTGCTCGTCCTCCTCGCGAGCACAAGACGGAAGCGCAATACCAGCTACCTTTCCCGGTCCGGCGACACTCTTAGCTACCGGTGCGTTCTTGACTTCACTCTTCTTACCCTTTCCCGGTCGCTCCTCTTCTACAGAAGAGCCTGCGCTTCTATCTCGTTCTGGCTCACCGTTATCTGAGGCAGCACGTACCACACCGTCTGCAAGTGGAGGAGAGCTCGAATCCTCTTCATAGTCCAGCCACCGTTCCAGGTGCGAGAGGTATTTTGCTCTATCTTCAGCCATCTGTGTGCGCTGGGAGGCTGTGTAGGATGGGGTACGGCGGTTGTGCGAGAACGTGAAATACTTTTTGGTCCTACCGAGACGCATTTCTTCTTCTGGTGGGGAGTCTGGGGATGACATGGTTGGGTTGGTGGTTTAGATACGTACTAGCTATGAGTATTGTGCGGTGCATTTATTACACTGTGGGTAGAAGCTGCTCGACATGTGAGAACGGGGTTTGCTAGTTGTTGACGGATAGTGTTGCTGAACAAGCTCTGTTGAACAATGATATAGCCACAGACATGTTTGCGAGGATTATTCACAAGACTGAATTGGAAGTCAATAGGATGATTCGTACGAGACTGACAGTGCAGATCGTGAGTACCAGCACTTCAGTATATCCTGTCTTGGTCGTTGATATGTTCACGTGAACTCTTCGATCCAAGGGAACCACGTAGGTAAGATTTTAGAAAAAAAGTCAATGTCAGACGGGTATATCATTTATCCATCTCCTTTCAGCATCCCACGTACTAAATACGACAAGCCTTCAAGCCCAGCTACAAAGCTTCCACCATACAACTGCATCTACAAGAACAGAGCAGCAACAGCACCAACACCGGCAACGAAACCACCAACCTTGATGTTGGAAGCGGCGCCTGTGAACTCGGAGACGGGCGCGCTGTACGCACCAGTGCCGGAAGGCGCAACGGTGCCGACCTCAGAGGGGAGAGGGGTCAGGAGGGTGCCAGTGGGGACAACGGGAGGAACGGCGGCGCCGCTGCCAGTGGGGTAGGGCGCGGGCGCGGTGACTGCAAGCGAGGCCGGGGCGCTGGGGGTGTGGACACCATAGGAGAGAGTTCTTGAGACGAATTAGTATAGAAGCAAAGAGAGGAAGCCAAAGAACGTACTCGGTGACAGTGACGGTGACGACACCAGAGCAAAGCTCCTCGCTGGACTGGGCAGCGACGGCAGCAATGAGAGTAGCGGCGATGATAGAGAACTTCATGTTGATTTGTTCGGTTGATAGGTTTGTTGGATTAGAAAAAAAGGGTATCGTTTGATATGAAAATGAGCTGAAATGAGAAGTAAAGACTGTGGTGAGTGGTTGAAGGAGTGGCTAACAGTTCAAGAACTGATGATTATTGTTCGTCTTGCGATGATGGAAACACTGGAATGTAGAAAGGTCTGCCTGATATAGGTGCCACGAAATGAATTGCGCGTCCCGATCGATCCCATGCTGCATCTTCGACCTGGCCCACCTTCCTGCTGGGCAGCGCAGGGGTCAACTGAGTGTTGGAGTAGGCAGATCAAGGGTTGAGGCGATAACGGAAATTTGCCTAATGATCGTCCCTAGGTATGAGAGTGGCTTCCCGCACTTCTGACATGACTCTCATCTCACAAGCTCGCGGGACGGTGACGACGGCAACTTCACACCACGTACGCAAGTCGCAAATAGCATCCAGAGCGACAAAAGAGGCGCAGCGCGTGCGTTGTTGAACATTGATGTCATGCTGGCGGCTCCCTTTCTTGGTGCAGGCTTGGTCGTCGATCGGAATGTTCTATGCGCAAACAATAAGCCAAACAGCGTTGCTCTCGTTTCGAAACACTCTCATTGCCGCAAGGGAGACCCTGTGATGAAGCAATATGATGGACAGATATGAAACAACCGCTTGCTGGATTTGAGGCTAAATTCACGTGACATTGAATTACAGCGGTTTGATATGACGATGATCACACGCGCTTGTTCGTTTTGCTCATGTTGCTTGATTAGCGCACGGTTGCTCGAAGCTATGATCAATGCAGAAGCTGTTGTGCTGTTGGCTCGAGACGAGAAGGAGATCTGGGGTGATGAAATTGCGAATCTCAACCATTTCAGCCTGACTCGAAAGAACGACGGCTCGAAGACGGCAGTCTGCGCTCTGCACGCCATGAGTGCTGTCGATGTCGCATCTGCTGAACCTTCAAATTGAGAATCTGGTGGATGGTGCGTTGTAAGAAGGATGGCAAATGCGGGGTGGGTGACTTGATCGACCGTGATCGTACTCGCTAATGCAGGTACCACCTGCAGGGCCCGATGAGATCCGTGTGTGATGCTATTGCAGACACAGAATGACCTTCCGCACAACTCCAATCCCTAGTATAGCAGTCACAGCCAAGCTAAGACATACCAGACTTTCTTTTGCGAGGTGTCCATGTGGAAGAAGATTAGAACAATGCTTTACTTTGGTAATCAATCATTGAAATCCCCCTTCTCTCAGCGGACAGTCCCCATGACATCCAATAGAATATCTGCTCCCCTGAGCATCTGCCTCGCTTTCCAATTTCATCTCGGGCGGGACCGAGAAAGGGATGCGAACAATGCCGTAACTGCAGTTCTCGAGCTGCGCTAGCTCCTCAGGATGGTTGTAAATAAGTGGTAGAAGTAACCGGGAGAAAGTCTTAAATTTTGGTTGGTGTTTTGCAGAGGCAGCTTCGAATATCGGAGGATAAAAGCCAGCGCATCCCCAATCGATCAACCAAACATGGTTGCTGGTATCTAAAAGGAGGTTTCGAGGGCTGAGATCTCCATGAACGAGGACAAAGTAAGGACACTGGAGGGGCAGAGTGTCCTGCGAGGCTTGTCTGTAACGCTTGCTGATGTTGAGTTTCCAGGTGATCCACTTCTGGAATACTTCTTTTGTCGGAAATGGTCCTGCGCCATAAAGCTCATACAACTTGGTTTGCATTGTCGGCCAAATCAATGGAATTGCACCTCCTAGTAGTTGCATTCGCTCCGTAGCTACATTAATCACTTTACTCTGCCCATGATAGGATCCGCCGGCGCATCCAAATCTTCTGTAAACTCTGCAGCCTTGCTCTTCACTGCATTCAGCATAGCGCGGTCGAAATCATCTCGGCTTCTAAGCACGGCCTCGACCCAACTGATATGCACCTCTCTATACGTAGCCTTGAACTCCTCGTAGACAAAAGGAACTTGCGACTTGTCCGTTTCGAGCAGCCTCAAGAAAAAGTCGACGGCCCTCCATCGCTGCGTGATTTCACGGCCTTGCTCGCCGTATGATCGGAAAAACTCAAAGGCTGCCACGAGATCGTCGCGAAGTTTTGCCGCAAAGGCGTCACTTCTTCTAAACTTGACACCCTTGTTCCTTACCGCGCCGAGGTATTGTACAAGCAACTCATCTGCCAAGGAGTCGATGAGTAGATCTCGCAACGAGCGGTGGACCTGTTCCTCGTAATCGGCGAGGTAGTCGCGGAATGTGATGATAATGGATGCCATATCGGTTCTCTGGTACCATTCTTGTGTGAAGAACTTGCCTAGGATAGGCCGGAAGTCTGTCAGGAAGATGAGCTGACAGAAGATCTGTATGCAATGGCTACTGATATCGATGTAGCCATTTCGGAGCTCATCAAGCTGTATAGCCAGGCGGTCAGTAGCGTATTGTGCGGACAAGAGAGGCGTAGCTTCTCTTTCGAATATGGTGACGAAGCTGGGCCGGCCCACGGCTTCATCAGCATCGTCGATGCAAATGATCTGGTCGTTCGCAATGGCGATCAACCATTCCTGGAAAACTGCTACGCCCTCGCCGTCCTGCGCGGGCGTCGGGCCCATATACTTGTCCTTCTCGTCGTCGATGAGCTGCATCCAGATGCGTTGACGCGTGGTAAGTGCACGAATCATGGCGTCAACAGTGCCTTCGGCGACGTCAGTGCGTTCACTGCTGGCAGCTACAGAGAGATTTTGCGACAGCATAGTCCACACGTCACCTAGCGAGCGCGTCTGGAAGATGCCATCGGGGTTGGCCTCGTATGCATTGCGATCCTGTTCAAGGAAGCTGTTTCTGTCGCCTGAGTTGATGCGATCCATGAACTGGTCCACGGCGTTGATGATGACCTGTCGGTACGTACGAATCAGCTCAGGGCCACGATTGTCAATTACATGCGGCTCGAGTGCTTCTTCTGAGAAGCCGAGTTTGTTCATCTTTGCGTAATACCTGTCCACCCAGTTGATAACGGCGAGCAGGTACTGTGGTCCAATACCCTCATCATCAGCAAGGCTCACGAGGAAGTCGTGCATCTGCTTGTGGTAGATGTCGGTGTATGTTTGCATGATTTTCCACTTCTTAGGCATGAGATTAATCATGCCTAGCTTGACGGTGTTGAGGTTGTTGAAGTACCACTTGAAGTACTTGTCAACCTTCTCGGGGTCTTCGTCGAACTTCTCACGAACATCTGCCATATTTGCGTCACAGACGTATTCAATGGCCTTGGTGAATTTGTCCTTGTATCCGCGTAACTCTTTCGGTCCGGCAGTGATGGACTTGAACCGCGATGCGAGATCTTTATACTCGCGCTGGGCGTCTTGCAGTGCCTTGACCTTGGCATCCGTCTTCTCTTCCTCTTCGACGATAACGGCGAGTCGCACGACCATACCGTCGTTGCCTGTCTGCACCAGCTCGATCAGGTTGATGCAGGCCTCGCCGATGTGCTGATCAAACCGCTCGATGACATCGTCGAGACGGGCGAAGAGGTCCTGGACAGTGGCGCCATTCTCGAGGGTCAGGTTGTCAATGAGCTCGGTGGAGCCGTCTTCAGTGCTCTTGATCTGGTCCATGGCGACGTCGCGGATATCGCGCAGCTGCGTCAGGCCGTAGTGGATCTGCAGCAGGTTGGGCTGCTCGGTAGGCGCCTCGTCGTCTTGGTCGAGCAGGAATTCGAGCTGGGTAAGGCGCTCATCGAAGGTCTGGATGTCGCGGCGCATCTTCTCAACGCTCTCGAAGTTCTTGTGGGTTTGAGCGACGACGTTGATGTGGGGGAAGTCCTGAATCATGTTCTGGGCCTCAGCGCAAAGCTTGTCAATCTTCATCATCTCTTCTTTGATCAGATTGACGGTGCGCTGGCCCTCGGTGATGCTGTTCATGCCGGCCTGGGTCAGCTCCAGCTGCTCCCGCAGGCCATGGCGCAGCTGTCCGTCGACGGCGGCTTTCTTTCGCGTGAACTCGGCCTTGAGGGCGGGGATCTTGTCGAGGTCCTCAGGGTGCCGCAGCAGCTGCGCGAGCGACTCGACGTCGCCCATGGTCGAGGAGCGGGCGTCACCGGGGGCGAGCAGGTGTGCGGTACGGTGTGCAGACCATCCGTCTCGTCGTGTGTGGTGCCAATTCGGCTTCCTCGGGCATGCGCCGGGTCGTCGTGGTTGTGTAAGCCGTTGTGCTGTTAGGTTGGTGTTGACGTTGCGGAGGTCCAGGCACTCCCGGCGCCAGCCAGTTGTGAATGGCTCGAGGCTGTCCCCGCCGCTCCTACACTAGATGCCCGCGCCACTGCTTCAGTCACCCAGGTTTCGATAATTTTTGCGCCTCACCACCTCACCACCCACACGACCGCCTGCGCCGCGCAGACCTCTCGCGTTCAATATGGCCGACGAAGACGTCAACCTCTACGACGAGATCGAAATCGAGGACTGCTTCTACGACGAGACCCTGCAGATCTACCACCACCCATGTCCCTGCGGCGACCGCTTTGAGATTTCGATTTACGACATGCGGGACGGCGAGGATATTGCGCGCTGTCCGAGCTGCTCGCTGATGATTCGCATCATATTCGACCAGGTGGGTGGAGGACAATGAAGGCTGCAGGAAGTGCATGCATGACTAACCTGGGACAGTCTGATCTGCCACAGGAAAAGGACGATGCGCCGGGCGCAGCGACTGCTGTTGCTGCGTAGGAAACGATTGAAGAATAGGAAGAAGAATATGCTGCATTTGGGGCGTTGCACGGGCCGGCGTTTGGGATACCACAGGGAAGACTTGTCTGCATCTAGTACATATTTTGGAATGTCAAACCATGATATCGCTATATTGTACAGTGTATTGCTTCTTCCAGCGCTTTACATACTACCTGGGCACATCGTCGTCCACTTCGTTGTCGATACCCAGTTCCTTGCGGATGATGTCAGTCAGACTCGTGCCGTCGCGGAGGTATACCCAGTCGCCGCTACCGCCGCCCTCCTTTGCGTTCTGTCCCTCCTGCAGGACAACCCAGTCGAAGCGTTTGGGGCCTGAGATGGGCGAGCTGAGCCAGATCTGCTTGTTCGGTGGCTGCTTGTTGAGCACGTAACTGAGCTGCTTGGAGATGTAGTCGACCCTGAGGACGCCGGCCTGTTCTGCATCAGTATGTGTTCTGTGTCCCAGTACGAACAATATGGCGCACCGAGTATTCGACCTCGATATCCGGGTTCTTCTCCTGTTGCTCCTCCAGACGTTCAACCAGCTCGTTCAGGTACTCATCGGCGTGCTCGTGGAATTCGGTGGTGGAAATATCGGTGGGCACAGTGGGCGTCTCGTGGTCTTCGGACTCCTTGGGCGGAGGGTTCTCGCTATCAGGCATGATACTGCGCATGCTCGAGGAGCAATGGAGGGCGCGCACTGAAGCTCTGCCCATGTTGACAGCTGCAGCGCGGGCGATGATGCCATGGGCGGGCGTCGAAGTGCGCAGAGGCGCACCGGCGGCACGACGGAGAGCCAAAGAGCCAATTCGTGTGACAGACTTCATTGCGATGGAGAGTATGCAAGATAATTGGCGTTGATGCGTTGTTGGTGTTCAATGCGGGTGTGAAAGCGGAGTGCAGCTTGCTGAGGGAAGCTGGTGGAGCTCTGCCAATCGATAAGTACGCCATCACATCATAGCCCAGCCCAGGTACCCTGTCGCTGCTCATTGCTCCCCACATGCACACTCACATTCACATGTACTGCGCGCCATGATAAACGCGGTCCTCGTCTTCAACAATGCTGGCCAGCCGCGCCTTACCAAGTTCTATACCCAGCTTGAAACCAGCGTGCAGCAGCGCTTGATTTCCGAGATCTTCACCCTCGTCGCAAACCGGCCCAACTCCGCGTGCAACTTCCTGCCGTATGTCCTCGAACTGCTAAAAACCCTCCCGAATGGGCCACCCTAACGCTTCATGCAGACTACCACCGCTGCTGCAGCAGTCGTCTAAATCCTCCACCCCAAGCACCCCGCACAACGACACCCCCTCCCTCGTTACCTACCGTCACTATGCAACCCTCTACTTCATTGTCATCTCCACCTCAACAGAGTCGCCGCTCGCGCTGCTCGACCTGATACAAGTGTTTGTGCAAGCCCTGGACGGGCTGTTCGAGAACGTGTGCGAGCTCGATCTTATCTTCAACTTCGAGACACTCCACGCTGCACTTGGAGAAATGATAGTTGGAGGTGTTGTTGTGGAGACGCAGCTCGATAGGGTTATTGAGGGTGTCAAGAGTCAAGGAAGGGTCGCAAAGAGGCCAGTCAACGAGGGGAAGTTTGGGAGTGGTGGGATAGGGATGGGTAGAGGTGGGGGATTGTGGGCAGGGCGATAGCATGAGCGTGCGATGATACCCCAGACGATGATGAATGAGCAGTTCTGGCTTGTGGCCAAGGTCACGCCCATGTAGATTTCCGGCAATAGATCGACGAGATTTGCCGGCATGCACGACAGTCGTGTCCAAGAATAGGACATCTGAAGATTTGCCCACACGAGGATACATGGATGTGGAAGCGCAGCTCTGGTGCAGAATTCCCTTGGTGAGCACGCTAGCAGGACAACCCAATTGAACTGAATGCGTGATGCAACATCTCAGCGTGCCCCTGTTTCATCTCGTGGCTTCTCGTGATATTATTCAAATGAACTATGTGTGTTCAATCTTCTCTTGGTCCCTACGTCGAGTGTAGGGTTGCGGTGGAAAGCCGCGATGGCAGCTCGCATTGGTGGCGAGAAAGGCCGCCCCGGCAAGGAAATCGGCCTCAACCACAACAGTAATAGAAGCAACTAGATATTCCGGTCATCGCACTTTTGCTAAGAACAACCCTTCTCTCATCCACAGCCTTTGGCTTGAGTGTCAGAAAGTGCTGACAACCCATCATGGAGAGCACCTCGCCGAATATTTCACACGAGCTGACAAAGACCATCATCTCACTACAGCAAACCACCCGTAATGTCAGACGAAAAATCGAGAAAGAACAGCAGGAACTGGTTTTTGATGCATCACAGCCCGTACGGCTCCTTTTCTGTTGCTCTGTTCTCTCAAAACTAACCACGCCAGATCGGACACCTCCTCGACAGCACAAATGCAAGCGATATCCTCAGCCTGGCAAGATCCACCAACGAAACGGCCTCAGAGCTAGCAAATCTGGAAACAAAACTCACCACTCTGCAAAGCACCTTGGAACAGCGACAGCAATGGCACCCTCCTGCTCAATCGACTGCCATTCCCTGCTCCACAGATTTCCTCGACCTATCCGATTTGAGCACCGCCGTGGGCCTCCTTGCCGACGTCGTCAAGTACTCAAATCCTAACACTCAATTAACACCGCAAAAAGCTTTCGCTGGCAGGGAATGGACATGGGACCCTTTGTGGCGCGAGTTCTTCTCTACGTCTCCGCCTGCAGACAATGAGCTGCCGACTACTTTGTATCTCTCGCGCTGGTACTTCGACCCGCACCGTGAGGTCTGGCACCATGCCAATATGACCGAGTCCGGGTTGTTGCCTGATGAGGCGCAGCAGCGGCTTGGGAGCTGGGAAGATTGGCGCTGGGATCCGAGATGTGGCGAGTGGGGGCTTGATGTGAGCTGTGAGCTGGAAGAAGAAGAGCGGGTAGTGGGAGCGAAGTTGTGCGTTTTCGCGAGTACTTGGCAGAAACGGGAGGGGGTTTGGATGTATGTTGGAGCGAGGGGAGGGTGAGAGCGAAGAGTTGAGATGGGGGATTGAAGGGGAGGTCATGGTTGTAATCTACAGTGTCACATTTGTATCAAAAGCGACTGGCCACTGATGGCGACGTTTTAAGAACCCATAAGGGATGAGGAGACATTGTAAACGCTGATTACCAGTAGACTCTTAAAAACAACTGTCGCAGCATCAAAGGCCTACATTATCGCGATACCGAAGGGTTCGAATGCACGTGTGTTTTAACTCTCTTCTGGTCGCGACAACAACATATCGGACTGGGTCTGTATAGCTCTTCCATCTCCTATTTGAGTGTCGTATTGACTGAAGAAGTCCCTAAGCTCCATGTCAGAAGGCTATTAACCGGCCTGTGCCACCACTTGCTCCTACGAAACTGCGACATCCGATGCTGACTAAAACAATGGTGTTGGACGACCAAAAGTGGGGTGCTTTCGATCATAGCTGTGATGAGCATTTGGCTTACACGCAGATTTATGGCTATCGAAGCTGATGCCCTGCCCATGACTTGCCTTGATCAGCAAGGCGACAGCAGTAAGATGAATATCTCTAGACGTAAAGGCCAGCTTCCAGGTCAAGCTAAGGTTTACAAATCGTCTGCTGATCAACGCGTATGTTGTGATCACAGGAGGACGATATGGAGCCGGCAATCAAAAGTTCGCAAAGGCCAATCTTGAATAAAAGCGACTGGCGATCAAACGACTGTTGATGTATAGCTGATACCAGAGTGTTCGCTCAGCCAGAACTGCGGGCCGAGAAAGCTGCGTCTGGTGTGAGGTGTCATGTTTGGTTATGTGAAACCTATACTGAGGCCCATCAAGGCAGGTCTCGTCTCTCTCAGCGTGTGACATGTCGCCATATCCCAACATGCAACTGAAACCAGAAGAGTACATGGCGAGCACAAATCCACCAGTTCATGCGCACGCCACTGGGTAGTACACCTATCAGCTACTTCGCTGGCCTTGTGCTTGTCGCGGCGCGAACGACGCGTTCATTTTGTTTCTTGTTTGCATATTGTGTATAGGTAAGGGGGAGTTGATAGGTACCGATCGTGAACCCAAACCCAGTGTGGAATCGAGGCTGACACGCACGGACCGTCATCTAACGTCATCGCCAGTTGACTGCCACTCGCGATCGTCGACAGAAGCACAGCCCCGCCAATGTATTTCCTAAAAGAACAACAACAAAGGCCAAGAAACGAAGGCAGCCTTATGAGGCCCCCAACCTGTTAGGCCCCCAACTTGTTCGCGGCTGAGCATCGTCAAGGCTTTTGACTGTAAAGATCCCCTCGATGCGATGGAGTACTTATAGCCTCAACGCTGAGAGAGGATTGAGGCACCTCATCAGCAACCAACGCCTACCTTGAAAGAATCAAACAATCGGCAGATACTCCACGCATATCTAAACCTGCTCTGTCATCCAGAATGTCGGCACACTCATCCCTAGCCGGCAGTCCGCCTGGAGAATTTGAGACACCTAAGGGTGTGACCCTCCAGGTCGACTTCGCTTGGAGCAAGTTTCGCAATGTAGTCAGCGAAAAAGAGGGCGACAAACTTACGCCAGTATACATCCAACACTTTCGCCCAACCAAGCCTCAGTTGCGCATTGAAGATGCAACGAGTAATACACAAATCTCTACAGGAACCATCAACAATGTTTCTATTGCAGCTGAATGTACGGTCCACGGCCAGAAGATTGGAATCAAACCTCTCAAGAAATGGAAGACAGCGTACAACTATCTTTCCAGCACACTGTCATCAACTGGAAGTGCGATACCCGTTACGTGGATTACAACCAACAGCATGAAGATCTGGGACTTCATCTGCATCGACTCAACGACGCAAGCACCCATCGCCAAATTCTCGGTCAATTTTTGGGCTCTAAAACAGGTCGGAAACTTCCACTTCGAGCAGAGCGCGGCCGCTCTGTCTAAGGAAGTACGCGACGAGATTGTGACAGTCGGTCTGACGATACTGTATGTCATGATGACAAGGATGAACAGTCCTCTGCATCTTCTCGGCGCAACCTTCGCCAAGGCTGGAAAAGTCGAGGACGATGTGCGCGCTGAAGGTACAGAGCTCAACGAAAGACCAAACGATTGGACGAAGCACAAGCAGGTATGAGTGCATCGACGTGCACTTAGTAAAGCGACATTGGCCGGATAAGCTCTTATTCACCATTGCCCTGCACGGTGCAGACGACGCAGCTCGACACCAATCAGTCAACTCTGCGATGTACGATTTTCATTTATACCGGAGCTAGCAGGACGCACATGGGAGGCTGGCGTCCATTAATCTCGCGGTCGTGCAAGCGAGCTGTCTTCGTCGACCAGGAAGACTGGTGAAAGGACGTTCAAGTATATATATCCCTGCGTAGTATTTCTCAATACCCATAGATCTCGTTATTGTAATCATTCAATCATGCGTCTGTTTCTGTTTGCTACATTTCTCAGTGTTGCGCTGGCGTTTTTACTACCTCAACACACAACGTCCAGAGGATGTCCCTGTGCATCTGGTGTTCAAGGAAGGAAAGGCTGTCCGTACGCCAGATCTAAATCAAGAGACACAATGCTAGGTCTATGGTTACGTCGAGCTGAAGGCAAATACGGTGTTTTCTTTGTAAACCGTATCGCGTCAGGCACGTCTGAGCTATATACTGCAAACGCGCACGGCAGTGACGAACGTAAGCTGCTGGGCAGTTCATCAACCTTCGAGTACCACGCCTCTTTTTCTGCAGACGGACCGTGAATAACCTTCACAACTGAACGCAATGGAGACGGCGGCTCGGTGAGCATCACAACAGAGCCGGGGAAAGAAGTCACTAGACATCTTAGGAAATCTACCGTATTCGAGCAGATGGCACCGACCTAGAAAAGTTCATTGCATCCTCCTCGTTCGAAGACGCAGTTACAATGTCACCGGACGGCACGGAACAACTACAAAGCCAACATACGGGTATCTGACCTTGCTACAAGCACGACACTCAACCCGACCAATACTATTACTGTGAAAGGTTTATACCGGCTTGCCTGAAAGCTGTCTGTGTCCCTCTTGGACTCCAGACGGAGAATGGAAGGCGTTCAGCTCGGATCGCAATACGCAGTGGCGTGGTCATGGCAATGGCACAGGTTGGGAGCACACTCAAGAGCTTTCGATCAACGCTATTCGTACAAATGAATGTGACTTCCGCCAAGTCGCAACAAGTCCTTCACACTGTCTCGGCAGTCCGTAATGGTCTGTCGATGGTAAGCGCGTGGTTTACTATGAGATGACTACCGAAGAAACGCGGGGTGCGCATCGCACTGAGTTGTTGCAAAGCATATCTAGTCGACTGGTTTCTGCTGATTTCGAGAGTGGCCTTGGTCGTGTCGAGCATATGAGTGGTGCAGGCCTCAAGATTTTCCCGCAATGACTGCCAAATGGCGCCCTTGCATACCTGCTCAAGAATACAGCCCGGGAAGGGCTAGGATTTGTTATAGAAAATGCGACTGGAACCGTACCATGTTCTGTTCGCAGTCCTGCATGGTCGCCTGACGGTAGCGAAGTTGTCTATGAGAGAGTCGACTTTGATGCAATCCGGCCTATGGGCAAGACGCTCTACTCCTGGGAATCAGATTGGGAGTATCGATTCACCGACGTCTTCCCTCAATTTTCTAGGCAGGGTCAACTCGCGACCACACAGAAGAAACTCGGGAACAGTAGCATTGCTACGATGAACCCGGACCTCACCAACGCACAAGATGGGTTTGATGTATTTGGCACCGGCCAGGTTAATGCGACAGAGGTCGCAAAAGGCCTGACGGGCGCTTTCCAGCCGACGTGGAGCCCCGGCGGTAAGTGGCTCGTCTTTGGGCTCGGCTCGTGGTTCCAATTCCGTGCAACTGGCAATGCATCATTGTATCGCGTCACTGCAAACGGCAGTTACTTCGAGCAGCTCACAGACGGCAGCGTCAACACCGGCTTGCCGAGTTTTAAGCGACGGGAAGCGCATTGTCTACCGTGTCTGCGGCGCGGAGTATGGCCTGCGCATGATGGACCTTGACACACGGTCGGTGACTGTGCTCTCAAACAGCATGTCCACAAACCATGACAACGTTCCATTCTGGTCGTCTGATGGCGAGAAGATTGTATTCACCCGGCGCGTTGGTTACACGAACTTTGACATACGTACGATTAGGCCTGATGGTACAGCTCTGCAAGTTCTCACGACCAGTGGAGGAAATGATGCGCATGTTGTGTGGACCGCTGATGGGCGCATCATGTATTCAACAGCGGAGTACGGCTCTAGGGACGAGGCCGCGGTCTACGATAATACTTTCCAGCCGTACGGCCAGATCGCGATTATGAATGCCGATGGAAGCGAGAAGAAATCGTTAGTGGATAGCATGTGGGAGGATTCGATGCCTGCGTTTGTGCCGAACGAGTACCTGGATTGAGGAACATCAAGCAGCTTTTACAGAATTGCAATATGACCGATCTTAGAAGAGTGGCTGGCTCAAAGGTGAGCTTTTGACCAATACTACAAGTACAGTAATCTCAATGTTCCTATTCGTGGTGTGTGACCGGCAGCTGGCTGGCGCTTATACGAGGGCGGTCGGGGCAGCAGGTGACTAGTTCGGGTGTTGCACCAACTTAGGAGTAAGCCACGTGCAACTTTGTACATGTCAACTGCGTGCTCATCTATCACCCTCATAGCCACGTAGCGATCTGGAGTATGTCTGAGGATCACATCTGATCACCAGTAATTTCACAAAGCCCACCATCGCTCTTTGGCAAGGCACTTACAGCTCCAAGATAGGCAGGCCTGTAAGATGAGGCGTTCATCCAAGCTTTGTGTCGTCGGGCGGTCCGATGCGCTAGGCTGTACCGAGTGAAGGTGGGTGGGTTCATGGGGGCTGAACACATGCAGGGCCCACGCGCCTCAATAGGCAGCACGGGACGATCAACCCTAAGACCACGAGAGGGCTTGAGCGATTCCGACCCAGTTTGTCTTTTATCTTGCAGTTCAGTCCTGCTATCTCACAAACTATCATCAGTATACTGAGGATTCCCACTGTCGACAAGTTTTTCCTTTGAGAAAATCGAATTCAGAAAGCCTTACCAATGCCTTCTGAACAGACCCCTTTATTCGCTTCACATGCTCCCATAGGGACATACGTACCTGCTGGACCAGGCGACAAACGAAGTCCTTGCCCTATGATCAACTCGCTGGCGAATCACGGATACCTTCCTCGGAATGGGCAGAACGTGCTTGCTCAAGAGATGAAGGCTGCAGTCACCGAAGCAGGCATCTCCAAAGCCCTCGGCGCCATTTTTGTAAACACTGTCTACAACGTGCATGAGACTAAATCAGAAAAAGAAGAGGCTTCATTTCTATCCCGTCTCTGGACCATAGTCCGCGATCCGTGGACTCTCATGTCAAGCTTCGGCATGCGCAAGCCAAAACAAGTGGACAACTCAGGAAGGGCAGTCCTAGATCTGGATCAGCTGGCACTTCCTGGAGCTGTAGAGCACGACATCTCGTTGACTCGGCGGGACCACGCTCAAAAGGAGGGCAACTGCGCACCGCAACAAGATCTCATTGATGACCTTCTGGCATGTTCGGCGGATAAGAAGAAGATCACAAGAGAACAGCTGGCAGGCTTGCGTAAGCGCAGGATCGACAAGCAACGCGAAGAGAATCCAGGATTGACATATGGGTCACTTCAGCACGAGCTCGGATGTGGTGAGATTGCGCTGCTCCTGGGTGTTTTTGGTGATGGACAAAGCGCACGATACGATTACATTGCAGCTTTCTTGGAACAGGAACGCTTGCCGATCGAAGAAGGTTGGACGAAGAGGTGGTGGTGGACTTTGGGATTGATTGAGATTAAGCTCAATGTCACCAAGATCAAGAAAATGATTGGTCTGGACATTTGACCTGATGTCTTGAGATAAAGTTGATCAATCCGCTGTGCGCCAGCAGGAATGCGATGTCATGCGATGGGGCTAGGCACTCTACATCTCTTCGTTACGGATTCTGAAGCGTTGTTCAAGCGATTTTTTCCTTATGCCAAATTTGATATTACTTCGTATGACCCAAAAGGTAAAGCACATGAACGACATGGTGCTTCCGGCCCTCCGTACTTGCGTATGTATGCTGATTCACGACCACGCTGAACCTGCAAGTGACTATGGCTACTTCACCATCAGCTGTTTGCCAGGCGAAGGTAGCCCGGGTTTGCCTCGACTGTTGATCGCGTCTCAGCCCACAGCTGCCTTAGTCTTCAATGTGTGCAGTGCTGCAAGTGTCTCATTTGGAGATCAATGGAGAAAATGGTCAATATCGTTGCTATCCGTCCTTGACAGCGTCAGTACGTTGTGTACAAGTCCCAAAACGCCAGTCACGCACACAAAGTATTCTACGCCCACAGAATCGTACACACATCTTTCCCTAACCAAAGCACACCCATGCTTATTCCCACTCCTTCATGGCCTGCGCCGCTCGGCTCTCTATGTAGTACCCGGTCGCCGGCCGCCTCGCCGCCTTCTGCTCGGCAGGCGACAATGCGCGCTTGACTTCCTTGACATCGACCAATTCTTTTATCCTCATAATCTGTCCAGCGACGGATTGTGAGACAGGGTGGTACACGGTTGTCATGCGCTTCTTCAAACCAAGTGCCTTCAGGACACCCTGGGTCTTTGCGGGCATACCAATGCCAGAGCGCATGAGCGTTATCCGGAAATAAGACATCTTGTGAGGCTTGTTTGAGGCGTTGAAGCTTCCGGCGCGTTCGCGATAGAGGTATGGGTCGTAATGCAGGCGTCCGATCGAATGGTGACCGTTGTTTGGCGAGTAGTGCGACTGTTCTTTTGTCAATCAACAGAGCCTGTATTCGCTAAGATATGTTCGACATACTATGTTCGATGTTGCTGTAGCTTATCGTCGTTGCGCTTCGCTGCTGCTGTCGCTCAACTTTTCGATATCGAGATCGGAAGTCACGCTATCCAAAAGCGGGCTTAGTGCTTAAACGCGGTTCACGTGTGTGCGACCTTCACATCAACAACAATAGCTTTGACATCATCTCGTGCTTGTCTCGATGATGACATCCGGCCTTCCGGCTCTTCACCGCTACTTTTGCTCTCGGTCGCTGTCGTTTTTTTTTTTGAAAAGAGAGCCGGCATGCAGCCACCCGTTCCGACGGCAAGCCACGCGCTGCCCAAGCATGACTACCCACTCATTGCAAAGGCACTGAGAAGTGTGCCATTGATGGCGATGCCAGAACAACGAATAAGGATTAGCTGCAACCCATCTCGTTGCGTGCGACCGTTTGCATGTGCGACGTCCCACCTCGCCAATACCGCAATGGACGGTGACACGGACGCGAGGAGCCTCCTTGTCGATTCAGCTACGTCAAATCAGATGCCAGTTGCCGTTGAATCTACCATTTCGAGCGGGCCGGCCCAGGACCCTTACACTGGCAAGTGCAGACGCCAATACCATTGACCATTGCTGAAGGTATGGGTATACTGCTTATCGCTTTCGAGTGTTTAAAACCTAGACGAATACGTCGATGTCTGAGACAACAATTCCATGTGGCCTTTATAATCACGAGATGTTTTGGTCATGCTTTGCATAAACCTCACTACTCGCCCCCACACCTCAGCATCCCGAAATAATGACACGATGGTACACCCATGTTGTCCATGCACTTATGTTCAGCGCGATCGACAAGCAGCACGGGTTTTAGCGGGACGCAACCCCAGGCTGTTATTCTGCTGTGTAACAATTGCCTTGCTCGGGCCCAAAACGCATATGCTTGTAACGAAACCCCAGGCAGCCACTGTTCAAAGATGGCTCACTTCTCGGTACGGCCCGCAATAAGCTCCATTTCGTTGATGTGCAACCTATTGGAATCTAGTGAGTAGCATTTTCCAGCTGCCATGCAGTCTATCAGACGCATAGTCGCCAGTGCTACGGTTGCTGATCCTGGTACGGGGAAGGGTACCGACATGGCCGCAGCAAGTCTTAACACGAAGACATAGAATCTCATTGCAAGTCTCAAGGCTGTTGTTGCTGCTGAGTAGTGGGTATTAAAGGAGCGCCCCAGGCCTGATCACGTCTATCCACGATCATGAAGCTCCTCATTCTCATCAAAATCTTCATGACCATCGTCGCCTGTGTAGCTCTTGTCAAATCATCATCGCTGTAATCGTACTGTTCTGCGCTCTACACGTCTTCCTTCCTGGTATCACTGCCTGCGCACACGGCACCTCCCAACTCTCCTTGATCGAACCAGCTCTACCACGATGGCCAGTAAGCTTCCATCCTACCCTTCAACCAGCCCATCCAGATTCCCATTACTAACACCCGCAGCCCTCTTCGCCCAACCCGCCACCCGCCTCCCCTCTGCCTCTCCCCCACCCACCACCATCCCGCCCCTCGTCTACCGTGTCCAACGCAGCACCGCGCAAACCCGATACTCGTTCTCAACCGGCTTCGCAGCCAAGAACCAAACAACCATCCTCAACTACACATCCGCCCTATCCCGCTTCGGCCTCGCGCACCTGAGCCAGCAAACCAACATCAGCTCGCCCTTCATCAGCGTGTACGACAATCTCGCGCACGCTGAGAATGTCGCGCAGCACCTGGCCGAGAAGTGGGGCGAGGAGGTGCTGGTTGTGAGTGTGGACACGCGGCACTTTGCGCGGGGGCCTGTGTTTCGGGCTGCAGATCTGCTCAAGGTAGGTTGACGACATGGTGTCGGTGTTGAACTTGTGTTCGAACTGACCTTCGTTGCAGGATGCTGAGGCGAAGGCGGATGACTGGATGCATTGGGGCGAGTATCTGGTCATGTATCGAATCCCGGCTCAGGCTATTCGCGATCAGACGCCTGTCGGTCGGGGCAGGAACCAGGCTCGGTCGTCGGTGGGTGTTATTGGTAAGGCTTGATTATGGCTTTGGAATATGGTTTCCTTTGGGTAGGAATGGCGAATCTGAGAAGTCTGGTATGGCTTCTTGGAAAACCCTCTTTTTTGCTTCTTATTCTTCAGGCGCACACAGCTGAAATTTCCATCCAGGCATGGGGTGTGAATGCGAACTTCCAAAGAAGCGATGTTGATCATCAGCCTTGTTTTGTAGGTGAGCGTTAGGAACACCACTTCCTTGTTGCTTTCAGACACAAAGTGTATGGTGGAATGTCACTGCATCTCTGCAACATGACTCAAAATGTAATAGTAAACGAAACGGACCGGAATTTACGACGCTGGGTATATGGACGAACGATCAGGTCAAATAGCTCAATTGGATGCGTTTCTCTTGTAATAGACCTACACAGATTTTGGTCGAATCCTGGTACAACATAACTTCCGGTAGGTAATGGTCTGTTCCCGGGATAGCCCACTCTTCCTCTGATGGCTTCTTAATTGCTCCTTCTGTAGGCCCACTCATGGCTTGGACATCGCGCTCAAGCTCGCCCTTTGGCAGGCACTGATGATGGACAACTTGCCTAGCGCTATAGGTACCACAGCTTCGCTTTTATACGCCGCCCTTCGCAGGGAGGACACCCCACCGTTCCATTCTGCATTCTGCTTTACCAACGGCTGCCAAAGTTTTGTACCGAGCTCAAAATTTTCCATGAGGATTGTTCATCTAGGAGGGGTGGGGGTCGGATTGCCGTTGCCGCCTCCGATACATCCTGGTCATCTTCCAGGTAGTTCGTTTTGAGAACGTAACGTATAGTTGGTCTCATGGCGCACATATTCCTTGGTCGTCTTCTCAAGGATTCGGTGATCGAGGTGGATCAGCGAAGTAGGCAGTATCTGGCCATGCGCTGCGAAGCTGACGCATCACACATTCGATGTAGTGTATTTGGTTCCGAAGCCATTGCCATTCGGCTTGAGGCGCATTATTCTCAAGGGCACAGCCATTGCGCAAGCCCGACGACAATGACACCGAGCGTCAGGTAAAGCGACGAAGCAAGGGGCAGGACGCGCAAGCCAGCACTAGTCGGTCTATCAATGGTCAGCAAACGCAACACAACAATGCAGCTCTGCGGCATCGGTATGGTCTGGGAACGCAAGAAAGGAGGGCGAGCCCACAACGCAGTCCCTGGAATGCGGCAGTTGCGTTGCTGCTCTCCATGCGGGGTGCAAGACAGATAGGAAAGAGGAGACATACTGTTCTAGATGCAAGCCCATGTTCGAGATGACTTGACATCTCTGCCACTCCTGATCACTGACCTTCTCCATGGCAACAATGTTGTCATCGCCGAACCGCAGCCGGTTGCCCATCCCACCAGTCCGGTTTGCGAACGTCGTCCATTCAGGATTATCGATCTCATGGCCCTTTGTTACTAGGAAGTCTGCAGTGTGCTTATTCGGATCATAGCTGCGGATGAAGCTCGCCCAATATGCCTGCATGAAGACCGAGGATGCGGTCGTGCCGTTACCCCAAATCGACGGCAGCTCGCCCACATGCGTGGCACCGCCGACGTTCCACCGGTACTGGTACGTGGGGAACGTGTTGTTCTCAGCGTAGACGGAGGACATGTTGAGGTTGGGGCAAGTGTAGCGAATATGTCCGTATACATCAGAGGCAAGGCTGCGCCAGCGAGCGTCCGCCAGGGCGTTTATGGGACTGCTCCATACAGATCGAATCTTTGCCCAGTCGGCGGAGGGGAACTGATCGACGATAAATTGCCGGGCGCGATCGTAGTTGGAGATGGTTTTTGGCGTGAAGGTGATGCCTTCGTTGGTTGAGTCGCCGAAGATCGTTGGCAGTTTGACGTAGCGGTCATTCTTGAGTTCGTTGTAGGTGTAATCTTGGATGAAGTCGTAGTCTAGCGTTGGATTCCAGAAGTAGATTGGAGCATTCTTGCCGCCGGGGAATGGGAGTTGGACGCCTCGGACCGCAGTCTGGAAAGTAACAGCATCGAGCGAAGCCAGGCAGGCAATATGCTCGCAGCCTGAGCGCTTAAGTAAAGCATCGTATTGCCACTGACTTTGTGTTACGTTGCGAAGGGGTGGGAAAGCGGCCGATTCGGCAGCAGCAGCATGAAAGAGGTTGTCGTTGCGTCCACCATAGGCTGTGAGTTGTAACACGACCGAACCACCACCTGCACTCGCTCCGCCAAGAGTAACGTGGTTCGCGTCTCCACCAAACTCGTGAATGTATTTTTGAACCCATTTAAGCAGCAGTCGCTGATCTTTCAAGCCATTATTCAAGCTCAGCGTCTGATTGGCTTCGATCTCCTTGCTGGCAAGGAATCCGTACGGGCCGACTCGGTAATTGAAGTTTACAACCACCATCTCACCGCGCGCTGCGTCGATAAGATCAGCGCCATCATAATTTGCGTTGCCGTTCACGTTGAAGCCACCTCCCTGAATGAAGATATAAACCGGGAGCTTGCTGCTATTGGTGGCATTGGAGGGTGCGAAAACGTTGACGAAAAGACAGTCTTCGGACCATTTGCTGCCAAATTCAGACTTAAGATCGCTCTGGGAGCCGATGCAAAGAGGCCCAAACTACTGATGGTCAGCATAGAGACAATGAATTGCGATTGGACACTCACCTGGCTGGCGTCTATTGTTACTTTGTTTGGCTCATCGAGGGGCTCTTGTGGTGCAGTGAAACGCAGACCATCGACTCGAGAGACGCTCCTTGCGTAACGCATGCCAGCCCATCGATGCACGCCATTCCCAATGTCTTTCCCTTTGTACCGAGCGTATCCTAAGTCGACGGTCACGTTGATGGACGCTGCAAGCTGGAGCAGCAGAGCCGCACACAGCAGCACATTGACCATACTTCACAGTGGTTGTTGGGCTTCCAGAAGTGCTATTGACAAGACGTGGGAGTCTGAAGTTTAGCAGAGCAAGACGACCCTGGAATCCGGATCTAACAACCAAAGCGGCGGGTGGTTGATGGGGTGTCTAGCGAGGAATCGAATAGTATTTTGAATCTGATTGCATCGTAGTTACTCCATCGTGAAAGCTGAGATCCCGTAGTCCAGCGCTGTCTTCAGCGGCCTGTGTTTATAGTTAGCAAATGACGATACTCGGAGGCGGTTTCGCAACACGAGCTAAAGCGACGTCCGGCTGCGATCCCCCATGGAAGAAACTACTTACACCTTGGAAGCAAACTGACTTCATACTTGCGAGTCGCGAGGGGGGAAGTCAGTTCTTAAGTCGAGTCTAGCGCAGCAGCTGTCAGCCACAGTTCACGTTGTCGCGCGCTACTCCCTGAGCTTTGCTGCGCGGACCCAGACCCTTCACCATGCTGCATGGCCTAGGCTAGCAAATCGTATTCGGCGGCGGTCCGGTTTGAGTACCCCTGTCGCATGCAAAAGCGCCCGAGGAGTGCTTCGCTGCGCCTCACCGCGAAGTCCGCGGGGCACATTGTCAGGACAGCGAATTGCTGTGTTCGTGTTCACAGATCGCGACGACGTCCATGCAGTCATAGCAACGTGGTTTAAGTGGAGAGTGACGAAAGCGATGAGGTCAAGTCAATGGCACCAAGCACGCTGAGTTCAAGCCAAGCATGGGTCCTGGAGATCTCCCATTCTTGGAGGCCAATCCCGCGGGAAGAGCGCACTTTGAAACAACCTGCACATGTCGTACCAACACTGCGACGCTGGTGCCTGAGCGTCTGCCCTGAAGTGTACGGATTGGCGCGTTGAGGTTCGACAGTTGTTTGATTGCCTTCGCGTGGCATCAGGCGCGCTTGAACAGTCCGACAGCCACAGGGCCGGCAATGGGAGTCCATCTCGACAAGCGCGCTCGCAATTCCGCCTCGTCGAAACGTGCTCATGCAAAGTCTGGCCGCGGCGTGTTGCTTCTTTTGAGGCCCAGGCACGCTCTGCGATGCTTGAACACCGTAGGTCTTCTGTCTGGAACCGATCAACAACAGTGCCGGCCTTCCGCAACACGAGGAGTCGTTCCACGCGTGCAGGCGGGCGGTACCAGACAAACGAGTCTTACTCACTCACACCTCGGTTGCAAAAGACGTTTGCGGCCGGTAAGAAGCCACAAGCCACCATGGGCAGAAGTTCCACCAGTCTCGCTATGTCTCGCTTTCGAATGCTGAAGTGGGGTTCTAGACTCTGCTGCTGCATGTGAGTCGAGATGCAAGGCTGCATACGAGGCGAAAAACATTCAAGGGTCCGTAGCCACTGCACTCAGTGTGACAGTAAGGCGTGCAGTGTGCTACAGCAAGTCGATAGCCAGGAACCCTCATCGGGTGTAGTTTGGTTGCAGGAGGGCGTGACAGCGTAATGAGAAAGAAAGATGAGGCTCGTGACTGCGCATCGTCTGGACGTTCGCAGGTCTTAACGGTTTCGTTAAAATATCAAGATACTCCAAAGTCACGTTTACGACTATATTGGAGTTTATCCATGTCACCCTATGGAAACAGCTGAGACGAACGTGTGGGGACCATCAGGGTCAACATGGGTACTACACAAGATTCATACATGGTCAACCGCACCTCTGTTGTTGCGAAGACGCATGTATACATCTGGTGTCCTCACAGGTCATCTCTTCGTACTGATTGTTCCTGAAGAAGTACGCCCTTCGCTGTGCCATAGATTGTGATAGTAAAGTCCAAGTAGCAAGACTGAGTCTTTGCCATGTATGTCTGACAACAGGATGTGTATACTGCACACTATGAAAACACATGAACATCTGCTGCTCCCTTCGCTCAAGCTCCCGTTTACTCCTTCTGTATCATACACCACTCACCCAGCCCTTTTCAGCCCACGCCAACCACTCCCTCGCTCACTCACTCCCGCCTAAAAATCCGTAACCCTTCCATTATAACTCCAATCCCCCCTCCCCTCGCCACTCCCCCACCTCAACGGCTCATTTTTTGGCCCCCCAACCTCCCCCGTCTTAGGATTCACATCGCCCTCAAACTCGGGCGGCGCACCACGCCTCATATTCGGGTGAAACTCCTCGCCTTTCTGGATCTGCTTTCCATTCTCGAAGCGAATCTCCGGCTCGCCTTCCTCCGACGAATCTGGGGACTGATTGATCTTCATGCGAATGCTGGGTTGAGCGGTGGGCTCCGGATCGGGCTTGGGCTGGCTGAAGGCGCCGGTGGATTGCTTCTGCAGCTTCTCGAAGAGTTCTTGTTCTTCTTTGGGCAGGCGCGGTGGAGCTGGGCCGCCGAACAGCGAGCTGTGCGATGTCGAGGTGCTAAAGGCTGCGCTGCGGCGCGAGAGCGTGCGCGGTAGGTGGGTGATGGTGCGGAGCATCGTGGTGGGTGAGGTGATGGAAGGCAACTGGTGTATGTGATGTGATGGATATTGTTTGTGGTGCACAATGCTGGGCAGGCAGGGGCGTATTTGAGTAAGAGATTTGTCGTGTGAATCGAAGGCGAAAGAAAGTTGAGGCTTGAGACTGAATGATGAGGCAAGCACCTCGGTCGGCTACTTCGATTGCGCGACCAATCGGGGGCTTCGGGTGGCCACGGAGCTTGATCGCTTTGATACTGGACTTTTCGAGTACATCGAGCCCAAGCTCTTGAATCTTGGTATTCTGATTGGCCATTAGTCTGAGCTTTTGATCGGAAGACTGCGACTTGACTGTTCGTCGTCAATACTTCTCGCTACCAAGGTTCATTTGCAACAACTTCAAACTTGTGTGCCCAAGGTCTGGACTCGACTTCGCTTTTGTGATTACCAGGTACCGCTCGCTTACAGTACTATACATGCTTTCTTGTATCTCGTGACCAAAGTTTACTCTTCCTGAACGCCAGTCTTCCAATTCCCAGCACTTTCGTCTATGCGATGTAGCCCTGAGCCTCGCCCAGCCCCTTCGCGCTTCTCCCTGCATCGAGGAACAAATCCTCGCACTCCTCGACATCCTGCAAGCTAATTTCTCCATTTTGCCTTCCGCCAACCTTGGCCAGGACGCTCGCGGGAGCCAAGAGCTGCAGCGCGTATCTGAGCGAGACTCGTACACCGAGATCTGTGACCTTGTCCTTCGCCGCATCCGCAATGTTGAGCTTCTCTGTACCGACTCGCAGACCGATGATCTGCTTGATCTCAGCGGCGTTGTAGGGGTGGGTGGGCACGATGAGAAGGCGGGCGAGCAGATCTGGAGGAATGCCGTGGGCGCTGGCGGGCAAGTTTTCACCGCCGCGAATGTGGGTGAGGCCGCGGTTGGAGGCAAGGATGACGAGGGGCGACAGAGGCGACTCAAGGGCGCGGTTGAGGAAGGTGAATGATTCGAGATCGAGCATGTGAACCTGCAAAGTGCTATGTTAGTAATGATCTTCTCTGAAACTCAGGCGATCGGGGAGAGTTTACCTCGTCGATAAAGAGCACACCAGGCACCAAGTCCGCAACGCCCTGGTCGATGTATTTGTTGACCACCTTGTTGATCTCAAGCCTCAACTTCTCCGTGATCTCCGTCTTCTTAGGCTTCATCAGCTGGCCCATCATGCTCATGATATCCTGTCCACCCTGCGGTCTCGCGTTCGCAACATCCAAGTCGTGCAGTGTAACATCCTGCACGATCTCCTTCTTCTTGTGCACGTCGCCCTTGGGAATCGGCACGTACTCCTCGGCTTCGAGATCGAATTCGGTGGCATAGGCGTCGGAACGGCCCACGCGCTTGACGGCGCCCGTGTTGGCTTCGATGTAGATGACGTCGCCCAAACGAACGCGCTCCTTCTGGATGGCTTCATATATGCTGGGGTCGAGGCGCAGCTTCTTGGTTCCCTTTGCGCTCTTTAGTGTGATGAGAAGGTGGGAGATGGTCCGTCCGTAGCCTCCCAGGGGGTTCTCTGCCTCCTCGGGCGTCAGCTCTGTGACTTCGCCCTCGTAGACTTCTTTTGTCTCCTTGACGCGCAGGCCAATGGCGCGGCGGAAGTTCTCCATCAGCGCTTCTGTCTTCTTGACTTCGGCCGAGTAGATTTCGCTGCCGACGATGGGGCAGAAGGGCACCTTGGTTCCGAGTTCTTGCGAGACAGCGAGGGCCAGGGCTGTCTTTCCCGTACCCGGCCCACCAGCGAGGAGGACTGCGCGGCCAGACATCTTCTTTGCTTTGACTAGATCGACCACGAGACCACAGGCCTGTGATGGGAGTCAGCCACAAGAACAGACCATGAAACGAGCGCATCAAGTGTGTTCATCGCGACAAAGGCAGCATGTGCACAAAGCAAAGCAAAGCAAAGCTCTCTCTCTGGGTGTGGGTCCACGTACCTCTCGCGCTGCAGCCTGCCCAATGAACCCTCCAGCACTCGGCGTCGCGCGCCCATCGCTGCTCAGGCCGAGGCCCTTGATGTGTGAATGCGCCGCCGTCCTGCTTTCGCGCGCATTGCTCTTGACTTCGCTGACCGGGACCGTCGCCATGGTGGCTGTCGTTGTTGCAGTTTCTTTATCGCGTGTGGCTACTTCGCAGCTGCAGAAGCGAACGGGGGGCTCTGTCGAGGATGGCGATTGAGCTGATGGCACGGGTGCAGGCGGTTTGGCGCGTGTGTTTGGCGTGGAGCTCTGAAAGTTGAAGTTCGGGGCAAGCCTAGCTAGCGCACCAAAGCGCGCGCGGCAGCGATCACAAGGCCGCTGAAGGGGCGCTGGCTCGAATCCCCACTCTGCATCAGGGCTGCAGAACGCTCACGACATGCACGCACTTTGCGGGCGAGCGCCCCTCTCGCTTGTATGGCACTGCGTGTGCAGCCATATCCGTGTTCGCACCTTCAAGCCGTCTTGTTTTTCGAGTCCTTGCTCAGTTTTGCACACTCCCATTCTCCCATTTCCCCCTTGTGCCGCCGTCGCACAAAGCGCTCGCAGCATGAGCGCGTCACTCTTGTACCAGAGCAACATCACAACGCTGAGTATGCAGTTCAATACTGTAACCCATGTGTGACAGATCAGTTACTTACGTTCCTTGCAGAGTCTTTTCTGGTCTGGGGCACTCACTTGATCGGTGTGCACTCTTAGTAGAGGCGGCCTCCCGAGCGCCCCTTCATAACAACCCACCGGCCGGCTGGATGCACACAAGCCCGGGACTGTAGTCCAGCACTCGCTCGAAAGCTACGTGGGAAAAGTGCGACAGTGAAGAGCCATGTGCCGCCACATCAGGAACTATTTGCGACACGACTCGAATCAACCTTCAGGGTCCACACCACCTACCATCTGCTCTCCGCCCTTTCGACAACCATCACACCACGACTCAGCAGCAGAAAGAGAAAAAGGTACAGGTTATTGTTTTTATCTTCTGCGTCTACGCGAAGCATACTCGTACACCGTAAACGGTTCGGACCCATCACCAAGCTGCCAAATCCTTAGTCAAACTTGTCGGTCAATGCCCACCTTCGAATCGAAGCATCCAAAACCACAGGCCTCGTCACACTCATAACGTCGTTGACGGCGAAGACGCCTTTTCGTTTCCTGCACCATCCACCCAGGCGGAAAGAATACTATACAAGCGATGTGGGTTGAGGGGTCAGAGCAGTCAAGATTTGCAGTCCTTGTTCAAGGCGATTGTTCAGAGGCCTTGTGCAATCTGATGAGCGCGAGAAAGAGACGGATCATGTGCGCGCAATGCATCGCTCGCTCGGCGAAGGAGAAGACTGGAACAAGAACGCTGTCAAATGGTGGAACCGAAGACTAAGGGTCCCAAGCCCGTCGCACAAAGAGGCAGTGAGGAATTTACTCCTCTTCACTCTCAGAGCCGCTATCATCGTCGCTGCTTTCTTCTTCATGGGCTGCATTGGTCAGTATTACATCACCAAGATCACGCACAACCAACATACCGGGTGGAGACTGACTGCTACCGGAGATGCCGCCCTGGAACGACTGCAGCTTCTCTTGGATCTTGCGCATGTTGTCCTCCTGCTCCGTCTTGCCCATGGGCTTGTTCTTCTTTGGCCTGCTGGCGGTCGTCTGCTTGTGCACCGGCCGTGGTGGCTCAAAGTCATCATCAGCAATCGACGCGCCTCCCTTAGGGCCACGGAGCGACCTGATGAACTTCAGCAGCTCGCGCAGAGTCTCGTCATTGATTTCATCCATGTCAAGCTCCATCTCGTCATCGTGCACGTTGGCGAGGTGCGGGCAACCATTTCTGATGATCTGGACGGCCTTCCTCATGTCAGCATCTCCAAGAGTGCTGATGCCCTCAGAGATATCTTGCTTCTGGGCAAAAGTCAAGGGCATTGGCGGCTTTGACTTCGGCTTTGGTTTGCTGGCCTTCACTGGCGGTGGCACTGTGAGAGGCACGCTCTTCTTCTTCGGAGCGGGAGCCGACTTGGATGCTTTCTTCTTGCTTGGCGCCTTTGGCGAAGCACGCTTGCCCTTCTGAGAATTCAGGAGCTGTTGGGCTGTTTCATTGAGAGCCGCGATCTGCCGCTGAATCGCGAGGAACTGGGCCTGCTGAGCAGGGTCATTCTCCTCGTCCTCCTCGTCCTCTTCTTCTTCGTCCTCCTCGTCAGAGTAGACTTCGGGAGATTGCTCAGGGGCCGGAGCGTGCTGTTCCAGCCAATCAGCCTTGTCACTCCAGAGCTTGTTGAACAAGTCCTCCATTTGATGGCCCATCGCGTTGACCGCGTCGCCCTCAGGGTTGAACTTGTAACAGTTCTGGAAGACCAGCATACAATCTGCGTGGAAGTCCTTTGCGCTCTGATACACGCCGGCCTTGAAATTCCTCTCAATCGTCCCAAAGTCCATTGGCTTCTTAATGATCTTGAGATACGACGGAATGTTCAAGGCGACAGGATCTACAGGCACCACGAAGGGGTATGTAATCGGCTGGTACTTTGGCTTGAAGATCTCAGTCAGAACGCTCTCGCAAAACTTGAGCTCCTGTTGATACTTCTTCTTGCGAGGCTTGGCGTTCGCATACGGCAAATCCTTCGAAGGCCGATGGATTTCTCGCTTAGGCCGATCATTTGCACTAGTGGAATCGCGCCTAATCAGAGGCATGCCGTCCTGTCCTAGAGGCCATGCAGCAGTAGGCGATGCTGCAGCTGGCGACTTCACAGTAGGTGGTGCCGGCTTTGATTCTCGCGGTCTGGCTGTCTTGGACGCTGTGCTTACTGACGGCTTCTTGACCTTTGCCGGTTTTGGCGGCTCATCTACTGTGCCCCTTGGCATCTTGCCCATGCCTTTCAGGAAGTATGCTCTCAGGTTGTAACCAGCCTGTGTGACTGGGTGTTGCTTGTTGTTGAACAGCTCGCTGTTCTCGATCATTTGGTCGAGATCTTCCATGAACTCCTTGACGTAAGTGTACTTGTTCTCCTTCAACTTGCCCTCCATTGTCGACAGATCCATCGGTTTGGTCACGATCTGTGGGTAGGTGGGTATGTTCAGCGCTACTGGATCAACAGGATCCTTGAACGCCAACGAGACCTTGATCTTCTTCGTATTCCTGATACGCTCAAGTAAGAACTTGTTCTGCGCCTGGGTCATGTGTGTTGTTGGCCATGGCTCATAATCTGCAGCGCGATGAACGCCTGATGGTTCTGACGAAATCACAGTAGCTACCCCCCTAGGTGTAGCTGTACCATCGCCACGTGGTGTACTGGAACCATTTGCCTGCACAAGCTGCGCTGGTAGTTCGGACTTGATATCCACCTGTGAGCTCGATGCTTCCTCCGTCTTCGTTCGCTTTGCCTCCGGCGCGATGTCCTCGTTGCCCTCTTCAAAGTCTTCTCGTGGCCGTACCTTCCCAGACTGCGGCGCGTCTTCCATGACCTGATCCGCCAACGATTCCGCATTTACGGGCGTTGCAGACTCGGGTTGGATGGAAAGCTCCTTCATCGGTTTTGTGGGGGCTGCATCCGTCGTTTCTATCGGCGCATCGGCTGCAGTGTCCATTGTATCTACGGGAGCCGGCTCGATCGAGGGTGCAACATGTGTCTCAGGCACATGCTGCGTGCTTTCGGTCGTTGCCTGGGACTCTACTGGGGCAGCAGCAGCCGCCGCAACTGGCGGCGCAGGTAGAGGTTCGTCGCGAATGTCCGAAATTGGGGCTTCGATGGCCTCGGTCATTGATTGCGCAATGTCGTCGCCGAAGAGCGAGTTATTGTCCGTCTGATCAGGCACGAACGACGCGATACCGTCAATACCACTGGACACGTCCGTGACAGGTTGGACGGCAGGCTCAACCGCAGGTGCTGACACGTCTGTAGCAGTGTGGTCGCCGTTGGTGGTAGGTTTTGATATCTCCGTCGCGCTAACATCGGTGCCATTGACAGGCTCATCATCACCAAAGAGATCATCATCGTGCCCACTAGATTTGTTAATGACTTGCAGCGAGCGAGGCGCGCAAAAGGTAATTTTGGACTCACCCATTGGCGACAGTATCCATCGTCATTGTGTTCGTGGGCGCAAGCGCGTCAGCCTTGGGATCGAGGATAGGCTTTTCCAAGGTAGGTGATGTCATTACTGCCATAGGGCCATGAACCAATGGACGTGTTTACGCGCGGTAGACCAAGCTGTGCTTGTGGAATGCTGCAGACTCGAATTATTAGTAAGCTGCAGTTGACGTGCGCGACGTTTCTGGAAATGGACGCGTAGTTATGACGGGTGACTGTATTGGCGGGGTGGCTGCGCGCGTCGCGACAGCTATGTGGGGTTGTTTGGGTGTGTGGCTTGGGTCGCGAAAGTAATGCAACCAAGGTAAGAGGGGCTGCAGGGAGAATATATGCTGCGGAAGCTGAAACGGCGTCGAGGTGCACGTGACTTACCGAGAGGCGGCGGCGGCGAGACCAAAGAGCGGCGCGCACCAAGGCAGTGAGTCAGACTGTGCTGCGCAGACGGCGTGCAGCCGGCGACAGTGACGGCGGGCAGCGCGGTGCGTAGAGAGGTGCAGTGAAGGTCCCGTGCAGCTGTGCGCCCTCTGGCCTTGAGGTGCAACAACAACACAGAAAATCCGTAATGGAGCGCACGGGTAGAGGTTGCGCACAGGCGTCAAGCAGAGGCGCTAGAGCTGCAGCAGCCGGGGACGCAAATGTAATTTATCACGAACTGTGAGTCCTGCAGCGCAAGGGCCCGGGCTCCTGGTCGCGAACTGGGCCTGACAGATGAGCACTGATGGTGGTTGGTTGAACGCGAGTCGTGGGCGGTGTTCGGCGGAGGCGCGCGTTGATTGGAGGCAGATCGGGAAGGACTTCAGCAACAAGAACGAAGATTGAGGGCGAGGGCGGCCCTCTGTTTAAGAAACTCCGATGCGTGCCAAGCGTGCCTTCCCCCTGAGCTGGCGCTAAGCCGCTTCCGTCACGTGTCTGCGGCTGCCCAAACCTCGCAGCACCGCATCTGCGCCCGCCCTTGCGCTGCACGCTCTGAGATCCGTGTCTGCAGCTCGCGAGCAGTGTCTGGCAGCAGCTGCCGCGAGGTCCGCCAAATTCAGATGCGCTGGGATGGACCGCGGCTCAAGGGACCATTCTTCGCTGCGGCGGCGCATCCCTGTCGCCTGGCCCTAGCGGCAGCTCCACTGTAGATTTTTTGGGCTCTTTTTTTTCGGCTGCAACATCTCGCGCTCTGCTCCAGGCAGCGACGACCTTTCTCAGACGCTGCAGCCTCGCCGTGGACCACTGCACAACACCGCCACAATGCCCGCCGCCGTTTCGACTCGCGCGCCCAAGGCCGCGAAAGCCGCCCGCGACACCGCACCGCCCGCCAAAAAAGCGAAGCTCGTCCAGTCGCCTGCTGCGACCCGCCAAAACGGCCTCAAGTCACTTCTCAGCGGAGCCGCTGCAAAGCCTACAGCAAAGATCAACGGCGCCAAGCATGCGCGCAGCACAAAGGTCGACGAGTCTGCCGCCGTCGTTGGCGGAGGCCAGGCCGGTCATGGTGACGTCGACATGGAAGATGTTGGCAAGGACGTAATCGAGATCAGCAGTGCCGAGGAGGAGAGCCAATACTCCAGTTCGGAAGACGACAAGGACGATGCAGCCCCTGCTGTCAATGGCGAGGGCGACGATGTGGACCGTCCAATTGACGACGAGACCGCAGACCCCGAGGAGCTCTCGTTCGGCGACAGGCTGCGTGCACAGGAGCCCGAGCCCGTGCAGGAATCGCGCATTGTAGATGTCGAGACCACCTTCGGCGCCGACGACTCAAGAGCGCTGGCAGCTGCGTCAACCAACCGTCCACTCTCCGCTCCCTCGGCATCCTCCCTCGGAACTGTCCTCACACAAGCTCTGCGAACCAATGACCAAGAGCTCCTCGACTCCTGCCTGCGAGTCATCGACATCGATACAATATACGCCACGGTCGAGCGGCTCCCATCCCCTCTAGTAGGAAATCTGCTGCAGAAGCTGGCCGAACGCCTGCACAAGAAGCCTGGTCGCGCTGGTGTGCTCATGGTATGGGTGCAGTGGTCGCTCGCCGCTCACGGTGGCTACCTTGCTAGCCAGCCCCAGCTGGTCAGACAGCTTGCGACCTTGAATAAGGTCCTGAAGGAGCGTGCCAGTGGCCTGCAGCCTCTGCTCTCGCTCAAAGGCCGCTTGGACATGCTGCAGGCCCAGCTTGAGCTGAGGAGAAGAAACCAGAAGAAGGCTGCTGGTGATGACGAGGACGAAGCAGTCATCTACGTCGAGGGCGAGGACGACTACGAATCATCAGTGGATGAGGACGACGATGCACCCGACAACACACGGAAGAGAATACGAGACGTCGACGACGACGATGATGACGAAGAAAGCTCAGATGATGAAATGCCCACAACAATGGAGGTTGACGAGGACTCCGATGAGGGCAGTGAGGATTTTGAGGGTCTGATAGATGACGAGGCCGAGGAGACTGATGATGATGTCGGCGACGACATGTCTGAGCCTGTGAGCGATGACCTTGATGACGGGGAGGGTGTTTCGAGTGAAGAGGAGTTGAAGCCGGCAAAGCGATCTACAATTGGACGCGCTGGCCTGAAAAGCCGTCGTTGAATGGGCAACATGGAGGCGATGTGTATGAATGTACTGGCCATTTGCGACTTACGAAGTCGTGCACATACTTCGATGCCTACCACTGTCGTATTTTCTACTTCACATGGGTGTACGAGGACATGGAGGATCCCGCATCCTGGCGTTACTACGGATTGGAAAAGCGTCCCCCTTCACGACGCTTGCACTGGGTGTTTGCATAGCGCTGGAATACACTGTCACGTTTTACAACGTCTGCACACGTCACCGAACTTCTTTGTGCCCTATGTTTGCTCTTGCTGGCTCTCTATCTTCTGCAATTCTTGTCCATCTCCCTTGAATCAGACGATCACTTGCATCTGCGCAACCATGAATAAGTTAACAATCATGCGCTGTCTGTGGTGCTTTGACTCGAAGACCACTGATCGGCACTCAAGAGACAGATGAAATGACTGTACAAGAGAGTCACAGCCGTCGCGTTCAGGATCCCAGCGTCTCTTGTCCAGAGTAAAGTCTACCAGAAAACGTCCATCTCTGTCTCACTTACCACCACGGACCCCGACGCCACGACCGCCGCAGAGCGCGTCAGGGTCATCGTTCTCCTCAAGTTCAAGTAATTCCGTCGTCCGCGTCGTCCCTTTGGAAAATCCGTTCCTCACAAGCTCCTCTACTCCAGCACTCACCGGTCGTACAATCGACACCTATCAACTACCCTGGATTGTACACGCGAGAATTTTGAGTGTTCCATCTACTCCTATGCCTGATCCTCGGCAGTATCGCCAGACACACAAAGCTCAGAACTGTTCACCCAGTCGTGCAGGCAGTATGCCCCGGTCTCGTGTACGAAAGAATGGCCCGCAGGGTCGAGATGACAGTCCGACCTTGCCAAACGAGAGGGCTCGAAGCAGACTGTCTTTCCACGAACGAATGACTCGGTTGTCAGTCCTATCCCCACCTGGTCGTATAGAGGAATCCACCTTCCTTGACACCAACGCAAGCGCTTCGTCTGGTGACGAAGACGAAGACGAAGACAAAGACGAAGACAAAGACAAAGATAATGACCGACATGACGACAGTGGTTGTGTGTCCACTTTCATGACGCCAACACGTAACGCTGCACGGAGAAGTCAATCACACCTTTTCACAAAACCATTATTATCAAGCGACCAACCTCCCACGCCTTCCAAAGAAGCAATGGCACGAGAAATACTACAACTGTGTGGAGACGCGCCACTGTGCAACCATCGTCTTTGTCTGAGACACAAACAGACTTGTCTTGAGCACACTCCCACACTAGCCCCGCCAATGTCGACTGGCAAGCTCACAGCACCTCAACTCCAGGGCACACGACAAAGCCATAGGGTACGCGCTCGGCAATCTTACCGCTATGACGCTGATGTGTGGATGCAGATTGCAGCTGAGTATCCGTGTGGATCGTGAAGTAGGGAGCAGTCTCAGTGCACCAGCGCTGTCGCTATCTGAGCTTGGGACGACTGGTAACGACGTTCAATGAAAATTGTTTCAGAATGCTAGCTGCTCATTTCTCTTCAATATTTTATAAGTATTTGGTTTCTCTTCTACACGTTTTTTGAAATCGTTGTCGTCATCAACAATCTTGGTACTCGCTCAAGAACAGTTTTCCGCTGACAAAACAATGATTGATCGTGATTACGCTGCGCCCTTGAGGCAGGAGAGAAGGAGATCGATATGGGCCAGCATTACGAGAAGTCTACGCATGACAACCGATTGGGATGCAGCGCCTCCACTGACTGCTGGCCTGAGGGACCAGTTTCCTGACCTTCAACGGAGCGCAACGCCGGATCAGAATCTGCGTCCGGGGTCATACACGGGAAATGCGCTGCAACCAGGCCATCAAACAGCAGTGGCGAGCAACTCTCGACAGCCAAGTAGTGCTCAAGAGGTCAATCTCGAAGCTCCTCTTCGAAACAACATGACTCAAACCGGCCAACGCCAGAGACTAAGCCGACGAGTGCCTCTTGGAGAGGCTATCCGCCAGCACGATGACAGCATCCCAAATGTCAGGCGCGGAGAACTGGCAGCCCCAATACCCTCTATTCGAGCTCATAGTCCACTGTGTAACGAAGGCCTGTCTGAGAGTATACGACCTACTCCTGTGCCACCAACACAGCTGCATAGTCACATCACTCTCTATCGCAATGCTCTTGGTCAACTTGTTCCCGTCCCTCAAGCAAACCACTCTTCTTCGCGTGCCAGCATCATTCGCCGAAGGTCTGTACAATCCTCGCTACGCAATCAGGTTGGACGTGAAGATGTATTCGAATCGGATGATTCTCCTAGCCAAGCTCACCCTTCCATCCTCCGCCCAGGACACCGAAACCAAGTTTCAACCTGCCCACCCTTACCCTCTACAGTACCACAAACCACATCTCGACCGCTCTTACCCTCTGAACCTGCAGCATACCACCACATCCAGGGACAAACCTCCCATCTCGTCGCACCCGTACCACAGGGTCTCAGCAGCCTCCCACTCACTCTCACAAAGCTCCAGACAGACATCGCATCTGATATACCTGCGGCCGAACTCGAAGGTAGTCTGCACTACGATCCTCCGCTCGTCCCCCTCCCGCTCTTCGCCCGCCGTTCTGCCACCTACTCAGAGAGCAACACCAGCAACGCCACCTTCGAAAAGCCCGATGCAGCTTCGCAACCTCTTGGGCTTCTGCAAGCCAACATTGAAGGGCTGAAGCAGCATGTCAAGAGCGGTTTTAATGACCGTCGGGGCTGGAAGGGCAAGATGGTTCATCTAGGCCGACGGGTGAAGTATCATAGCAGGCCTTTCTGGGATGCTGGGAACGATAGATCAAGATTATTTTGGGCGCGGGTCGATGTGTGGGTTTTGGGAGACATGCCGGATTGCAAATGTACTGTTTGTCTGGGAAAGAGGGGGGAGGATTTGATGGGGGCTACGCATTTGGCGCATAGGGTGAGTATCCGGGCGCTATGAGGAGGGTTTCACGGATAAGGTGGCGAGACGATGTGTTGTTATGAACATATGGCTGAGGTACGACACGTTTAGCGGGTAACTATTGTTATGGAATTTATAGATCTACGACCAATGCCAACCGCGGTTTTCGACTATTGGAAAATTGATCCAATTGCGCACATGACTACGAATCATTCCAGGCTTTGCGCTCCAATCCACACGGAGATGTTGTATTGGGTCATGACCGAGGTTCGACATAGCTCCTGGACATTCAAGCTTACGCATACTATTGTTTGTGTCTTTGTTCGACGATGCTTTTCGTCAAAGGCAACCACCTTTGTTCTCTCAACAACACGCAAGCACAACCAAACCAAGAAAATGCCACAACAACGAACCCACGAATACATAGTTGGTCCACCAAACCCCTCATCTTCGTGGAATCACCATGGCTTCTCGAACGCTCTCACATCAGAAGTGCACAGCAACCACGATCAGCTCGGACCTTGCGCCGCAGCACAAGCGCACCATCTCCTACGAAACCAGCAATACAATTCTCTCCATTCCATCTTCTAGGACTCGCCCCCCTGCCGCAATATCTCGAATTTCTTTCCAGAAAACACCTAATGACTCGCCGTTCCGATACTACCTCCCACACATCAGTACCCCCACAACACTCATATACACTCAAGATCCTGCATTCGCATGCAATCTCTCCCTATCACAGCACAGTGCGAACATCGACCAAGTCGGGGGGTTATACCAGCACGATCCGCACGAGATCACGGACATGGAAGACACGTATACCGTCGGGTATGTAGAGGGCATGGCTGGCAAGCCAGTGATGTCCGTCAAAGTGTTAGGCCAGGATGAGTCGAAGGGGCGCGGCCAACAGAACGAGGTCGTGGTCTCTAATCTGCCGATTTCTGACGAGACGAAATGCGAAATACATTCTATTGAGCCAGGGAATTTTCCGTATAGGCCGATCAGATGTGAGGTTCGGCAAGGAGATGTTAATCCTGGGAGCTACACAGCTGGCGAGATTCGTGGGTCGAGCCCGGTCTTGCAGGAAGAGGTGGGAGACTTGGGGACAAAGCGAAAAAAGCAAGCGAGGTGTGGTGGTCGGTTAGTGCAGAAGATGAGGAGGATGTTGTGGAGGTTGCGTCTTGGTAGAGCCGAAGCCTGAATGGGATTAATGTGACGGCGATATCCAATGTGGAACCTGTTTTGGATTCGTGAAACATCTTGGTGAGAGCGTGATTCCACGTTTGTTCGATCATATTACTCATCTGCACTGTTAGCTGTTCGCTTCATTCATCATAGATAGAGATGTCATTTGCGAACATTGCATCTCACACAATACTCACACAAATCATATGAAAACACTACTGAGCTTTGCCAGATCAGTGTATCAACCCACCCCGTCTCAACTCACTACCAGCAATACTTGAAACACATCTTCGCAAGTCTAAAGATGCACTCTGTTTTCAAGAAGCTGGATTTGCGCTCTGATTCTCACGCTCATTTGCACTCTAGCAAAGGCCATGTCGACCTGCCGACGAACCCCGTTGGACGTGCACACGCTCATTCGCGAACAATGCAGCCATCTGCTGCGTGTCGCGGGCTGTATGCGGGGCCAAAGCGTCGGGCCACAGAGCTGGCTCAAAACGACGATACAAATGACAAAGATCCAATCATCACATGCTCGATATATCCGCAGATGAATGGTAAGCGGCGATCGGAGTTGGAGGCTCAATTTCGTATTCGGCCTACAAAGACCGATCGGGATCTAGACGAAGCTCGACGCTACAAGGACACAGCTGGAGTCGATCGCCCAGTGCGTCGACAGCAGGATGTGTCTCGTTTACGATCTGACTCACTTGAATCTGGCTCCAAGACGCCGTTGAAGCCTCAACAAGCTTCGGTCGTGTTGTCCGATGAGTTTTCTTCCGAGACTCGCTTGACCTGGAGCCCTACGTCCCGGGGCTTCAAGCGTAGCAGCCTTCCAGGTGACGAGTACCAGGCTGTTGTGCGGCGTCAGAAAATGCAGCGCGCTCGTGAGGTACTGGAATTGCACTACACTCACCATGGCTCTGTGCGAGGTGGACATATCGAGCACGGGATGATGCAGGGCTTCACAGTGCGGAACTCGGAACGACGCCGTCTGTCCAAGGTAAATTATGCAGTGCGCAAAGCACTCCAGGCTAATCTGGATCTTAACGACGATGACTTCAAATTGGCCTTGAACCGTCGGGCAGATCGGGTTTACTTTTGCGAGCTTAGTGACGTCGACGGTCTACCTGTTGATGAGGGAATCATCAAAGATTTTATTCCATTATACCAGGAAGCTCGAAAACAGGCGATTGATGCGAATCTGCTTGGCCGTCCACAATCTGCACGAGCTCAGCGGACTTGGCTCGAAAAACGCAATCATCAATTTCGGCAAGCAACACAAGCTCTTCAGCGAGTGGACAGCGCTGTGACGATGGAAGTGCCAGTCGAGCGGTCACGACTGGTCAGTAAGTTCAGCTGGGATAGCAACGATGGTGTAGAAAATTCGCGAAAGCGTCTGACAAAGACAAAGCAGTAGGATGATGCAAAAATTGAATTAACTGAGAAAATGACAGAACCTGACGAAATTTGCCCTCTTGAGAAATCAAATTGAAGGTGCCGCTAGCGAGGTGGCACAGTCACCAATTGCAAGTATGAATGATTGTTCTGGGCGGAGCCTACATTAGCAGTGAAAATTGTACAATGCCGATGAGAAAATCCCTCCACAGACTGATCGGTGATGCATCGTCCCATTGAGGCCTAGATGGTTCAGAGCCAGAGCTTGGTATTTGCTTTACGGTCCGCGTCTCCGGACCAAGTCCAGAATGTGGGCTCTAATCCCTTTGACTATATCCAACCGTCTTGCGATGATTTATGAGGCCGGAGAAATTACTGTGGCTATTTTGGGTGGAGAAGAGACTCGACCGGACAATGAATCGGTCGACCAGGGCTGTATGGGAGCTGAAAACCGAAGACGGAGTCTAAGAGCCCGGCACCGCTGGCAACGAGGCAGCTGACGGCGTTGCCGCTGCTTTGTATTAGCGATTTCGATAGTGCCCACGATGCAGTCATGATGCTGACAGGAGGTGCTGAGAAGTCTGTGAGTGGTGTTGTTCGTTGACCGGTTCCGCCACTTTGCCAATAGGGGAAGGTGCATTGCTAGGATTGGTAGGAACGACCTGGGCAGGTGGTAGGCCTGCCGCTTAAAAGAATATCGGCCTACAAGAAGACCACGCTAGATCTGCATTGCAGCTAAAACCTCTGAGGCGTCCTATTGCCAAGTGCCAGCGGGCGATATCGATGAGAGCGCTTTTAAAGTGGGTTGCAGGCCCCGCATGTACATTCCACGATGAACAGTCTTACGAGTATCGCCAGCACCCATTTTACCAGCATGATGCAAGCACACAACAGCGTGCGCATCCAGCGCAACTCGCACGACCCATACCGCGACTGCGATGACAAGCATCCCGCGACAAATCCGTTCCTTGATAAGGACCAATCGAGCGAGGAAGAGCCGCGCTCCTCACACGACCAGGACCAGCTCTCGCCCATGTTCATGAGCTTTCTCCGTGCGAAGACAGGGGCAGCCGTTGAGCTCGAGAAAATGAATACCGATACCAAAGTCAATGACAAGCATCGTCGGTACACATTATCACCAATCGATGGCAAGACCGAAGGCTGCGACCGTACACACACGTTCGATGCCTTCCTCGATAAGCGAAGGGTCAGTGGCGACGCAGGGCGGGAGAAGAAAGTTGGGCATGGATGGCAGGTTGCGAGAGGCTTGAAGCGTGTGTTCAGTTCAAAGGGGCGGGGTTCAACAAAGGCTAGGCACGACGATGCGCCTCCCGTAAGATTGGCCGCCTAAGCCGAAATGGCAGAATGTCTGCGATTATGCACAACTCTGCAAGGCCCATCCGGTGGTGCTGGCGATACTGTGTGTGAGAAGGAGGTTGTGCTGGCTTTGCTTCTTGGTCTTCTATGTTGTTCGCATTGACGGCGACTGGTGGTGGTGTTTCTCATCGTTCTCATGATTTCATATACCCCGTTAACGTTTAGTATCCACACGACCATACTGCAAGGAATACGAATCGGCCAACGGCCTTTGTAGGATGGATATTCTTTGACTTCCTATTCGGCTTTTGGTTCGATTTGGGATCTATCATCCGCATCGTTTACAGTACGATCTTCATGATCTTGCCAGCCTCAGACAGGGTGCCGTTGACAGGGGCGGCAACACCACCGGATGTGGTGACATACAGCACGTTGGTGGTAACCTTGGAAAGCAGGGCGGACGAGGCACCAATGAGATCCAGAGATTGGAGGTCGCCAGCAACAAGTGTAGGCTTACCGCCAGCAGCGGCGATTCTGACGACAGTGTTCTCAGGGTTGGTGGTGACGTAGATGGAGCCATCAGCTGCGACATCGAAGTCATCAAAAGAGCCACCGGTGTTGGCGAGCTCCGTAACAGCGATTTGCTTGAGAATAGCGGTACCGGCAGCAAGGTCGGCGGCAGAGGGAAATTCGACATCGATGCGACGGAGCACACCACCAGCGAAAACCGTGTAGTAAAGGGAGTCGCCCCTGATGCGGAAACCGTCGATACCAACAGCGAAGGCGGCGCCAGCAGGTGCGATCATGTTGTCGTCCTGGAGTGCGAGGCTGTTCGCACCGGTCGCAAGATCAACGGCCCAGATACCACCGACGACCGAATCAGTGATTAGGAGACCCTTTGACTCTCCAGCGCTGAAAACGCCCATGCCGTTCAAGAATGTGGCCTCAGGAAGCTCAGTGATGAGAGAGGTAGTGGCTTCGGAGCCAGACAGGTTGATTCTCCAGATGCTCCAGCTGCCAGCTGCGGGAGTGAACGTGGCAGCGTCAACATTTCCAACAGCAACGGCGAACTCATCGCTGTTGCCAGTCGGCGTAATGCCAGTTACTGAATTGACATCAGGAAAGCTGTAAATCAACTCAGCAGAACCTGTGGCGGGGTCGATGAGCCAGAGTTCAGGAGTGAACATGCGGGTCACAAGAAGTTGGCCATTGGAGCGCTCAGCGATGTTCTCGACCCACGCACCAGAGCCAGCTGGGAATTGATAGATTGTGGACAGAGCCGGCGCCGATGAGGCTGTTGAGGTGGCACTGACAGTGGCGTATGCAGGAGTGGGGCACGCAGCCGGAGCAGCGAAGGCTTTTGCCGCAAACAGAGCGAAGGATGCATTTGCAAGAAGAGTGAAGCCACGCATGATGATAGTAAAGATAGACGATAATTAACTGGGTAACGTGGTTCAGCGATGATATGCATGCGCAGGGTCCAAGGCAACTTAAATATCTCCAGGTCGTAAGAAGTCCATGCCAAAATTCTCTCTCTCTTTCCAGAGCATCCGCGATGTGGATCTGGCAAGATGCCTGGACCTCAGCGAAGACATCCTTCTGACCCATAGTGGGAACAGCACTGCAATCCAATTGGTTACCAATACGCATAAATCAACGAATCCAATGCAGGGCGAACATCCGGCAGGCAAATCTCAGGAATACTTGTCGATTTGGGTCAGTGTTCCGGTGTGGACGGAAGAAAGAGTAGGTGGATCAACCCTGCGGGTACATGAAGCCTGCTTAACCACAAATGTCAACTGTGGATACGAAGACCTCAAGAACACCAGCTCATATGGCGAGGACCTTGCGCGGTTGCGCCCTGTTCCGCCACTTGTTTCTCGGTGGCTACGGAATGTGTCACTCTCAAGACTCTTCACATCTGGCTTGAAAGTTGCTGAGGTACTGGCATGCTAGGCTTGTACGCGGTTCTGTGGAACCGCTCGCGACAAGCTCATCCTTGTTGTGACAGCGGCTACCCCTGTCGCCACTGGGATCTGGGGAGGATGGATGAAACAGAAACAGGATGATCATGCATGAAATCCAGGTACGAAACGTGGGTTTACACAGTACGCTCGTGTGCATCCTATGATTAATGTCCGGCGCCAGGCTTCAAGGCAAACCATGCTAAGAAGTCCACAGGCATAGTACTGTGTGGGCGCGCAACGCAAACGGCGATGTACGGCGATGTACGGCTCGTGCAAGAAGTGTAGGATCAGAAGCGCGAGCGTACACGTTGCGCAAAAAGAAGATTGCGAGTGACGGCGTTGGAACGTGAAGTGATCGGGGGCGCGATTAGGTTCTAACGGTCCTGCGGCTCTGTCCGAAAATTGAATTTCGGGAGAGGATTGAATTTCGGGAGAGCGCGCGTCGTATTCGGCAGATGCTACCGATGGGGCAGTTCCGCCGATGCTGCGCTCCTAGAAAGGCGGACGGCAACGACATGCCAACAACAGACCATTTCTCGCACAAGTCTTGTACAATCCAGGAGTCTCAATGTATCGAAAGTTCTATTTTGAGTACGTGAGTATCGACAGAGTCCTCCTGAGTAAGGAGTTCCGGTGAGTGGCCCCTTGTTGTGGATGGACCCTTGAGGTGACCTCGTTTGTTGTCATCAGTTCCGACATAGTAGTGCGCAAAGAGTATCAGCTCAGCAGCCATGTACTCCAGCAGCCTTGTTACACTTTTGCATTAAGTTTGACTGATACTGCTACGTGCAAGCGCTCCAGCAACTACCAGGCAAAATAGCCATCAAGAACAAATTGGGCACTGACCTTCATGTGCTCCAGTAATTTGGCTTAGAGTATCTTAATCGACATCTTTGGCTGCCTAGCGGTCGAGGAGATAATTCGGGTTCTCCAACGAACTTGGTTTTTCAATTCCACACCGACCTGAGACCATTTACGCCCACAGGAACCTCAGCGAGCGTTGTGATACGGAAACCTTGTCGAAGTCCCTCTCCATCATCACTGGTGTCGTAGTCGCTGATTGCGGTATGCGCTGTCACCCTGTTGTCCCAGAGAGCGACAGTGCGATCATCCCATTTGACACGGGCCTGGATGTCTTGGCTCTGCGAAATATGCTACAACAGGTCAGCTTGCATCCTCGAGCGTTCGGAATTGTTCAATTCATACCGTAAACAACAGCTTCAGGATCGCGTCACTTTCCTCGATCTTCAGTCCTACAATGCTCTTTGTGAACCCTGGATTTACAAACAACATCTTCTGTCCAGTTACAGGATGCACCCTCACGATTGGGTGATAAGTCCTCACTGGCTCGCGCCTTACAAAATGGCCATCCCGCCTAGCGTTTTCAGCCTGAGGAAATCCGCTATGTTCAGCCCTCAGCCCCGCTAAAAACACTTTTAGAGGCTCAGATAACCGGTCATACGCCGCAGCTTGGCTTGTCCATGCTGTGTCTCCACCTGTCTCTGGGACTTGAAGCAGAGTCAAAAGCGTGATACCAGGCGGCTGATGTTCATACGATACATCAGAGTGATAACCGGTAGTTGTCAACTTGGCTGAGCTTCGGCCGAGACGGTATAAGTTGTCTTTGCCAAGGTAGATTGAGTGGAACTCAATGTGGTCCTTGACGTGAGCACCAACCGGATGGACATGCAGGCGGCCAAAGTGCTGGCCAAACTTCTTCTGTGTATCGGCACCGATGTCCTTGAAGTCTTGGTCGCGAAAGACGACAACGCCTCGTTCAGCAACGAGGAGCGCAAGGTCGTCTTTTTGCGCGGGACTTAATTGAGAGAGCTGTAACCCCGTGATCTCGGTGCCAATACGTGGCGTGATCTTTGTCACTTTGAGGTCGGGGACGGCTTTGGAGAGCAGGTTGGATTTGTTTTGGGTGGCGTGAAAGCCGCGGTCTTCAAATTCAAACACCTCAGTGGGTGGAAGTTTAGTCGTTGTGTCGTACACTGGTAAATATGAAGAGTATTTGGAAGCATTGTGCACCTTGACATCGTAGCCGGCGATAAGTCTGATGGGTAGGCCTTCCGCGTTGGTGGCTCCTTGGATGTGGGTCGTGGTTGCCATCTTCAAAATCGATGCGCGGGATTCTGTTGCCGGAGTGAAGACTCTTACATCCTGCAAAAGTAGACCTTTCTCTCTTGGTACCTTTCGGGCGTTCTTATCGCTTTGTCGACTGCGATGTCGCCCCCCATAGAGTGTCGATGGTGTGAGCACGACATGTGCTTTAAAAGAACGACATTGTTATTCCGTCAAGGATCGACATCTTCGGACATACCGTGTCCGTGCGCGTAACGACCGGATTCGCGTAACGACCGAAAACCACCTCAACGCTCAGAAATAGATGAGGTTGTAGAGCCACCCACAATAGCT
>JAFISE010000210.1:0-48468 GCA_022560025.1 Stagonosporopsis chrysanthemi
CCTTTCTTCCCCCCCCCCCCCCCCCCCCCCCCCCCCCCCCCCCCCCCCCTCCTCCCCCCCCCCCCCCCCCCCACCCCCCCCCCCCCCCCCCCCCCCCCCCCCCCCCCTTCTTCCCACACCACCGTGCACCGCATCCAACTTGCTCCTTGCACCAGGCCCGTTCTCATCCCCACTCTGCGCAGGTACAGCTACATACTCCAAGCTCCACAGGCACATTTGACATACCGGGCGATGGTCCCACTCGCGTTTACCGCCGGTCTTGGACCGCGAATGGCGGGCCAGACTGCGTCGTCGGCTAAGCCGGCGGCGTCGGGCACGGCGGGTGCGGGGGATAGGTCGAGTTCGGGTTCTTCGGTGTGTGTTTCGACGGCGGCGTCGACGGGGTCGGGGGCTGTGCCACCGCGGTAGAGTGGATAGGGGGGATGGGTGGGGCGGGTTGGGTCATGGTGGAGAAGGTGGAGTGGAGGGGGGAATGGGATGACGTTGGGATTCGGATGTGTGGAAGTGGGGATAGTGTGGAGTGTTGTGCGCTGGGATTGGAGACTGGATCCTTGTGTGTTTTTGGCTAATGTAACGGTACAAGCTCTCTTGTGCGGAACCTATTGGTTATGTGCAGGAAAAGCAGCTGTGTTTTCTTTGCAATGTCAGCAGTGTAGAGGCCAATGAGCGTGGAATCAGATTGCCGAATGTAGATATGGACTGTCGAAGGCGTTCCGGATTTCGAATCGCTGGGGTTTCTCAGTGCGTACTTTGAACCTATCCATCATGCTCTTCACTCGTACAGGTCACCTATGCAAGGCTGCAAGGTTCACATCTTGGGCCTGAAAGTTTGACTTCTTCTATTCAAATGGATTGATGACGAAACCTGATTTTGAGATGTAAGCTCACTTCGAATAGACAAGAGATGACGAAATAAATGGTCACATCCTTCGAAAACATCACTCTTCCCAAGCTTCAACACCATCAGAACTAATTACACCTTCAGACTACCTCCGGAGGGCCAATTGTCGCAAAAGTTCTTGGAGGCCTACGCGCACACAGTAGACAGCCCTCGATTATCGAGCAGAACTAGATCCATCTTCAGGCCTGCTTACCACCAGCACCACTGCTCAACAGCTCTTGTTTGATCAAACGTCTCCATTGACTGTTCTGCGCATGGAGAGTATCCATAACACAAGCCCATACTGCCGCAACCCTGCCTCAGGTTAGCACTGACCCTCAGACCCTTAGTAACACCTCCTACTTACGCTGCAAATCCTGCGAACGCAGCCGTCGCGCCCTGCCCGGCTCGTCGATCACTGGCGCTCGCCGCAATAAGCCTCGCTACATCAGGCGGAGGCTGGACACCTTCTCTGGGTTCGCCGGCCTCGGAAGCCAATCTGGCAAGAGTAGCCATCAAAGCAATGCATGCGATTGAGTAGATAGCGTTGCCTACCACCGCAACGATACACGCCGCTTTCTCCATCTCGTAGTGCAGTCGCGGTGTAGGGATGGGCAGGGCGTCGCGCTCGAGGACGAGCAGGGTGACGAAGAGGATCGCGTTCCAGGCTGTGCCGAAGATGGCCTGTTGGGGGACTGGGTAAGTAGAGGTGAGGTTGAAAACTGGGGGTCGCGTACTACTTGGTAAGTGATGCTGAAGGTTGAGACTGCCGGACTGAATTGGTTGAATGTGCTGGTTGCAGGGCCTGTGGCGCTGGTTTCGGTCTGGACTAGGCTATTTGTCCAGAGTAGTGTGCACAGGAAGCCGGCTGTGAAGAGTAGGACGGCGAAGAGAATGGATGCGCTGTGCGAGTACTGCCATAGCGACTTACGACCGAATGAGATGCCGACCATGATGTAAAATTTGGTTTTTTGGTCTGTGAGAAAGGAGTTATGATATCTGGTACAGCTATGGTCCCAACAGGATGTTTCAACAAGGCACTGCGAGAGGAATTGGTTGAGTTTGGTCGTCAAAGTTACAACTTCAAAAATGCGACACCAGGCTGAGACTGGCCTTATGTACTCTTGAAGCTCTTACCGATTACCAAAGCTCGAATTTCACGTGTCTAAAGAATTCCTTCACGGCTGACCACCACATCACCTCAGGTTAGGCGAATCCAAAAGTTCTGCCCGATCATATTAGCTAAGAGTTAAATGTCTGCGGTGCAACACAAGCCGATGGCTTGTCTTACACCGCGCAGATCTTCTCTAATCGCAGTATGCTTTGGGGTTTAAATGCAAGCCATGTATACCTTGGCAAAGAGCGCTTACGCCAAGTCTGTCCTTTCATTGGCACAGAAGCGAGTGTCATCTGCACTATGGCATCAGTGGGCTTCGCTTCATCTACACCTCAAGGGTTGATCGGGTCTTCTATTGCTGCCTTGTTGTCAGCAAACCGGTCTGCATCGATAAGGCTACGGCATCACACGCGGAATTGTGCATATGTCACCAGGCTGAGCGACAATATCGACTTAACTGCTCGCAACCGCACGTCAAGACAATCGCGCAAGGCTGAACCATGCCTTTCCCTCGAAATATCTTCACACGAAAGACGGAGGGTGAAGGCAAACTGAGCCCAGAGTGGTCGAAAACATTCGGATCGTCCAGATCGCCCAAGTCGCCCACATCCCCCAAGTCTCTAAAGACTCCCGGGACGCCCAAAACGCCCAAATCTCCCAGACCGCTGACTGCCACGGATAAGAACACCGAATTCCTCGAACAATGCGCTGGGTGTGACAACGTCGCAGCTTTTATCCGCTGGAACGTCGCGTATGCTATAAACGGCGAAATCAAATTGCCATCGACTCTGTTGCATAACAGCTTTGAGGAGCTGAATACTTGTGCCAAAAGGTGCCAGATTTGTCGTGTCTTTCGACAAGCTCTCATACTGGAAGAAGTCACATTCGATGACGTGAAAGAGCTCCAAAGCACAAAAGGCAAGGTGGTTGTGAGCTGGCCGAAGGCGATTGTAAGGGGTGGAAAATCTGGTACGTATTTAATAATCAAGGTCGAAGACAGGCCGACACGGACGGGAACGGTCAACTGCAATAGCAAAAGCGAAATTGCGCACCTTGCGCTACGTACCGATGCTCGCGACATCGTTGTAATGGAGCAGGCGATGGAATGGCTCCACACATGCCTGGACAAGCACATCGGTGACTGCGATAACCTAAGATTCAGTAGAGAGACCCCAAAGCTGTTGATAGAGATTCTATCACCCGATGTCATCCGGCTATGCGAGAACGTAGAGAATGACTACGTGGCTCTCAGTTATTGCTGGGGCATCGAAACCGAACAAGTGACGCAAGGAAAGACCGTCGACGGGAACCTGGATGGCCGCCGCAGCCCGTTCAGTACCAAAAACCTTCCCGCAACTGTGCGCCATGCGCTATACCTCGTTCAAGCGATGGGAATTCGCTACGCCTGGGTTGATTCGTTGTGCATCAACCAGACTACATTCGAAGGCGTAGATACAATGCACAAGGTGTACTCCAACGCGCTTTTCACCATCTGTGCTTGCGCCACGGACAAGGCCACAGCCAACTTGTTCGATCAACGTGAGGCGTGGACCATGCAGACGGAACCCTGCCAATTGGGTGGTCAATGGCTGACGACATCTGACATGTCTTTGAACGAGTTGCGTCTAAGATCGCCACTTGCAGCACGAGCCTGGACGCTCCAGGAAGAGAGATTGAGTCCTCGGATGCTTTACGTTTCGAGCAGCAGGCTTTACTGGTCTTGCGCCAGGGGCTGTGAGGTCGAGATGGCCCCTGTCTACAAAAGCAAGGCCCCAAAGGTGCAAAGACCAGTGTACGCGGAGTCGGACCGCAACATGGAGACGCCTCTGGCCCAAGAGTTCCTGATGGCTTGCTACGATCGTAAACGTAGCCTTCACGACTTCTGGGCTGACATTGTGAAATCGTATGCTCTGCGAACCATGTCGCATCGAGATGACAGATTGAAGGCGCTGTCCGGGTTGGCTGCAAAGTATTTGAGTGCGAATGGTCCCGACGAATACTTGGCAGGTATCTGGGCCAATAACCTGCCGGAGGGATTGGCGTGGAAAGTAAGACGAGCCGTCAAGAATGAGAATGAGAAGTTCGACACCTCCGCGTTACAGTGGCCGTCTTGGTCGTGGGCTTCGCTCCCGTTTCGGACCGCAATTGAGACGAAGTCAAGCAGTGCTCGATCGATCTTTTTCCACAGAGTAACCAAGGGTGACGTGTTGAATCCGAGCTTTACTGTAGAAGTCGAGGATTCCATCAAAAGAGGGGTGAACGTCAAGGAACTTCGGGTGAGAGGCCGCCTTCGCGTTCTTTGGAAGTCAACGTCCCAACAGGTCGACTGGTCGAGCATCAGCCGCCTGGTCGACAGTGTGGAAAAGTTCACGTTTGCAGTAAAACCTGAGCAGAACATGCATGCAGTTCAAACAGACTCTGGTCGCGTCGTGGTGTACGAAGATCGTCAAAAAGAAGTCGTGTGTCAGCTCGATTCTGTCAGCAGAGCCGATCGTGCAAACTGGATGGCTCTTGAGATTGGAGAAAGCACGATGCTCGTGTTGGAGGCTTGCAGTGACGGGGTCTTTCGACGTATTGGGGTGGCGTGGGACGTTCGCAACACTTATTTTGTACTCGCGGAGCAGGCCAATGTTGTTCTGAGATGACGACAAATTCTGCGTTGCTTCGAGACCGAAGCCCCGTACCCTTTCTCTCTCTTATACGACATAGTTCTGACATGTTGAGAGCAGACTTCTCTGTGTTGTGAGTCTGTCTGGCCTGACGCGCACGAGACGCGTTGAGAGTTGATTCCGCGCCTCGGCCGAAGTCGACGCGCGCCCGGTCCATTTCGAACCTCACCTCTTCTCAACTCGCGTAACCCCAACATAATTATGCGCCTGCGCCGAATTGAGCGTTAAGGTCTCACAGCTTTGAGTTCTAAAGACTAATAGTCCTTTTGGTATACTCGGTTCTTTCTGAACAACATCTCATGCCTCCCCAACGCCGGCATCGCTCGACAGTTGCTTGCCAAAACTGCAGGCGACGCAAGGTGCGATGTAGTGTCACCGTCACAGGTATACCGTGTTCAAGTTGCACCCAAGATCGCACTTCATGTACTATACAGGAGAGTAATCATGAGTTGTAAGGCTGACAATAAACGCCGGCACCCCCTAACTTGTGCTGACCAACCACATGACCATCCTACAGGCTTGAAGGAGCCAGCCAGATGTCTTTACCTCGTGCACGCTTAGAAGAGCCATCGAACACTACTACTGCTGCTGCTGCTACTGATAACAGAGACTACGCGTCTCCAAGGAACAATATACATGCATCATTGTTGAGCCACTTGAGTCAACACCATGTTCCTCCTCAACCAGCACCTGCAGGTTTCCGCGCAAGAATAACTCCTCGTGCTGATACAGATAATTGCTCAGATCCAGAGCGTCAAAGAGATTTGCACGAAGAACAAAGTGGAGCTGAGCTGTCGTTCGCAGCAAGAGGGAAAGGGAGCTCAAACTCAGGCACGCCTTTCTACACCGGTAAGACCGTTCAAGAAGTCTTTACAAGACTCAATGACTAATTGCTTGCGTAGGAGAGCAACCAGGAGTGACTTCTCTAATGGATGTCCAAGAGCCTTTGCCACGGCACATAATGCTGAAGCCCGTACCTCCAAGCGCGCTCTCCCAAGATGACTGGGATTTCCTCCAGCGCAGAGGTGTATTGACCCCTTTGCAGATACATTCGCATCAGGAAATTCTTCGAGCTTATTTCCATCATGTGCACCCTATGCTGCCGATCCTGCATCTTTCAATACTACATGATCTCGAGGTACACGATGCAATACCACCCCATGGCATGTTGCTGTACTGGAGTATGGCTCTAGTAGCGGTGAATGTAAGACTGACTTATGCGACTATGTTTTGAAGCTCATTCATACCCTCTAGTTTGTTCCTAGCGAGGTCTGGAAGACTGAGAATTTCGTTTCAAGAAAACACATGAAAGATACGCTGTACAATCGCGCGAAAGTGAGCGACATTGCCTTAGTCTATTCGGGTGCGTAGCTAATTGGACCACCAGACCATGTACGATAATTCTGGTGAGACCAACAAGGAAGTATTGTTGCAATCCGCACTTCTATTGTCCTTTTGGCATTCGGAGAGAGACAGTCACTCACAGCCATGGTATTGGAGTGGTAACTACATCGTGTACGCGACCAAGACGGTATACTGACATGCTTTTGTCAGGAGTTGCGATCAACTGGTGTCAGATTATAGGCTTGCACCGCGATCCGGATGCCACCAGGTTTAATCCCCTTGTCACGCCCAAACGGCGCATCCTGTGGCGGCGGCTATGGGCGTGTTGCTTGTTTCGTGACCGATGGCTTAGTCTCACGCTTGGAAGACCCCTCAGGATCCGCCTCAGCGACTGCGACATGCCATATGCGAACGCAGGAGACGTTTCGGACGATCTGTGTGTATTGTCAGACGGCAGGCAGGAACTTTGGATACCCACAGATTTCCACATCATGGTAGGACACTGGGTTCTCTTGGTCCGGCTCAGTAAGATTTTGGGCGAGGTGCTGTCTCTCTTCTACCAACAGCTAGAAACGCGGCCAACACTGGCACAAGTTGACGATTTGGAGGCTGAGCTTAGAGCGTTTGAAGTCCCTGAGCTCGACAACAATCGACATACCGCCTTAGGCATGTTCAGTCACTACAGCCTCCAGCTACATCTTCAGTGAGACAGTTCACTTACATACGACTTAAGACGTACTAAAATGAATTTAGAGCGACTCTGATAACTTTCTACCGCCCTTTCGTATCAACAGTACCGCAGAACCTTCCTCCCGAAATCGAAGACGCGTGGAAGACTCGAATCAAGAACCGTATGGAAGATGCAGCGACACAAGCGAACGCCATTGTTGACAGTATCGCTCGAGAAGGTCTAATCAGCTTTGCCAATCCCATGACGTAAGTCTTTCTGATCACCATGATTCTTACTTTTGTTCGGTTCGATTACGTCAAGACTGACACACACAGACCACCACTCCTTGTGCCTTCTATGCACGTCCACCTCCTAGGCTGCAAGTCTGGCAATCAAATGACACGCCGCCTAGCCTTTAACAAACTTGAGATGTGTATGACGGTTATGCGAGAGCTACAGAAGGCGCACACCTCAGCTTCGATATTCTGTGGCGTCTTTGGTGAAGCAATTCGCCAGGTTGTACCCGGACCATTAGACGAAACAATTTGGGGTGTCTCTCGTCCGAGACGCCCCTCAACCGCAGGTTCGGTCGCGTTCGAAGACAACCATTCCGTCAATTTCAATGATCTTGCTGGGCAACCGACAGTTACCGACGATCTTCTTGAATCGCTTCTCAACGAAGCCCCGAGATATAACTTTTGGGAGTCAATAAATATGCCAGACCAGCTGTTCACCGATCTTAGCAGACAATAGCCTAAAGACACGCGAGGCACAACACAGTCAACCAGACAATTGACGCAACAAAAGGCGTTGAGCCAAATTGAGATGAGCTGTGTAGCACATCTCAGGAGAATCCATTGTGGTACCACCATGTACTATTCATCCGCATGATATATTGAACACACAAAGCGCTTCACGCCCGATCATGGTCATGCACCTGGATAGAACACCGCGTTCCACGGATGCACAGCCAAGTGCTCATGAAGGTGAGTTTGAACTTCTTGACCCAATCGTTCAGATCGAGACATGGAGAGATGCATTCTTCTCCAGTTTCGACGAAGTACACCCTCATGAACTGCTCAACGCCAGTATGGCTCAGCACACTAGGTAGTTCTCTTCTTCCAAACACCCACGGTACAGTCTAGTTGATTGTTGCGATCTATCTATGCGCTGGATGCGGAGCTTTCGTCACCCTTTGAAACCTTCTTCAGATCGTTGTCGACCACATCGTCCAACACAGTCTCTCCACGCGCTTGGGCCTGAACCCTGGCAATTTTCAGCTTTCTCGTATCTTGCTCCGAGTGTCTTGTCAAGAACCACGTGAACAAAGAAACCAATGTACAAGCCGATACAAAGCCCATCGCGATACCAAAACTGACACCATAATGAGGTGCGAACCGGCTGTTGAAAAGGTGAGGTCCAATGGCACCGCCGATTTGTCCATAGCTATTGACGAAGCCAATAGAGAAACCTGAGCCAGTGGCTCCTCGGATTGTCTGCACCCGCCATGGCCACATCATTGGGAACCACGCGCTTGTTACACCGTTACCAATAAGTGTCGCCGCAAATACACCTCCAGTACTGGGATAGGCGTACAACACTCCGTAGCAGATTAAGATAACACCGAGGAATGTCAACGGGTAGACTGGTCTGGGCAAGCGGCCGTTATCCGCGAAAGCGCCCGTAATGCCGATTATGACGATACTGAAGATGCTGATGGGAAGGTTGAGAAGCTGAGCCGATGCAATGTCTGTGTAACCAAGATTGGCGATGACGGTCGGCTGGTAGAAGCGGACACCGCTAGTACCGACTGTGTACAGTGCCCAGATAAGAGTGAAGAGCCAGAGACGTACGTCCTTGAGCGCTTCCACGATCTCCCGCCAGCGAAAATTGGCCTCGGATGCCTGGGGCGCATTACCTGGAAGGCGAGCCTGGATGAATGCCTTCTCTTTTTCCGTCAGCCACTTTGCAGTGGCCGGAAAATCTGGTAGAAACCACCAGACCACGAAACCAAATGCAATTGTGATGACTCCTTCGAATACAAACAGCCACTGCCAACCTGAAAGGCCGTGTGCACCATCGACGTGTGAAAAAGCGAAGGCGAGCACGCCGCTGAAGACTCCGGAAAGGTTACCAAGAATGTCTAGAATACAGGTCAGTGTTCGTTCCCACTCTAAGAACATCCTAGTGACCCACAGAAATACAGTAAGCGCACTGACATTTCGTCAGGTCTGTACCAGTAGCACATCTGAAGAATAACGCCCGGGAACATGCCAGCTTCCATCTGCGTAACGAAATAAGCGACTCTTCCGTATTAGATGGATCACAATGCTCACCAAGCCAAGGAAAAAGCGTGCTGCATATAGCCCACTTTTGTTTGTGGCTGCAGCATGGCATGCTGTCGCAATGCCCCAGGTGATCATGATGCGGCTCTGCCACCTTGAAGGTAGCATGCGTTTGAGCAGGAGGTTTGACGGTGCTTCTGCAACGATGTAGGGAATCTAAAATGCGGTCAGCCACGTGGTGGTCTACCCTGAATATTTCCTGACTAACGTAGTAAATCGTTGCGACAAGATTGTATTCGTTCGAAGTCATCCCAAGCTGGGTCATGATATTGCCTGGAGTGTCTTTGTTCATAATGCGAGCGTTTGACACGTTATCAGAATCGACGTTCTTCAAGAGAAACATGATCGAGCAGAGAGTCTGTCAAGAGTCCAAGGTCAGCCAAGATCGGAATTGGGATCATGATGCAGGTACCATGAGCCGCCAATCAACTCGTCGCATCAGCTTCTTCTCCTCCTCGGCTGTCAACAACGTTCGCGCGCGCATTCTATCATCATCATAGCCGTCGATGTTTTGGCCTGCAACAACATCTTCGTCGATAGCTGAGCCGCGCCGAGCGTAGTGGAACTCTCGTGTTCCATCTTGAACTGCTGCGGAGGACGTGACCAAGTCTCCCGGTTTGTCGGCCATGGTGGATGTTGAAAGACACAGAAGAACCCGAGTGCTTCTCATACAACGAAAGGAGCCTTATAAAGCAAGCCGCCATCTGATTCTCATATTGGCAAGCACTAACGTGCAGCTTGTCGGGATCATAAGTTAGCGATGAGAGTGGTGGATCCGGTAACCAACCACATCACTGGGCTTCATTGTGCCCATCGCGGTTATAGTTATCCAGTGCAAAAATCAGTAAAGCACGACTTCTGTTCCCACTTTGACGACGAAGTACTTACGGACAAAGTGTGTCTGGCGACGATCTTAGCCGTCTTGGTCCAAATCATTCCGCGATATTGGCCAAGAATCACGAATCCATAGATACCGTTGCTGTGGCTTGAAGCTACTTGCCGCGCCCCGCTCTCGGATGTTAACCTTATTTCCGGGTGCTTCAGAAAACACCCGTGTGTAAATAGGTATATATGGTTGTCTGTGCACCTCATAGCGTCGTGCTTGAATAACAATACTGTAAAGAAGCGTGCTGATTCTCCGACATGGCTGCTGTACAAAGGCCCCAAGCAACGTCCGACCTCCCTACATTGTCATACAGGCAGGTGCCTGAGACTCGATATGAACGTTAGTCCGCCACAAACCCATCATACAATCAAGTAACGTGCTGATACATAAGCAGTCGACTGGGCAGATCTCGCCACTCTCGACCTGTCTCTATTCGATATACCCGGTGGAAAAGAGAAGCTAGCAAAGCAGCTGTTCGAAGCAATTGACAAGATTGGTTTCTTCTACATCACCAATTTTGGGCTCAGTCAGGAGGCTGTCGACCGGCAATTTGCTATTGGCAAAGAAGTTTTTGAGCTCCCCATCGAAGAAAAACTCAAATACCGAGCCGACCTTGAGAATGGAGGCTACAACGGATATAAGCCCCTCGGCCTCAGGGAGATACGACCTGGCGTTCAGGACAACACCGAGATCTACAACATACCCAAGTTCATCCCGGAACTTGAGCGGCCGCAGCCCGCGATCATAAACCAGCACCGAGAAGAGATCGAGAAATTTGCCAGACACATCTCTGACAATGTTGCTGGCAAGCTGCTTGTCTTGCTGGCCATTATTCTGGAGCTGCCGGAGGACTTCTTCCTTGAGAAGCATCGATACAGTGAGAGAAGCGACTGTCATCTGAGGTACATGAAGTATCATCATCGTACCCCAGCGCAGAATGCTGCACTCGAGAACGTGTGGGTCAAGGGTCATACAGACTTTGGTTCTCTTACACTCTTGTTCCGCCAGCCAGTCGCCGCGCTCCAAGTCCGGACCTCAGAAGGCAATTGGAAGTACGTGAAACCATACCCGGGCAGCATTACTGTGAATCTAGCCGATTCACTGGAGTTCTTGACAAATGGTTTTCTGAAGAGTAGCATCCATCGCGTTGTGGCTCCCCCGCCAGATCAAGCTGACGTTGATCGATTGGGCGTTTTGTACTTTGTCAGACCCGAGGATAATGTCACGCTGAACCCAGTCAAGAGTAATGTGCTCGAAAATCTTGGATATACCAAGACATCCGACGAAAGTGCGGTTGGCATTACTGCAGGTGAATGGGTCAAGGCAAGAGTGAGGAAGGGTGTTGCAAAGGGGAAAGCACGAAGTGGGCAGAAAGAAGAACCTATCATCGGGGGTAAAAGTGCTAAGTACTATGATTGAAGAACGTTGTGAGAAACATAGATTATTGCGATGCAATTTCACGCATTCAACTTGAGATCCTCTCTTTTTGCGCGTACACAGAAGTGTGACGAAGCTCGTTGGAGCTCATTCTCAACGCATACATACAGATACCAGCGTCATCAACGGCCAGCAACGCAACAATCCGGTGACAGTGCCGTGTTCTTGCTCTTCATTTGTCGGCTGCTTGTAAGCTACCTGTAAGGCGTTCATGCATGGACGCCGTGTGATCCCCGCACTAGCGTTCCCACAGCCCCACTTTACCCCATTCCTTCGCACGCCATTTGTGTGGCTTCTGGCATTACCGGTGTCTTGTTCACCAGAACGTCCCACCCGGTGTGCCGGTGTCTATAGTCGCCGTTCCTTTCGTATCACCGCCGATGCCCTGAAGCCGGCCATCGCATACCGCAGCTTTCACTTGCCACTCTCTACTGATGCAGGATCATGTCCACCAATTTCACCTGCGTTCGCACCATCAACTTTGGCGATGCGAACGATCCTGCTAGGAGACGTCATGTACTAGAAGAACTGCGCCATGTGCTTCTAAATGCCGGCTTCCTCTACGTTTACAACCACAGAGTACCCAACAAGATAATCCAGGATCTGATTAATGCGCTTCCTGTGTTCTTCAAATTGTCGACAGATGAAAAGGTTGAGGGAAGGCTTCTTAATTCGGCGCGTTTTCTTGGCTATAGCGGGATTGGTAAAGAGACCACCGCAGGTAAAGTAGAGCTCAAAGAGCAATTCGAGTTTGCTACAGAGCTGGAAGACAACTGGTCCGAGAACCGTCCTCTAGCTGAAAGGTTGAAAGGACCCAACCAGGTATGCAGGCCTTCAGAGTGTCGCTATGGTACTGCCCATATATACAAAGCTCCTAACGAGCCAGACAGTGGCCGCTTGCAAGACCACACCTACGCGCTGTGGTTGAGACATATATCGATGCCTTAACACAGCTCAGTGAAAACTTCCTCGAACTTGTGGCTGAAGCTTTGGCATTACCTCCCCAGGTGTTCAAACCGTTCCTCCCAGATCAGCATTGACTGAAGCTTGTGTATTACCCAGGATCTGAGATTGCAGGGAAAGGTGTAGGTTCACACAAAGACTCGTCCGGCTGGTGGACATTTCTGCTTCAAGCATCGCCACCTCATATCAAAGGCCTACAAGCTCTCAACAAGGACGGCGTATGGATCGATGTGCGCAACATACCGGGCACCTTCTTCGTAAACATCGGTCAAGGATTTGAGGTAATTACAAACGGTATCTGCCCAGCGACAACACATCGCGTGCTTTCAAGTGCAAATGAGCGATTCAGTGTGCCCCCCTTTTCCAAGGTTTGCGTCGAAATCTGACAAAGGCCGAAGCAACAGGTAAATTGAGAGCACACTTCGAGCATGCAGACCTCAAGGGAGCCGGAGAGAGCAGAGAAGGCTGTGAGATAGACAGCGCCTTCTTGGAAGGGAGGTCCGATATATGGGGCGAGTCACAACTAAGGACCAAAGTCCGGAGCCATCAGGACGTTGGTCGCAAATTCTATGTATATCGATGAAACCGAAGGCTAGTACCTTGGATGAAACGGTAGGCAACATCCGCAGCTCTTGTAGCACTAACAAAGTTGCCATCTTCGACTCTTTGGTACGATAGTACTCAACAACGACTGCCAAAATATCCTCCTCAAAACACAGAAAAACAAAGAGTGAGCTCTTCTCTGAGCTACTCACTTCAAAAGCCGGTTTGTGCTGTTATTGCTATAAAGAGTAGTCTTTGAGACTTGTGAGCGCGGAAGTCTCTGTCACCCGAAGGAGCTAGTGGCATGTCTTGCTGTGAAAAGGGGTGCCCCGCAACTTACTCGCCTAGCCTAGTGCCAAAAACTTTAAATCGATTCAGGTCCACCACGTTACTTGCAATCGTCGTTACAAGAGAGGAGCCAAGCGGTCGAGACTACAAATATCGGTGACGATCCCAACAGGGCCAATACAATCGATTAGATGTAGGTACTGGCCCTTCTGAAACCTCCATAAACTCTGTGGCGACCTAGCAAACTTTCCCCGCTCGTGCTCCTCCCATGTACTCATGGGTTCCGTAGTCGAGTCGGAAATTCCGGGAGCCACGTGCAGTATCCAGGTCTACACCACGCGTCAAACAGCTATTTGAGGTTGCGCCGCAAGGTCGATGCGAACTCGAACCAATATAATCTGGTGGCAAATAACGTGACTCCTGGACTTTGCGTTAGCATGAGTACATCCACCGAACTACACGGGTCTGTCGGTTTCAAACATCGTCGCCGTTCAGTCATTGCAGCCGATGGTTTCTGTTCCCTAGAACTAGACACAAGCAGTGACCTGCGCGCAGATAAAGCACCAATAAGAGCGGAAAGCGATCATCATCGGGACCGGGCGTGCGGATTGTCCCAGGCAGTTGAAAACTCTTTTGGTCGATACTAATCTGGAAGCGTGGAACTGCTGTCCAAATAGGACTTTCCAAGGGTCTTGTTAGATTAGAAGGGTTGTTATACGCACCGACGTTTCTCTTTCAAGGTTTAGTAGAACCACGGAATGGGGCGTTCCGAAACATCCTCGACAGCATTCGTTGGTCACAGTGTCTCCCAGAATAGCATTCATGTACAGATGAGCAGAGAAGGCATCCGCTGAAGGTGCATATAAATGCTGTTGGTGGACACTTGACATGAAGCATCATCATTCACTGCATCGCATCCCATTTCCGTCAATCACCTTTTCCTAATACGCCTTTCGTTTGTGCTGTGCACTCACATTCTTTTCTCGAAATCACCAAAAACAAATCTTCATTCACTTATCTACTATCACGCAGAGAGTCATCATGAGGTTCACTGCAGCTACTGTTATCGCTTTCATTGGCATGAGCAATGCTCTGCCCGCTCCCCAGTACGGCGGTAGTCCGGTACCCGCGACTACCACAGCCTATGCTGGCGACAACACTCCAGTCGCCACAACAACCTTGACCTTCCAAAGCAGCCAAGGTGCTCAGCCAACTGCACCTGTCTATGGCTCAGGAAACCCGGCCCCCGAGTCGACAACCATCCCATCCTCTGGCCCAGATTACGGTGACGAGGATGAGGACTCCGATTCATCCGTTCAACCAGAATACCCAACTGCCGGACCAGACTATGGTGCTGGTGGACAGACCGGCGCCGGTGGAGGAGCTGGCGTTGGTGGAGGAGTTGGCGTTGGCGTTGGCGTTGGCGTTGGTGGAGGAGCTGGCGTTGGCGTTGGCGGAGAGGTCGGCGTCGGTGGACAGGTTGGCGTCGGTGGAGGAGCTGGCGTTGGCGTCGGTGGACAGGTTGGCGTCGGTGGAGGAGCTGGCGTTGGCGTCGGTGGACAGGTTGGCGTCGGTGGACAGGTTGGCGTCGGTGGAGGAGCTGGCGTTGGCGTCGGTGGAGGAGCTGGCGTTGGCGTCGGTGGAGGAGCTGGCGTTGGCGTCGGTGGACAGGTTGGCGTTGGTGGCTCGGTCGGTGCATCAGCCGGTAGCAAGATCGGAGGTCTTGTCAAAGGTGCGGTTGACGGCTCAGTCGGCGCCAGCGCGCACGTCGGCGGCAGTAGCAAGGTCGGAGGCGGACTGGGCGTGGGTCGCTTGCTACACAGCTTTTTCGGCGGCAACCACTGAATACGCCAATTTCGTTGGCATACCTCGTCTATCACAATGCCTCAACAACGGCATGGTAATATAAACTTAATAGATACGCACTCCTTAGAGTCAATAACATCCTATAAAGCACGAACATCCTTGGGAGCGCCTTCACAGGCATGCTATGGACTGTCCATCTTTGAAATTGCTGCACATTATACTGAGACCAGTGGATTTATCAAACCAGAGACAAACAGCCTGAAAACGTGAAACGTGTTTCTGATGAGCAACAATCACTTGGAATGTGATCACTATGTCCATAAATGCTTTGGTGCCACAGATAGTCGTTTCCTTTGCATTTGACTCTACGAATGCAGCTCAAATCATCGTACAATTGTGTTAATATATGCTACACCCTCAGCCCTGTCTTCATCCTTCTCAATATAGCTTTGGTCTTTTCGGAATACAAAGTTCGATGTACTATTCCCATATTGTGGCCATTTGGGGATCTTCGAAACTGTGTTTCTTGTTAGCGGACCTATCCAAGATCAAGAGAGCATCCAACAAACCGCCATGGCCATTCGGATTCAAGTCATAAGCAAACGAAGTCCACATTCTTATGACCAGATTCGAGAGCTTGAGATTTTCGGTGCTGTTTCCTAGAGGCGTGATCTGTTGTTGTGTGTTGCCGAACACAAACGGGATCTGCAAGATGTTAACAACGGCATGGAAAACAGGGCGTGGGAGCGGCGCGACGAACCTCAGAGAAGTGATTGATACCGATGGTAGCCGGTGTCGTGTTGAATTTGGGTGCGTCCCATCGGTAAGAGTAGACATTCTCGACATAGTCACTCATCTTTTCAGCCAGCTGCCTTCTTGGCGCATACATGGTAAGGTCTGTTGCAATACTAGAATACCTCTTGTACTGCAGTCCAAACTCAGGCCATGTACGATTGCCCCAACCATAAGGTAGTCCTGCAGCCGGGTCATTTGGATAGAGTTCCAGCAAACGCCGAGCTTGCTCTTCATCGATGTTCCATCTCTTGGAAGTAAGGAGTTGCTCGATGGCTTGGGCATCGGTGTTGACTCCATTTACACCAAAACCTTCGTCCGTGTTAGTCCCTAGGATCAGAGGGATTTTCGCGAATTTGCCGCTAGCCAATGACTCTTGGCCGTAACGTGGGACGAAGGAGCCATCAATGACGTGGAACCATTCGAGGCCTACATTACCGTAGGGTGCAATTTTCTCGTATGGCACCTCGCGTAGGCATTGTAGGGTGTTTGTTGCATTTGCACACCCCACTGATGCAGTGAGGCTCTTGTACATGCCTTGGTACCAGTCCGTTCCATTCAGCGGCGCCCCAACCGCGCCACCGCTTTCAAGTATAGCAGCACGGAATAGGCCGTCGGTTCTGCCATCGTATGCGTTAATGTGATCACCTACGGAGTAAGCACCTGCACTTTCCCCCCAGATAGTGACCTTTGCCGGATCACCACCGAACGCAGAGATATGTTTGTTGACCCATTTGAAGGCAGTGCGCTGATCACGTAGACCAAGATTTTGTGCACCTTCCGCATTGATCTCGTCGCTTGAAATAAAGCCAAATGCGGCCATACGATAATTGATGGAGATGCCAATGACAGGCTTGTTGTTCAGCACCGATTGCTCAACGACGTAACTCATGTTGTACCTGATGAATTGTCAAATTCTGTACTCATGACGACGTTGTAGGCTTTGTGTTTACCTCGGGTCGCTGGTCGCGCCCTGCTGCCATCCTCCACCATAAATCCACAACAAGACTGGCAGACGTTTGCGATTTGTTCGAGGTTTGACGATGTTCAGATGCAAGCAGTCTTCCCCAAGACTTGTCCAGCCCTCTCTGACCAGTCTTGTTGTATCCGAGCCATAGCCAGTACAGTCAAGACCGTACTGAGTCGCATTGTAGTGTGTCTTCGGTGCATCCGGGCTCAACTGTGCTGGGGTAAAGCGCAATGGTTCCAGCGCATACTTGATGCCGAGATAAAGATCCTGTTCGAATTCGGGAAGGTATCGACCATGAAAGACACCTGCCTGAGACTTTACGATAGGTTGCTCCACGGCAGCACTAGTGAGTGCAAGGGCCGAGGACAGAACAAGGATCGGAGCCCACATTTTGCTCTTGACTGGTTCTCAATATACCAGGTGGCTGGGAAGCCTGCTAAAGAACTCAGAGCCAGAAACAACACACTTCGCCCATGGGGAGCCACTGTTAAAATACGTGTGTGAGATTGAAGCACTTGCACTTACCGTGCGTTAAGTTAGCGCGCCAGGTGTGTATTTATCCAGACATCTGGAGCCTAGCGCCGGTAAAAGCATCCAAGACAGATGACGGCCGTCGAGCGATGCCTCAGCCCCATGTTCTCCACGGTTAGCGGCCGGAGTGGGCTCTGGGGTATGGGGAAAGCCAAGAATTGCCACAAGTGGAAGATCCACCAATGAAATCTCAGCAAGTCTGAGCTTCGCAAGGGTTCGCATGGCATCAGGTGCAATTGCCGGGATTGATTTCCCGGGAACAACAACAATGGTCGAGACACGAATGCTCTGCCTCTTGATACCGTGGTCATCGATCTGCCCATGACAGATGTCGCCCGGCCGTACATACGAATTCATTGCCGGTTGCACGTGCTCGGGACTGATCCACCAATCAATGGGCTGGTGAATTGACCGATGAAAATGCTTGTGTAGCCTCGTTCAATAAATACTTTATTTCCTTATATTTGGTGACATCGCATCATTCGTAATTGCGGACTCCTGCCGTATGAAACTAGCTTCCCTCGTCAGCTAGCAATGTGTCCATATCTTGGCTTTGACATCGGATGATGCTCAATGAGGTTTAAACAGAATCCGCAGTGAAGTGGAAAAGTGGAAATGCTATCCTTTGCACTCCTCCCGACAGGAGGAAATCGAAGGGCGAGAAGAAGAATTGCGAGGTTTTGGTTTCGGGCTGTTGACCAGAGTAGAGATATCGTAATCGTCAACGGAAGTTGAGTCTCTTTCCATATCGCATAAACATGACACGACATTCTGCAGGGCTCTTTATTGATATCGTACAAGACTAAAAACCACCGCGCGATGCTCTTACACTCCGTACCTAAACTCGCGCACCTTTTTCTGGTAGTAATAACTCGCCAGCAATCCTGTTGCACCAAGAGCAATAGGCACTGGTGCCCTACCGCCAGTCTTGATGATCCTAGGAATCGCTGAGCCGAGCAGAACCACGCTGTTTCCTAGCGCGAGCTCGGTGCCATAATCCTTATTCTCTTTGATTAGGTAACCTGGGACCATTAGCAAGATGGCGATATGAAGATGGGCTCTAATCGGATTTGATTAGAATTTGGGAGAGCTTACCAGAGTACCCATATGAAGCGCCGAGCACAAGGCCTGCGACAAGCGATGGTGTTGACCGTGTGCGCAGGTAGCCGGCTGTTCCGCCAACGGCGACTGGAGGCAGGGTAAGTGATGTGATCTGGGGTGGAAACATGTTTGTTTGAACTCACGAAGACCAGCGAGTGTGAATGAGGGATGCTCTGCCATGGTTGTTTGATGGATTGCACGTGAGTGGGATATGGACACCCGATGCAATGAATGACTGGCAGGGGACTGAGAGCTGGGTTAGTCAGCCGCACGAGCCTTGAAATTTTTTTTGGCATAGTGTGGTTGTGGATCGAAGACGGTAAGCGCGGGTATATCGCAGCTGTCCAGAAAGGATACGAGTAATACTGTATTAATGATGTAATGTTCAGGGCTATGAACTGCATCCAGGGTATCTTGCTCCTCGCCATGCATACTCCAAACTGACGCTTCACGAAACAAAGAACTGATGAAAGACCTCTAAACGCTATACAGAGACCATCGTAATGGAACGAACGCATGCATACGAAAGCAGATCACCAATCCTGCATCAAGTTGAAGTTCCACATCGGCAACAGCGCGACGCAGGCCAGACAGCCCAATGCGACCAGACCGCTGGTGATCTCTGGGCGCCTCAGCAACGAAGGAATCGTTGTAGTCAGGATGGACGTATGCGTGTGATCAACGGGGCATTCTAACGGAGCCTTCGTCGCAACCGGCATCTTCTCTAAAGCGTCCGCTGAATGGCTGGCTGTCCGAGTTTGCTCTACTTGAGCGGAACCAACCATGTCGTCCAGCTCGTAGACAACTTCGGCGCAAAGTTGGAAGATACTCTTCGCTTCTTCAATGACATCGACCCTCTGGTCATCTGTGAACAAATGCTCTGCCTCCTCAAGCCGAAGCTTGAACTCAGCTTTGATGTCTTCGCCATCGTGAGGGCCAGGGAAATGCCAAAACGACAGGCCCCGATCCTGTAGCGACACAGCTTCATCATGCGCACTTGGCCAGAAGTCGTCGCCCGCTCTGAGGAGACCTGCTCTTATCCATCTCCCGCCCGAGAAAACGGCCATATAGAAACACCACGCATATGCCACAAGAGTCCATGGCTTCTCGTGCACACTCTTGCGAACGTGGGTGCACAAGGCTGCTACCTTGTCGCCAGGGTACTTTGCCAACAAAACCTCCATATCTGTAGGATGTAAACCAAGCAGATATTCGAGATCCTTCTTGAGGCGCCCGGATCTCGGAAGCCCTCGAGGACGCAATGTAGAGAGAAATGCTGCAAGCTGCGGCGAGGGTGGTGTGGGCGCGCCGAGTGTCGATGTGAAGAGGGTAGGCGAGTCGTAGGGGTTGACTAGGAGGTACGAAAGAAGCGGCGATGTTGTTGGACTCGATGGCGAAGGGTCGAAGGTAGATGCAGAGGGAGAGGAGGCACGAGCATGGTCGCGTATGAAGTCTGACCAAAGACTCTCAAAGGTGAGGTAGACGTGCGCAAAGTGCAGGAGACCGGTCGCGTAGAGAGTGGAATCGGAGGTGTGCGGTGGCAGGCCGAGTGGGAGTCGACTCGTTATTAGACGGTTGAGATTCGTGTGTAACGTTCTATTCCAAAGCGTAAGTACTTGCGCGAGGCTAGGGACACAGACAGTTGGAGGCCTACCGTGTCGCTGTGTTGATCTCGTCTGGCAAGGACACAGGCAGTCCTCTGGCGCTCTCCAGCATAGTAGACGTATTGTGGCACAGACTGCGAGCGGTGAAGACAAAAGATGTCCTTGTGCAGTAACGCACAACTTCTCAGGCGCCTTGTTTAAGGGTGAACTGCGGCCAAGCTACCGTTTTCAATCAATAGGCCCTGCACATGTACAGCTCACGCGCAAAGCAGCCTATGTCTTGACTGTCTCGTGTTGGGCTCACATGGTGCCTGGACCGAGGGGTCTTGCAGGCAGACCAGGAGCGCGATCTCGATCGGTCGATGGTGTCATTTCGTCCCGAGACCCTGCACGCGGCCTAGATGCAAGCGAGTGGCGTTGACGACGTCCAGCAGTGGTTCGCCACTGTGGAACCTGATCTGATAAGGGAATGTGGACAGCGTCGTGACAGACAGCGTTGAAACAAGACGCAAAAGGACCTACGACAGCATTTAAAATGATGGAGAGACGTGATCGTCAGGGTTTGCGGAGGCAATACGTGGATCATGCAGCGCTGGGCGTGTGAGAGCATCGCGATTCGCGGGTACTACCGCCATAAGGCTGACAGTTTCACGATCGCCGTGCGGTTCGGCGCCGACGCCTGCCGCAGCCTTGAGGCGATACGGTACGATACGTCTTGTTGTTGCTGTCTCTAGCTGCCCTTCTTAGAAAATAGACCTCGGTTGCTCGATGACGCCTCTAGCACCTACATTCTTTTGCGAATGCACCTGTTTTAGTAACAGCACTACCGTCGCTCTTGATGCACACTCTGCTGCGTCTAGATTGCGCTTTAAATCGCGCTTACAGGCAAGTAACAAGTCCTGCAACAACTGCAACTGCTAGCTTTGTCTGGCTATAGGTTCTGCAAAGCCCGCCTGTTGTTAAAGAAACCAAAACTAGCATTGTTCAATCTGCATTATTCGCAAACTTCTCGCTCATGCCTACGGACACGGAATGCCAGAACAAGTTCGAGTAGAAGATATCAGTAACGGCCTGAATACACCATGTCAAACAGAGTGCACGACCTAGGAGCAGACAGAGCTTGTGCGGAATGGCCTCTGTGGGCCTGCATATGTTGATTTCAGACTGAAATCCTTCAACAGTCAACTCGGCACAGTTCCGCAAGGCTCAAACACAATGTCATAGAGATACCAGACCAGTACTGCGGATCTTGGACATACGGAAGTCGGTCATTAGACTTACCAAGTACTTTTCGGGTCGAACTATGCAGACACTCTAGTTGTCTCATAACTACTTCTTGCTCTAATTGCGTGGCCGTGGAAGAAAAGAACCCACGGTATCGGTATGCAGAGAACAGAAACGAAACCCAACAAGCTTGTAGCCCAGCCTATTCCTAGTCCCTTGTACATTTGTAAGGTGAAAAGTGGTAAAGCAGCCCCCAGTGTGTACCGGACAAGAGCATTAGCTGCCATTGCACTAGCCCCATAGAGAGCTTGATAAGTGTCGAGCAGGTATGCGGTTGCCGAGATAAAAATCGTTGCGTTCCCCCAAGCAAAAGGAATTGAAGCGATGACAGGGCTCCACCAAGAAATTGACGACCGGGCGGTCCATGCAAACCAAAACAATGCCGTAGGCAGCCCAAAACAACCAATCATTGCGGGATAGAGACGGTATTCTGGAGCAACTGCTCCATCCTTCCCAGCAGCTTTGGACTCACGCACCCGTGGCTGATAAAAGTAGTGGTCACAAAGCAGCACAGTAGGTACTGCCATAGATCCGCCGAAACCGACAGCGAGGAAAATCAATCCTGATGGAATTATGCCGAAGTCGTAGACAGACCGGAAAACATAGGGGTAGGCGGCCATGAATCCGAAGATGATTGAGAAGTTGAACCCGGTATAAAGGCTGAAGAAAGCCACGATCGGCTCGGTGAGTAGCATGTGCAAAGGCCGGATGAGAGTGATGGTTAGAAACAGTCTCAGCTTGGTCAAGGTGGAAGGGCCGGGTGGAAGTGCAATGTTACGCCGCTTTGCTCTTCGAGAGAGAATGACCGATTTATACGTTTCCCTAGAAAAGAGGGTTACTGCCATTGAGAGAATGGCAAAGAAAATTAAAGTCCATTGCGTCCAGCGCCAGGACATCTTAACAGTTACAATGGAGCCTATAACAGGGCTGATGCATTTCTCAGTAATGGACGAGTGGAACGACAGCGAACTTACCCGAATGATGGGCCCAAAAATGGACTCAAGATGTACAGTGCTGATGGAACAGCTCGTCTTTCAGGTACCGTTAGATCACCAACGCTTCCTGTGCCAATAGCCAGTGAAGGGCTGAAAGCCAGCCCAGCGAGGAACCTTAATACACACAAAGAGTGTATGTTCTGCGAGAAACCAGCTCCAACTGTGAAAATCGCTGCGACTGGTGTACTGATGGTGTATACGATATATCTTCCGTAAGTTTCGGAAAGAGGCGCAGCAAGTAAAGGCCCACATCCCAGCGCGAGAACGTATAAAGAAAAAGGTAAGAGTGCCACTGTCGGACTTTGCTCAAACTCTTCTTGGATGATAGGATATGCAGGGGTGTAAATCGAAGCTCCTAAGGTCCTAAGCGATGGGTCAGCCCAAGAACTCCGTACAGCAAGCAGGACTTCTTACGCCGTGAAAGAGATAATGGCCGGTGGAACGATATGCCAGTACCGCTGCCACTTTGGCCAGTTGATCGGGTTGTCTGGGTCATTGGGCCCGTCCCATTGAAGAACAGCCGTTTGCATTCCGATATCCACTGCAAATTCGTCGTTGACGGCTTTACAGTTGATTGCAACGTCTGTCACCCGATGTACACGTGTTGAAGATAGTCAGTTGCAAGTAGAACCGTTCCGCCGCAAGGACTGAGGTGTTAATTCTCCAGGGATCCAAAGTCCAGGACAACTACCGAGTCCTCATCTGCCGAGTTGCGTGCCGTAGGAGATACCAAGGGTTTTTGCAATATTCATGTGGATCGAAATCTTGGCACCTCTCTTGAGTTGAGGGAATTACAGGTACTGCTTTGTCATATCTCGGCACTACGCTTTCAATTGCTAGAGAATACGGCCCGTCCCAGATTACGGCCCGTTCCTTACCATGTCCGTGCCCTTACGCCCGCTCTGAGCCTTTGCAACTATTTCGAAAGTAAGTCACCAAAACTTTGTCTAACGGCAGTTCTAAACTTCAAAATCATGACTTTTCCATGCCTTTAAGTGGAGACACAAGAGGACTCCTTGTTAGTAATCTCGCCATTATAAGCATAGCTTACGAATTTGGTTGACGACAACGATAGTCTCCAGGTGCGATAGATCGGCCAAGTGCGTCCAGGTTGCTCGCGCCTACTTTCACTTATGTAAGTCAGGAAGCTGAAACATGTACTGGCATGGGTCTTCGACGCTGATTTGGAACAATGCACAGGCCTTCTTAGCTTTAACATTTTTTTAAACGTCAAGCCGCAGTGCGCCAAACTCGCACAGGAGGCTTAAGAGAGGGAAGAGGTGAGAACACGGACAGTATTGTTGGAGAAGCTGATAACGCTCTGAAGAACTCGGTTGAAATCCTAAACGAGGCCTTCGAGATGTTATTCACCAATGCGGGTTGGCCATCTTACCTCACTGTTTCGACCTAATGAACCTCTTTTCGTAATTTGCATTTATCTTTTCGCATTACACAAACAAAATATCATTACAATACAGACTACGAAGGAGAATTCTCGGACGATCGATGTACTGGCCAATGGTCTCACGCACTCGCCCGCTGTCCAGGCAGCTTAACAAAACCCAGACCGTGAGGTTAGCCGCGCGACGAAGCGCGATCTACAAGCGTTGCAGGACAGATGGGTACAACTAGTTATCAATTTTCAGGTACTAAGCAGAACATGGGTTTTGTTGCACCCAGCTTGCAGGGAGTACAAGCAAGATCGTTGTTAAACACTGAAAAAAATCAATCAGATCCAACTTCATACAGACTCTCAAGCTGATACAAACTTCAGAATACACGAGGGCCTATTCTGAGAGTAAGGTAGATTATGCATTACAATGAGCTTATTCGACCAACAATCATTGACTGAGAAGGCTCTCGCAAGACCGAACGTGTAAACGATCGGAAGATTAAAACTGTCTGAATTGACCTTGTGTACGGCGAGGGGTTCGGCAAGAATGTCGCGCAAATCGACAAGCCTATGGCCTGATCAACCAAAAGCTTTCGTCTTAAAGCTATCTAGGTCACTAACGTGGCTGTAACGAGAGCATCGGTCCTTCTCATGCTTTCGAATCTCGTTCTTGACACATACCCGTTGGGTAGATTCCTTCTCGGCGACACTTGGCAATGCCTTGACCAAGCACGGCTCTGAGGACGGCACTTCATGCCTAGCTACAGAATTGACTTCAACTTACATTGGTGACTGGATATATATCCTCGGGACAGAATCAAAGGGTGCGATACAAAAGCGTTCCTGGGGTGACATTCCAGCAGTCACTATCTTCCGCTATGATCGCAAACACCTTGACCCTTGTGCTTCGCCAATACTGGCCTTTGGCATTTGTCTTTGCGACAGCTTCTTATCTAGCCCACAACTACTTCAAGAGAGGATTGAACAGATATCCAGGACCAATCTTCTGCGCCCTCACCGACTGGTACAGGTTTTTCAAGGCCTGGCAAAGATCGCCGGAAAGGTGGCATATTGATTTGCATGACAAACATGGAGACATTGTACGTCTAGGGCCGAACTGTCTCTCCTTCAGCAACCCGAAATCTATCAAGGTTATATATGCCTTAGGTAAAGGCTTTACAAAGGTACTCATACTCATTACTCTAGATCGGTGGTTCATAATGCTCACACTTGTTAGTCGGACTTCTACCCTGTACAAATGGCTACTTCAAAAGAGGGGAAGAGGCTGCCGACATTGTTCAGCACTCAATCAGAGGAATATCACTCGCAACTAAAGCGTAGCGTAAACAGCGCTTTTACCATGTCCGCTCAGATGCAATATGAGCCCGTTTTCGACTCTGTCAATCAGATATTCCTACAACAGACACAGAAGCGCTTTGCAGACACCGGAAGTCATTGCAATTTCTACCAATGGCTCCAATTCTATACTTTCGATGTCATTGGAGATCTAGTCTACTCCCGACGACACGGCTTTTTGGAGAGTAATCACGACATTGAAGGAATTGTTGCGGGGAACTCTGCACTCTTTGACTACGCAGCAGTGGTATGTAAAACATGTGTCATTCGATTCAATTACTAATGCTCGACAAAGGTCGGCCAACTTCCATTCCTGGACAAGTTCTGGAAGAAAAACCCACTCAAACTCCTAGCCTCTAAGTACGGGCTCATAGACTCCTCTTATCCCGTCTCACGTTTTGCAAAAGCCCGTCTTGCCGAACGACATCCATCCGGGGAGGTCTTCTCCAAAGAAAACCTTGCTTGGCAGCGGGAAAAGTCAGGCATGCCACAGGACTTCCTTTCCAAATTCATTCAAGCAAAACACGACAGACCGGAATTCTTCAATGATCAGCTTGTGGTTACCATGTGCGTCTCTATGGCGTTTGCGGGTTCCGAACCGGCAGCTGTATCCATGAGTGGAGTCTTCGCTTCACTTCTGAGACATCCCAGATGCTTGAACAAGGTTTATGAAGAACTTGATCAAAAAGCGCTAGATGGTCATTTCAAGGACAATGATACAGGCGCCATTACATGGGCTGAAAGTCAAGGTCTTCCGTACCTTGACGCCTGCATCAAAGAGGCGTTCCGTCTCCACCCTGCTCCAGGACTGCCATTTGAAAGGGTTGTCCCGCCAGAAGGAGTTGAAATCAATGGTGAATTCATCGGAGGTGGCACAATTGTAGGATGCAATGCGTGGGTCATCCATCGTCGGCCAGAGATTTTTGGTGACAATCTTGAAGATTATGTACCAGAGCGTTGGCTGGTAGACCCTTCTCGAAACAAGGAGTCAGAGATTGCAAGGATCAAAGAGATGGACTACTGCATCATGAGCTTTGGCAAGGGACCGCGAGTCTGTCTCGGTAAACACATCGGTATGATGGAGGTCTACAAGCTTATCCCAGCAGTTCTTCGAAGGTTCGAGGTGAGAAGCGTTTTCCCTTACATGATTGAAATTATAACTGACAACCCTCGTAGATCGAGTTAGATGAAGATTCGCGCGAACCTCGCTTTCGCAACGGCTGGTTTGTTAGGCCAGTAGAATTGAACGTCACATTCAAGAACAGGAAGCTTGTCAAACCAGCATAGGAACCAAAGCATTCATACAGGAGTAGTAGGAAAGGCAAATAACGACTGAATATGGAATATAAAGCATACATGATTCGCCTTTTATTGGCAACGCTGTAGAGAATTGCAAGATCCTGATACAGCCCTGTAAGGTGCACAGTTCTAATATATGGTCTGCTACATGTGCTTTTAGATGCGCAGTTGAGGAAATCTAGATAACCGTCAGAAATATCCTATAATCCCAAGGCCAGTTGAAATCAGCTTCTTGGATACTTAGAATAGCCTATGGTCATCTCATAAATCGCATCTTTGATATAGGATCGGCTCTGCAGCGGGTGATTACACAAATCTTGGTCAGAAGCAACGATGAGCTGTTGCAGTCTGGTGGCATCAGTCGTGCAAGGCTGCAAGTATGCGCCAGCAGCAAGAAGTAGTTTTGTGCCGACAGTGTGATGAGGGAGGGTGAACGAGAACTGCTGGATTGGTACTGCGGCAGGCGGGTCTGAATGATATGCCAAGGCGCAGATACATCTCTACTGATGGGATGTGATTACCAACTGAGCTTTTACATGCGCAGTTATGGCTATTGCATTTCTGAAACCGTCTTGAACGTAGCTGTATGCGAGCGCACAGAACAGCCTTGGCAGCACAGGTTGACCAGAGTGAGCCAGATGCCTCAGAACGGTCCACTGTTTGATAGCAGTGACTGCCCATGATCTGCTCACTGCGCTGGAGCATTCGAACAATTCACTTTGGCAGTTGCTGGTTGCAATGCACAGGGTGGTGAATGCAAACGACATGATGTGGGGCTGGCGATAAAGCTATTGGTGCGATAAGGATACGCTACAGGTGGCCTTTCAGACCACGAGCGCAGTCGCAGAGTCCACGTCAACGTCAACGTTTCGGTGCGCTCGCGACAACAAACCACCGACTGCTATTCTAGCTTGTGTCTCGTTCTAAGACATCTGTGGCCTGCTTCAAAGTACAATCGCGGCCATGTCCACTCGAGGGCAGTTCAACACGAAGAATCCTACCATCAAGCGCATATGTAAGCTTGGCATTCACTCCGATACCCCTTACATGAAGCTGATGCACAGCAGTAAAGGAAGCTTCCGAGCTCTCCATTTCTCCCTCCGCAGACTACCATGCCGAACCGCTAGAAGACAACATCTTCGAATGGCACTTCACTATTAAAGGCCCAGAGTCGCCTTCCGCATACGCCGGTGGCATCTACCACGGACGCATAATACTGCCGCCGCAGTACCCTCTACGTCCGCCAAACTTTCGGTTCCTGACACCCACCGGACGATTCGAAGTGAATCGCGAGATCTGTTTGAGCATATCTGGGCACCATGAGGAGACATGGCAGCCCGCTTGGGGCGTGAGGACGGCGCTCGTGGCAATCAGAAGCTTCATGGATACGGACGCAAAGGGGCAGCTTGGTGGCATTGAGTGCAGCAAGGATGCAAGAGAGAAGATGGCAAGAGACAGCGGAAAGTGGACTTGTGCTGGCTGTGCGAAGAGTAATGCGGAGATTATGAAGGAGCGAGAGGAAATCGTAAAGCTGATGGAAGAGACAGAGGGCAAAAGAAAGGAGGAGGAAGTGCCTGAGGAGCTGAGGCTTGCATATCGAGATGAGTTGGCCAAGAAGGAAGGCGCCGAAACTGAGAAGGTGGACAAAGGAAAGGGCAAGGCTCTTGAGTCGGAGGTGCAGCACGACACAGCGAAGCAAGACACGGCACCTGCTACATCGGTACCTGCAGTACCGGTCGTATTAACACCATCAACCGTTGCGCCAACCCCACGGCCTACGAGGACCGTGCCGGCGCCTCCTTTACAGCAAATGGTTCAACACAGCCCCAATCGTTCATTGGCGTGGATCGATACGTGTATCTACGGTGTTGTAGCTATGCTGCTCTTCATGGTGATCAAGAAATTTGACATCTTGTAGAGCGTGCATTTGCTCTTACATTGTCACCGGCATTATTCTCCAACTCGCGTTTTGAATTTTTGTAGGCGTTTTCACACTTAGCGACGGCGTCATCGGTATGTTAGCTCTTTTGATCATGGCTCTCTCAGGTCTTTGAACCCTAATGGATGTCTTCACTTTCCTGCATACAGTTTCTTGTAGCATTACCCTTATTCTTGGTCTCCGCAGAAATCGGAAAGTCTAACAAAGCAGAGCGACGACACGAGAGTGAATTTGCAGCCATTCACGGTACTGTCTCGACTCTTGCCTACGTGCTATTGCGAGGAAGGCGCTAAGAGTCTCGACTTTGCCTACCACTGAACTTCGGACACCTGCTTCCGCCGGGCACCGACTACACAATTCGAGGGGTCGGGGACGAGACGATTACTGATCATTTCGCGACGACTAGTGTGGACCTTGAGCGACGACCAGTCCAGCCATAGTCAATACTTGAAGCAGCGAATCATCAATCGTGTCATCAGTCATTGTACTCGCGAACGCCGTTTCTCTTCACATCCGTGGATCTTCCATGATGTTACCAGTGTTGCTCGACCACGACGAGGGTAGCCTTCGGCCACTAAAGCCTTTTGGGCGTTGCACGCCTCGCGCGAAGCTCGATGCAGCTTTGCTGTCTCCAACTACCGATATTTGACAACGGAAGCGATTAAGTCAAGCTCGTGCGTTAACGTCCATTTGCTAGCTTTCTCCATAACTATCTTAGAGTGTATGGCCACGTCGGGTCGTACAGGCCTACTTTGTTCAGCTACCAGAGATAAGATCCAATCGTCCAGTGTAAGGAAGAGGTTCGACCTGCTACAGAATATTGGCACCCTATGGATGTACAAGCCGACGTGACCACATCTACAAAGCTAGATCTGCAAGCAGACTTCCTACTGTACTGTACGCAAGCCGCAACACATGGCAGCCCACCTAAATCCGGCTGTAAATCCTCGTACACAGTATAGCCGTCTATCGCCTCGCACGTCAGGCACACAAAGCAAGTAACGTTAGCGACGTTCGTATAAATCCATGGTTAACAGTTTCACAATAATGCTGAGGGCTGTGAAGTGAGTATTTCGAAACGGATGATCCCATCCTGGACGCTTTTGGTCAGCCGCTGCACCATTGCACACTATCACATCAACCGTCAATGTCACTAACTCCATCTGTACTCCAGAAATATTCCCGGTAAACGCCAGAGTTCTCGATCACAGGGTCCACACCCAACGGAGCTGTGCCCGTTCGGTAGATCACCGGGTGGTTCTGTCAGGGGCACTGGCGAATACGAGGTCGATTGCACCGCTGTTTGACATGCACGGTAAACATGGCGCAAGAGGACAAAACGTGGCGAGCAACTCCGCTGAGCTCCGCTGGCTCTAAACTTTGCCGAGTCAAGATGAAGAAACACTGGTAGTGTCCACGTCGGATACAGCCATCCGACCACTGAGCATTTACGGGTTGCGCCACGCCAGCCTGTGATTCGTTGTCCCGCATCGGGACTGTCAACTTGAGGAAACACGTCCAATGCTATAGAGTTCGAGATCATTGCTGTTACCACAAAATTATCAGCACACTTTTATACAATGTCGATACCCACTCTCGGACACTTTTCGATGTTTTCTTTTGCGGTACATCCCTCTTCGATACGATGAGGCCATTGCCGTTCGTTGCATGCGTTGCATGGCTGATGCTCAGTGTGATACTGACCTCCAGTCATGCTCGTCCATCCGCACATGAGCTTGCAAGTGGATTCCAGCCAAGTCACGCGGATCTTCCAGTCTCTCACACGTTTGCGAGGTCAACGAGTCGACCCAGGGACTTGGGTATAGCAGATATCCCCGCATGTGGAGTAAGTTCAAGGTTCCTACAAGACTTGGCAGCATTGATTTGACGAAACAATTAGATCAAATGCATGGTTCAATACATTCCCCAAAGTGGATGCGGCCTTACCGATACCCTTTGTGTGTGCACCAATGCGGCACTGAACCAGCACATCAGTGCATGCATGCTTGCGAACTGCACGATGGTCGACAATCTTGGTACGTTACCGCGACACATTATTACTACAAAAGACTGATCCATCACGCAGGCACCGCTCGGGTCAATGCAGAGCTGTGCTCATTCTCAAACGAGTCGCAGCGTAGCAGTGTCATTGCATATACCATCGCTGTGTACACTGTTGCTCTCAGCCTCGTAGCCCTACGTGTAGTTGGCAAGATCGTTTCTACGGGTGTGGCTTGGAACGACGCGCCTATTGTAGCGGCTGTACTGCTGGCAGCGGTGCCAATCGCATGTGTGCTTGCCAGTGAGTTGAGCAGGATCATAGAAAACGCCCATGAACTGACATCGTGGTTATAGTGTCAAATATTGGTTTCGGTGAGCATCTCTGGAACCTCGAAGACAATACTTTCCTCCCAATTCTGCGATACTGTGGGTTTTGATCCAAGTCCTGCAGCGATTTATCACTAATCCGCCCGCAGTCTACGTGGCGTGGTCCACTTACGTTGCCATCCTCGGCCTGATCAAACTGTCGCTCATCATGTTCTATCTTGACGTTTTCCCTACTCGGAGCTTCAAGATCGCTGGCTGGATCGTCTTCTGGTATATTACCATCAATACCCTAATCATTTTCTTGTTGACAATATTCGCTTGTGCGCCCGTGTCTGCGTTCTGGAATCGGGATCTCAGAGGCAAGGTCAGTAATCTCATGCGGTTGCTCGTACGCCAAAGCGCTAATGGTGATACTGTAGTGTATGGACGTCCAAAAGCTAGGCTACGCCAACAGCATCTCCGCAATTGTGCAAGATGTCGTCCTCATGGTGTTACCGATGTGTTACCTACGAAAGCTGCAGATGAAGAAGTCGCGGAAAATCGCCGTTGGGATCATGTTCATGATTGGAAGTTTGTAAGTTCCGTTTTCCATCCCGAAGTACATCTCCACCGTGCTTATCTTTCTTAGCGGATGCATAACTACCATCGTCCGTCTGCGTAGTCTCCTCACATTCAAACTGTCCGTCGACCCAACATGGGATTACGTAGCCATTGTTATCTGGACAGAACTCGAGATCACCGCAGCATTTGCCTGTGTTTCGCTCCCCACTATCCGCGTGCTTTTCGTCAAGCTGTTACCAACAAAGCTGAAGGGCTGGCTTTCAGACGTCACACACGGCTCGAGCCACCACACACAGAAAGATCCCGTACCAAACGAGAACTCGTACAGACGCAAATGGCATAAAGACGATACGTGGATCAATCTTGCTTCAACCGAGATTGCGGGAGAGAAGCAGTTAAAGGACCGGCTGGGGCTTCTACCCAGTGCTGAGACTTCGACAAGTCTTCTGAAGACGACGAAAACACATTCCACCTCGGCATTGAGCGAAGCACGAAGTCCAACTGAGTCAGATACGGCGGCGCCGACGCCGACGGAGCAGTCGGGCCCCCGTACCTTAGTGTCAGTCAAGAGTAAATACAGCCGTCAATAGAATGGATTAGACTGTTAAGCGATATATACCTGCATCACCCCGATGCTTTGAGAATGTATACTCATGAACGGCAGCGCTCGCGCACTGTGTAGAAATCTAATCGACGCACACCACGATGCCACCAACTCCTCCCCACCCAGGAAGTCATATGCTCATAGAAGCACGTATTTAGAGAGACACGCAGCCATCCGCAGAGTCCTCGACGAACAGGCCGCCGTAGATCTGGCCCTCGTTCAGGTTCGCCGACTGGTATCCGGCGTTGACGACGTCAGAGGTGCCAGTCGGCTTCTTCAGCACGCCGAGCTGGAACTGACCGCCACCAGCAAGGTTAACGCTCGTGGGGCCCGCAACGCGTGCGAGCTTTGCTGCGCCAGTGGAGTAGTAGACGGTAGTTTCGCTACGTTTGTTAGTACTTCGCGCCATGAAAGTCTCGCGCACAGCAAGCCGAGGGGGGGGGGAGACGTACTTCTTTGTGTAATCCAGCTTGATAGCAAAGTTCTGCCACTTCTTGTTGTTGACAGGGATAGTCCAGATCTGCTTGCCCGCGCGATCGAGGAGCTTGAAGTTGTTCTTCTTGCTCGCAGCGTTGTCGATCAGGGTACCGACCTGGAACTGGATCTGGTTGTTGCTGTAGTCGGCAGCCTCGTGCCACACATTGAGGTACTCGTGGGTCAGGTTGAGCGGGCGCTCGGGGTCCTGCTTAACGGAGAAGTGCAGAGTCTTGATGCCCTCGTCGCTGGGGTCTTGCGGCGAGTCAGCTGCGAACTGAAGGCCCGCGCGGCGGAATCCGAGCTGCTGCTGGAAGATGGATGCGTCGGAGATGGTCACTTCGACGGCGGTGTTGGACGGGCCATCAAAGCGGCTGGGTTCTGTGGCGGGGAACTTCAGGACCTGGGACCAGGTGAGGTTGTTGCCCTTCACGAAGTCCGGGTTGAAGAGGGCGTTAGAGATGTCGAGGACAGTGGGGGTCTTGGAAAGGTTTGCAGGAACCCGGCCGTCAAGGACAAGGGGGCATTTCACATTGTCCGATCCTGCTGCGCGCAAGGAGAGGTGAGGGTAGTTGGAGGGAGCCGCCAGGGCCAGGGGGGCTGCTAGCAGCGCGGTGAACAGGGATGTAGTGTACATCTTCACGGAAGGTAAATGAGTGACTGGTGGTGAGACAAGAAGAGTAGTTTGGATGCATAATTCTCGCAGGGTCTGGGATTCTTTATACTGTCTTGATTGTTAGTGCAGGCCATCGGCTGTTGAATTTGCTCGTTGCTGTCTGTCCACTCTGATCAAGCGAGCCCGCGCATCCGGTTCGTCGACCTTGGGTTCCAAGACCACAATATGGGGATCATAATCCTTCATCTAAAATGATCGTTCGGTCCGCAGCGTATTGCCTGTGGAATCTTCCATAATAATGTCGGTCCACGTTGGTAAAAGGCCGGGCCAATCTATCTGCAACATAGGCGAAGACGTACTTTGATCATGGATCTGGGGTAAATCCAGCGAAGCCAAGCGGACCGTTGTTCCGGTACATGTAGTACCGCGCTTGCAGCGAACGCATCAACGGCGTTCTCTTCTTGGCTTTGTAGGCACTGTGCTATGGGGCACTTTCGGTCAAGTTTGAGTGACATCCTGCGCTTGAAGACCGCCGCAGTATACGGGCAGTGCGTAGTCACTGGTAATTAACAATGGGATGACATGCTTTGTGTGTTGTCATTCTCATTTCGGCGTTTTTCAAAGAACGACCGTCAAACGTCCAGTCGTGGCCAAGGACGGGAGGGCCGAGTAGGAGCCGCAGAAGGAGCGACCTTCCAAGGCCCAACCAAAGCGTCAATCGGCTCCCAGGCCGTTACCTCAATGACGGCTGGCTGACAAGAACCGGCAGCACAGACTCGAACGCAGTAATTAGTCATACATTGTTCAGCCTTATTTGAAATGTGGACGTGATGCGGTCGCGTCTCAATATGTGTGTACGCGAGCTAGTGCCTACTTGCGCTGCTTCGCCCATCTTATCAACCTCGCTGATATCCAACAACAATGGTGTGTACCCAGAACGCCATGCATAATCGATCCACCACAACGCCGTCGCAAGCAGCGTCCGGACTTAATTCAAACAGGAGCGCGCGCAATCTTGTGTGCGTCGTATAACAGTGTGCGGTACAACGCGGCCCTTCTACAGCACTCTTGGGCTGAGCCATGTGGCCTCGTCGCAGCCTTCGTAGAACTGCCTTTCGCCCCTTTCATTTGACACGCCAAAGCCCATGTCACGGAACTTCTCGGTGTCCCAGCCGCAGACAAATTCGCCTTGGCCACCGTTCTCCTTGTCAACTCCGTCGCCCAGCCTGATGTAATTAGAGTGGCGACAGACGGTCTGTGAGAAGGACCATTGTAGACAGTTGGGATCGTTATGGCACTCAGAGCCGCACATGCCGGCGTTGCGGTGAGCCGGGCGGTCGTTGGGCACAGGTGCTTCAGAAAGATTGTCCCACCACTCGCGGGAGGGCCCGTTTGCGAGGAAAGAGTGGGTGTAGGAGAGAAGCGATGAGTATGTAAAGGGTTTCTATTGCGGAAATGGTTAGGATGCAAATACAAAGAGCAATTTTGGAAATCGTACCAGGTTGTAAGGGCGTGTGCGCTCCCATTTCCATAGCTTCTCCATCTGTTCGGGCGACAGCTGGTGCAGCGAGAGCAGCGGTACACACCAGCGATCGCGGTAGGTGGTGATCTTTCGCAACTCGTCGCTGGTGAAGGTGGGGTCCAGGGCTTCCAGTCGGTGGCCTGTGACGTTCTGAATAGCGTATGCAAGCACGGCGTCGCCGCGTGCCTCCTCCTTGACCCAGCTCTCGAAGCGAACGCTCAAGCGGTTCTCGCGTGGAATCTCGGTGGAGCCAGGGGTCTTTGCGGGAATCAGCTGCTTCATCAGGCCGTTGGACATGACGAAGCCTGCACCGCCGTAGGCAAACCAACGGCCTTCGCTGCCCTTATGTGGCGCGCCCAGATAGTGCGGCTCGGTAGGGTCGAGCTGGCTGAGCAGGCGGAAGAGCGTGTCCCAGAAGAAGTAGACGTCGGACTCGAGGAAGACGTACCACTTCGCCTTGGGGCTGGTGATGTAGGCCTTGTCCACCATGGGCAAGTACTTGAAGCGGTCCAGCTTGAAACTGCGTTGCGACTCCTGCTTGGTCTCGCCCTCAGAGTGGGCCTTCTTGTGGTTGATGTAGGCCTGGAAGTCAAGGTTGCTGACTTCATAGCTCTTGGGCAGCTCAGCCAGAATGTCGACCACCTGTCGGTCGCCCAGGCGCTCCTCAGCCTCGCTAACGATGATGAGGTTTGTGATGCAGCTGGTTACGGTATTGAGGTGCGCCTTGTTGATGGCCGACTCGCCGGCGGCGACCTTGAGCACGACCTGCACCTCACTGAGGAGGCCAACGGGAAAGTTCTGGCAGTAGTCGAGCTCGATGCTGTTGGCGCTCTTCTGCTCGAGCGGCGGGAAGAACGACTTGGTCTTTGCCTTGTGGACAGGCTGCGGCGCGTGGGGGGCCCGCCCCCGGAGTGTATACGCAAAGAAGAAGAAGACGACTACGAGGATCAGGACACGTCCAGGGCGGCGGGCGAGGCGGCTCGCCAGCATGTTCAGCGTTACCATGCTGGGGTTGCGCTGGGAGCGCTGCGGGCGGTGGACGGCGACGAGAGGGGTGGCGCAGAGCGCAGAGGATAGGCTGTTATGGGCGAGTGACCTTAGGCTGGCACATTGGACGGCCGGTCGACAATGCGGGGAGGGCTAATGGCGGGTGCGATGAGGCGTGCGTGGTGATGCAGAGTGCTGATGCTGCTGTCCAAAGTTCCAAACCAGCCAGTCCACCAAGTGGGACTCTGCCGCGCAGACGCGCCGCCGAGCTGCAGGGATGGCTGCTTCGAGCCACTCCGCCGCGCAAGCCTCCCGTTGAGTGACATGTGTCTGATCAACCTCGTCTCAGCCTGTCTTCTACTCGATGCGCTCACGGCACACAGCAACATCTCTCTCCATGTGCAGTCACGAAGGACGTTCGGTCTTGAAGTTCGTCAAACAGAATACCTCACTCTCGATGCTTGGTCCTGCCCAAAGTCTATACTCTCACACTGGATATATCCTTTCAACACAAGAACTAACTCACGAAAAATCACTTAGCTCTGATCTATGCAGCGCCGTGCCAGTCTGGTCTTCCATGTCAGACCACTCCGGCAGCGCCTCAAACTCAGCACTCGACATGATTGGCCCGTGACCCTTACCAGGAGACCATAGAGCTGGGGCATTCTCGTCCGAATTCAGCAATGCATACACATCATGCAGTGTCTGCGGCTGTGGCTGCTTAATCGAGGCCAGCTCGATAGCTCCGCGATCCTTGAACGAAAGCAACGTGCCACTGCTACTGCGCGAGTCTAAGTAGAACGACAGAGCGTTAAACTCGACCTCATCAACCACAGACCGACCTTCGTTCCCCCCTTGCTCCTCTCCAAACATCCTCTCAGTGCTTCTATAAATTGTCAACGGCCGAGAATGCCTTACACGCCTGCTCAAAAGTGCCTCTTCATCATACTCCTCCATCTCGTACGCCTCATACGGCCCTCCCGAAAACACCTCCCACGCGCGCTCCGCCGCACGCCACTCCCGCTCCGTCTCACTACTCACCTCTGCCCACGTGATCTCCACCGTACTCCTAGTCTTCGCAAAAGCAGCACCGAGACAGGCCCCAATGCTGCTCATTTCGCCCAGAGGTAATTGATCGATGGCCTCCGGCGAAGCAATGTTGGATGCGAGAGATACAGTCGCGGCGCTCATCAGGGTGCTGTTGATAAAGACGAGGAGATCCGAGCCGTGTGAGAAAGCGTCGACGTAGGCTGCGTTGTTGATGGTGGTGGAAGTTGGGGGTGACTTACGGATGGTAGTAAGTGTAATTGGCGCGCTGTGATGGGTTGTGTTAGGCTCATTTGGAGCGAGAGCTAGTGCGAGTGCTACAGCAGCGCTGTGCGGGGATGGGGGTGAGTATGCTGCGACAACAGGATTAGGCAGGCGCAGATGAGACCTCGCTCGTGTAGAAGCATGTTGTGTGTTGCGCTTGGATAGGAGGCATGCAACACCCTCTCGTGCTGAAACGAGTGCTTGCCTGAAACGGAGCATTTCTTGATCTCAATGTTTCCGTCGTTGGAAACGTGGCAAAAAATCAATTTACTATAGGACAAGAATGTTTTGCGCGTGTGAAAGGAGGCCGAGCGTGCAAACTGATAATACCAACCACCCCTGGCATTGTGCGAAAGTTGTAAGAAGGAAGCCTGTATTTCCGTGATTTCACAGTGTCAACGTTGCAGAAGTTGGCAGCCGCTCTGGTTACATTGTTCAAATCTAAATGTTAGACAGAACAAGGGCGAGAATGACTACCAAATACCCAGTAGAGTATTTGAAACCAGTCAATAGCTTGTCGAAACAACATTTACCGCCGACAAAATCACAGCTCCTTCTTCCCATCAATCCAGACATCAACCCTCTCAGTGTAAAAGCACATGTACCCCGCAACCGCCGCACTCTCGCTGGTCGGATACCTATAATACCACACTACGTCCCTGTAAGTCTTCCCGTTCACCACAGCATGATAATACTCCGCCCTCCCTTTATACGGACACAACGTCACCGTGTCACTCGGCCTGAGATACTCCCAGCTCACACTCGTCGGCGGCAGATAATGCCTGGTGCGCAGCGTCGTCTCGAGAAGAAACAACGGCGCCGAGGAGTCCGCCAGCGTCACGCCATCAATGCCTACTTTGATGTTGCGTGTCGAGTGCAGGATGTCGATGCGCTTGTAGGGGTCCTTGGGGTGGCCGTACACAGGCACGTCTTCTTCGAACCACTGGTCCAAAGCGTGGAAGTCGAACTTAATCAGGTCTTGCAAGGCGTTTTTGAAGACCAGGACACGCTTTGTGGTCAGGTTGGAGACGGTTAGTGTGCCGAAGTATGCGTGGTCGCCGGTGCCTTCGATGGCGGTGTGGGATATGCGGAGGTCGACTGCATTGACGAGTGCTGATGCTGGGACATAGAATCTGTGGTTGTGTTAGATATGCTTACGCGCGTCGATTTAATTCGTGTCTTACTGTGGAAAGTTGGGATGCTCCCACACGTGATATGCTTGCAGTGTGTCGATGACGTACTGCCCGTTGAACAACGCTCGTACTCGACGTGGGGTACGTTCGATCTTGACAGGACCGTCTGAGACGAGCTTCTGTGCGAGTCTCACGAGGCTACAATTGCCAATTAGCGTTCGTTCACTTCATTGATACGGACTCTCATACTCGTTGTTGTTGGCCATGGTATGATGTCTGCTAAAACTCCTCGATAGTCACTTCGTGATAGACATTGTAGAGATATCAGGAAGAGCGCACGTATGTGCTTTCTTTGCGCTGCAGTTAAACTGAGCAGTGATGATGCGTGCTTACCCCGGGATGAGCGGAGATGGGGTGCGGGGAAGCTTCGACACCCGTTCTGCTCTTGCCTACCCCGCAACTACAACAAACCCACGAGCGAAACAGACATTCACGTTTCTAAGATGTTCAGTATCTCGCATGGTCTTCATGCCACTGGCAGCCTATTCAACCAAAACTGCAAGTGACCAATGTCGTTCATTAGAGGGGTGTTTTTGACTCGGAAAGACAACGAAGCTTTCGAGAAGAATGTTCACGTTCTAGGCCTTGCACAGCGCAGTCTCAAAGACCTCTGTTGAGGCTTTGTATGTAACGTTGTAATCCACATTTTCAGCGACATAGCGTGCCTAGTATCTGATCTGTTCTTGGGCACCGTGTGTTAGTGGATTGATCTGCAGATTGACGTTGTCGTTGAAAGAGCCAAAAGATCTACGATACCACCATGCTCGATCACTATGATCATCCATGGACAGACTGTATGTACCTTAGAATAAGTGTCGGCCTCTGCTGAAGAGTGGTATCTGCGTTGTTGCGTTCAGGTCGCACAACACACTAGCCTGATCTCTTCATCGAGCTGACCCAACTAGCAGACGTTCAGTGTAGCTCTACTGTCAATGAACGGCTGCAGCCGTCTGCAATATACTGTACGTCACAGGCAATTGCATGGCGTGAGGTGGGTACAGGGCTCATCTTGCGGTACGAGAAAGGTATAGAAAGCTACAGCAGGATCACCGATCAGAGAATCGAACTCGGTGGCAACAAGGCGTGCGACTCCACACAAGTGGCTTTTGTCGGGAAACTTTTTTGCGAGACTGATCAGCCTTAGAGCTAGTCTCAATGGTAGCAAGTCACCGTTGTTGAAGCGAAACAACGAGCTCGTTCCGCCCTTGGCAGGGGCACGCTTGGCGCCCCGACTACCGCTGTTGGAAAAGTAGATAATAATTCTATGCGCGACACCGAAACGGACTGTGATAGTGCAGCCACATGATGCAGTGAACGGGTAGATCACGGCAGCGGCGGCGGAATGCGAGGTGAGTAATGTGTGAGGAGGCGAAGGTTGGAATTGGCTTTTTTGGAAATCTCTGCTGGCACGCGCCGCCCTGGGTGGACGCCTTGTCTTGCTACACAGCATGCTGCCATCGTCACCTTCCGAGCTGTACACAACACATGTCGTGCGCTGTCCATGCGACTGCCTCGTGTCTGCACCGTGTTATTGGAAGGACTGCGTGACCTCCACTCTCACTGCGATGCGGGATGCCTTGTTCGCTTCCGCACCCGTCAATACACACCCCAAACATCAACGTGCTGATGGCACTCGCGTCGACTTCTCGGCAGTGAGAGCCAAGTGCGCCGGGGTGCATGCCCAGCAGAGCGAAGCCTGCCCTCGTGTTACTTCGTCGCACGAGCGCGACTTGTCTACCGCGCACCTCTCTATCTCGCAAGCTGGGTATGATGACACTGCAGCAGCTGCTGTTAGCGTTAGTTGTCCCTCGTTTGCCCGCAACCGAGAAGCGTTAGTCGGTTACGTGCATCAGGCTTATGCGCAGGCAAACGATCGTTTGACTCTGTGCGGCCGACCTCTCGGCCATAAAGTGCTGCTGAGTGCCCAACAGCGCCATCGCTTCGAGCGGAAGCTCGGAGTGCTGGGGGAAAGCCTACCAGCAGATTTTGTTCCGGAGGAATGCTTGCTCCACCAAACGTCCAGAAACGAAACATGCCGCTCAGGGGCCTTGCTGCCCTAACCGCTGTTGGCGTCAACTGTCCGCACGCTTTAAGCCTAACATGGTCAAAGTGAGCGATAGATCGACGCCTGCCCAGACCCCAGGCTGCCCTAAATAGAAGCATGTTTTCCCGAGCTACAGGGTTACTTGTGAAGGCTTGAACGCCCAGTAAACTAGACAAATTTCGCCTGTGTCATGGACCCTGCCCCTGTATCATCGACGGATATATCTTCGGTGCAACCCGCCGCTGGTCGTTCGGTACGAGTTATCGTCCTGATCAATATTGTCGATTCGTACAGTTTCGACACTCACATTGGAGGTCTTTGACTTCCGTACATTCGTTCTCCCTACTTTCGCTATTGCGTCTAATATGCGTTCATCACTCTTAATTGGCCTTGCGGCCGGCTTTGCTAGCCAAGCGTATGCAGCTTGCAGCTCTGCGCTGAAGATTGACGACTTCTCCAAGTACTCTACCAACACCAACACCTTGGGCTCGTGGACTAGCGGTAAGTTGGCATCGTAATTTGGGGAAGCATCCACTGATGACAGTAGACGATGGTTCCATGACTTCCATCTCCGCCGCCAACGGTGTGCTCTCCTTCAAGCCCAAGGCCGGTTCATACTTCTACGAGACCTTTGATTGCCAGGCTGCCACCAGCAACAACTACAACTCCGTTCAGTTCACTATCAAGGGCGTCTCGGGTGGGTCTGGCACCTTGGAGATTCAGACTAAGTCGGCTTGCACGGCCGCTTCGTACACCTCTTACTACACCTCGTTCAACGGCTTGAGTGGTCAGAGTCAAACAATCACTATCCCTCTGAGCCAGTTCTCCGGTGCCAACGGCAATGCTATCACTGGCTTCGTCTGGTCTGGATTCTCTTCCACCACCGCTACTTGGCAACTGAGCAACGTCCAGCTTGGCTGCGGCGGCTCCACTGGCGCTGTCAGCTCCACCGTCCGCCCCAGCACTGCTTCTGCTGCTTCGGTCACCCGCACTACTCTCTCGACCGCCCCTGCTCCCACTGGAACTTGCGCTACTACCCTGATCGATGACTGGACATCGCAGTCACGCCTTACCTTCATGTTTTACAACTCCTTCGCCAAGGCTTCGTCTTCAGATGGCACGATGACCTCTCTTACTGTTGGCAAGCCCGGCAAGAACCGTGTCGAGATCGTTCCCAAGGACACCAGCTCGTACTTTTATTCTCAATTTGGCTGCTACAATGCTAAGGCCAAGGGTAACACTGGTATCTCTCTGCGCATCAAGGCCCCTGCTGGGACCACTTTCTCTATCGAGCTAGATTCTTCCAACAGCTGCGACCCCACCGCTGCTCAGGCCTTTACCCAGACCACGACCGAGCTCGGCTGGACATTCAACGGTCAGGAGCAGTTGTACACTATCCCCTTCTCCAAGTACTCCGGTCTCAACACCGAGAAGCTTACTACCATCCTCTTCTCTGCCTTCACCAAGACTGTTTCCTTCGGCCCAATGGCTTTCTACTGCGGCAGCACTGGCGAGTACAAGGTCACCACCACCGAGCCTGTTTCCACTCCGACCTCTTTCGTCTCTACCCCCAGTGGCACTGCTGCTGCCTACGTAATCGACAAGTTCGCCAACGCTAACAGCAACGCTGGCGGTTTCTGGCACGGAGGCGATGAGGGCATGAAGCTCACCTACAGTGGCGGCCTTACCATCCAGTCCACCGATGCTGACTACTCTTTCTACACTCAGGTCTCTGGCTCTTGCAGTGATTTCAGCAAGTACAAGGGCTCTTACCTCCACATTGCCTACTCCGGTTCCACCAAGTTCACTGTCGCTTTCCAGCAGCACAACAGTGCCTGCAACTCTGAGATTGCACCCTACCCCTTCACCTGGGACTCCGTTGAGGCTTCCCGCTATGCTAGCAATGGCCACATTTACATTCCCATCAGCCACTTCAATATTGACCTCACCAAGGCCATCGGTTTTGCGCTGAAGGGTTTCTACAGTGCTGAGACAGTCAAACTGACCGTCATGGAGATCGTTCCTTCTGTTCCAGCTGGTTTCAAGGTCCCGAACGACGAGGAGTCTGGTGACCTCGTCTTTGCTTGCAAGCGTCCCAACTCCTTCGCTTTTGCTATCGACGATGGTGTCCCGGACCTTGCCCAGGAAGTCCTCAAGATCATCCGCGAGGAGAACATCAAGGTCACCTTCTTCACCGTTGGCATGCCCCTTCTCGACGAGACCACCAACCTTACCAACGTCTACAAGGAGATGCAAGCTGCTGGTCACCAGATCGCGATTCATTCCAACACTCACCCGAAGATGGAGGGTCTTCCTGACTACGGCTCCATCGACTGGGAGTACAACGAGGACATCAAGGTCATGAAGAGCCAGTTCGGCATCGACACTTCCTACTTCCGTCCTCCCTTCGGTACCGAGGGTGCGCGCATGCGCTCGCGTCTTGCTAAGGCTGTCGGCCGTAAACCCACCATCACCAACTGGTCCGTCGATGTCGAGGACTGGTTGTGGGCTGAGACCGACACTCCCGAGCAGCAGAAGACCGCCTTCCAGCGTGACGTCAACAAGGGCGGTAACCTGGTTGTGCTTCACTACCTGTACCCCTCTACTGTCAGCTACCTGCGCGAGTTCATCCAGATCGCCAAGGCGACTGGCAAGCAGCTGATGCGTGTTGACCAGTGCATGATGGACCCCAACGCGCCTCCGTTGTAAAGCAGTTAAGCGAAATGTTTGTGGCGTTTGGGGATGAGAAAAGATGTGGCCGTGAGGAAGTGCTCCAAGGAATGCGAGAAAATCTCGTCCCCAACGTTTTGTAATCATAATGTCTCTGAATGAGAAAAACAATCCAAGAAGCCTTCCTTGATCTCGATTAGCAACTGTGACTTGACACTGTTCCATCAGTCTTTGTCGCATAGACCGTACTAGCAATGACGTCTTTGCACTAACTTCGGCTGCGGGCGTTACCGTTGTGGAGTACCGTTCCACGAACTCTTTGTTCTTGCTTTTTATGCACCTAGTGTATTCTAGACAGCATATGTTTATCAAGGCAGTTCCAAGGCTTAACCAAGCATAGAAGCTAACAGATTTCTTCAATTGTTCTAGAAACGCAAGCTACTCCTACGCCCTCCGCACAGGTGCACTCCCATCCATCTCCACCGGCGCGCTGCCCGACATCTCATAGACATTCTGCGCGGGACTCCCCATCACTTCCGGGACATCTCTATACGGACCCGCCGCTGCGTTATATCCATACTTTTCTGTCGGCACCGGCGCCTCCGCCATCTCTACGTGCTGCTGCTGGTATGCATTCAACTCATACGGATTCCTGGCTTCCTCGTGCTCAGATGGTGTCTCAGACGCGATGGGAGCGTGATCCCCCTTCGAGTTGGCTTTGCGGCGCCTCCAGAAGAGGAGTCCTGCGATGCCCATCAACGCTAGGCCGCCTACAACGCCACCAACTATGCCGCCGATTGTGCCGCCGGAAATGCCTTTCTCGTTGCTTGGCTCGGCGGTCGAAGATGCGTCTGTCGCTGAGGACGTTGTTGGTGCTGAGGCTGTTGGTTCGGCGCTCGAGAGAGATGATGCAGAGAACGAGGTGGGTAGTGAGGTTGTAGGCGTGGCTGAGGCCTGGAGTTGTGCAAGAGAGACGGGAAATGAAGAAGCGGTGGGCTTGGCCGATGAAAGCGAGGAGAAGGTATCGCTAAGTTTAGTGTCGGAGAGGTTTGCGACTGGGTTATCCACAGTCGACCAGCAGACGTTGATTTGGTTTTTGGTTTGTGTGCATTCCTCACTGCGTTCGTTAGCACTGCTAGATTTGCACTTGCTTCGCCTCTGAAAGGCAGGAATCGTTCTGCAAATACTCACCGAGACTTTAGGCAGCAAAACGCATTGTTCCCACTAGAGCAGGACTGCTGGCTTCCTGAGGGCGTCTTATCGTCACCACCATCACAGGATGCTGATCCCTTCCAGCACACTGCATCCGTCGCGCCGGGGATGCAGCAATAGTGCACATCGGTGATAGACTCATGCGCACATATCGTCGGGGGTTCGCACGCGAAACCAATCCCAGGACAAACATATTCTGTCGCATTACTTGCAAAGAAGAAGTCATCGAAATCGGCAAAAACAGTGCGCGTGCAAGCAAGCAGGATGGTTGCCAGTGTTGGCGAGATGCGCAGCATGGCGACGGATGTTGTGGTCTTGCAAAACGGAGCGCAGAATTGCTTGAAAGAAGAGAGATAAGCTTAAGCTGAGCTGCAGGTGCCCGACGATGTGCAAGGTTGACTTATTGACCTTAAATTAGGTCGCCGTTCACAGTGGGCCGCCCGATGTGCGGAATAGCAAGGATGAAACGCTCGGAGTGGCTGTGTTGGAATACAAGACCTAATGTGGCTATACTTGTACACAAAAGTTCCGAAAGCAGATCGCGCCATACATGCACAAATCCAGAGACTGTGTTGAGGAGATATACGATAAGGCTCAATACGGTTGATGGTACTTTGGTGTGGGGAAGCGACAACCTTGCAAGCGCCCAGCACGAAAGGTCATATCGATTCATGGCCCTGTGTAAGGCGCCCCGTACCGTGTCCGTGCGCGCAATGCGCCGAAACCCCCTAACGTGCACCTGAAAAATGAGGTTGTAGAGCCACGTACAATAGTTATTATTCTATAGTATTTTAGTAGAGTGTTCTATAGGCCTATGTAATAGTATTTGCCTATATATTTTATTTATATAGAGTAGCAGTGCAGCTACTACAGGTAGTGTAGATGCGCACAGATAGAGGAGGCGTTACAGGCTTTAAATAACTACGCGCACCTACACTATAACGCACAGGCTTCTTTTTTACTATAAAAGCTCTTAAAGCTGTCTTATTACCTCTGTAAGACAATTGTATAGCTTTTTAAGTACTATAAGCTTGCTTTTAATAATAATTTTTTAGATTAACGTACTTTACAGGCAAGCTGATTAACAGGCAAGCTAATTACTTTTACTAAGCCCCTACTAAACTCTCCTCTATTATAGCTTAAAATACTACAAATTAGCGCTGTACAAAGCAAAACAAGCTATAATATTACTTAGATACCTCTTTTACTTTATTCTTGTATATTTGCATATTATGTCCTGTCTAGTTGTACTGTCTACAGTATTGTTAGGATAGTTTACTCTCTTTAGTGCGCACCTGCTTCTTTAGCTTCTTCTTATTACTATGCACTCTAAACTCCTTTAGAGCTGCTAGTTGCTGCTTATCTCTAACTATTAGAGTTTTTTCTTTCTAAATCTACTTTCTTTTATATAATTTTTGTTGTATAGCAGCCTTATTAGCTGCTTAAAGCTTGCTAATTTTTTATTAGGCTAAAACTAGCTTGTAGAATAAAATTACTCTCTTCTTTGTATAGTGCTTAAGCGCGCTTAAAATAGAATTAAGTAAGCTACCTTGCTACTTCTTATACTTCTCTTAAATTAGAGTTAATTAAGACCTAAATTCTAGAGTATTGCTAGGAGTTTACAACTGCTAGAGCTTGTTATTAGTAGCAAGTAGTAGTAGTAGAGTCTGCAGCTTTATATTAAGAGTTAAAATAACCTATTCTAGGTTAAATAAGACTAATCTAGCACCTTAGAACTCTTTTTAGATATTGCTAGAAGTAAACACTATATTATAAGCTGCTTTAAAGTATAAAAAGAACTTAGTCTTTGTAAAGTAAGTAACTTAGTTATATATAAGCATTTTAGCTTAGTACTTATACACTTTCTTTAAAAAAGCAAAACAACCTATATTAAGTAGCTATAAGAAGTATAATAAGTAAAGAAGTATATATATAGTAACAATCTTGTTATCTTTATAGTGTTGCTAGAATATAAGCAAGTTATAGCTCTTATAACTATTAATAACTAGTAGTTAGTAGGTACTAACAGTATGCTTTTTTATATACGTGTTAAAGTGCTTTAACTACTTAAAACTAAGCTTATTAGTAGTCTAGCTATTACTAAAGACTCTAATAACCTAATTCTAAGGTAGGTCTTCTTCTTTGTACTAGCTAGAAAAGTAGTAGCATGCCTTAAAGATAATAAAGAGTAGAATAGCTTATTCTTTTACATTAATACCTTGTATAACTATTATCTACTCTTAGTTGCCTTGCTAGACTGTCTTTAGCTTTCTTTGTCTCTCTAAAGCTGTAATAACTACTCCTAAAGAGATCTAGCTTATTATAAAGCTTGTCTTATTAAAGTTATAGGTATTATTATCTTAGATGCTATACTTAGCTTTAATATTAGCTACTAAGCTAAACTAGCTCTGTACAACTCTTAAATTCTTATAGAAGGCTTACTTATAGTTATACTTGTAATTAAACTTTACTTTAAGCTCTAGCTAACACTTTATAAATATACTAAGCTAGTTTATACTAACAGAGCTTAGATTGCGCTTAGTGTACAGAGAATTAGCTATAGCAGCTATATCTACTAGCTAGAAGCTAAATCCTTGCACGTCTAGCTTAAGGACATATTTAATAATTACCTACTTTTTATTATTGTCTAGCTTTTACAAGTTAGCTATAGAATTAGTATATAAAGGTTGTTCTGCGTGTTATATACTTAGTATACTCTAAGGCACTTTATAGATAGCTGCAGCGTATTGCTAAGTAAGCTTTGCGTCTTATTTAAGAGCTTAAAGCGCAAGCTGTATTTAGGCTTCTTTTAACACGTTAATATTAGGTTGTTGTTAAAGCATTATTATATAGAGGTTACTTTAGTAAAGGCTTAGTAAAAGTAATTAGCTTGCTTATTAATTAGCTTGCCTGTAAGGTACGTTATATTTAACTACTTCTTCTACTATCTTAGCTTTAATACAACCTTTTTTTTTCTTTTTTTTTACTTACTACTTTTACTTTTCTTAAGCTACTTACTCTTTATATAGCTTATTAGCATGCCTAAGTTTAGCTATCTTTACTTTTTTAGCTTTTTTTACCTTAGCTTCTTGTTATTTTACTTACTTATACTAGTATACTTTATTAATCTTATAAAGAGAGTAAAATACTATTTTACTAAAAATATTTTTAAATTTCTAGAAGTTAAAAGGTTTACTTTTCTTTTTATACTTCTTCTAAGACTTAAAAACTTTTTTTAGGCCTACTATCTTATAGTAGAGTAGCTAATTTTAGATTAAGATATAGTAAAAAAAGTAGCTAACTTTTCTTAGCTCTTTACTACTTGTATTCTTAGCTATCTTATATAGTAAAATTTTAAATTTAAGCTAATCTTTACTAGAATAAGTTAAAAAAGAGCTTCTTATAGTAATATAAAATACTAAAAAAGTTTAAAAATTATAGATATTTACTATAAAATATATAAGAGTACTAAGATTATAATAGGCTAAGCTTACAACTAGTACCTTAGTACTTATATACCTTAGAATTAGACTTACTAGAGCTCTGCTATAAAGCTATCTATTATAATCTTGCAAAGAATACAGCACAGTATAATAAGTAACTAACTAGAATCTTAACAAGAGCTAGAGATTAGAGCACAGGACAAAGTAATTACAAGTTACGTAACTTGCTTGTTAATAAGCATGTACAGACTATTACTTATTAACAAGTATAATATAATTCTACTTATTAATAAGCAACTACAACTATATTTTATTAGACTAACTCTAGTTACTTATTAATAAGTATCTTATAGTTATAGTATATAGTATAGTAGAAATATAAACTCTTATAGTTTATGTTTAACTTAAGTAATAATCTAAGTTATTAGATCTTAATTTTAACCTTTAAGCTAGACAGTCTACTCTATACTACTTATTATTACTTCTACTTTTAAGACAGACAGATAGTATCTATACTCTTTACTACAAACTCTTTTTAGCTTTTTATTACTATATTTATCTTTAAAAACTAATTAAATAGTGCTTATAAGCTTTGCTTAAAAGTAAAACCTTAATATTTTAAATACCTTTTAGATGTCTACTACTTTAGAAAACTAAGCTACTCTAAGTAGCTCTAACAAAGCTCTACCTGTGTACAAAGTAGCTCTTAAAAGCAATATAATCTCTATTGCAAAGCTTAACCTCTACTATAAAGACTATAATAAGTTAGATAAATAGCTACTTTAGTAGGACTTCTTTTTTACTTTCTAAAGACAGAGTATACTAGAAGTCTAGCAAGTTACTCTTATAGCTAGTTATATACGTAATTAAGCTCTAAAGTAGATTAAGCTATTCTTCTAGTAGTATACTATAAGAAAAGCTCTAGATAAAGTTAATAAATAGATATATAATATTAATAACTTTATAGAAAAAATTAAGACTATCTTTAAAGTTATTAACAAACTTAGTATTACTTAATATAAGATTTAGTATATCTAACAGTATAACTTTGCTGTAGATTACGCTGCTAACTTCTAATAACTTGCAGCTAACACTAGCTAAGACAACACTACTCTACTTACTATGTTTTAATAAGGCCTTAAGCTAAGAGTTAAGAAAGAACTAATATATAGTAGTATACAGCTTAATACTCTTGTTATCGAGCTTGTGGGACTCTACTCCAGTGATCGAATTGATTGATCAGTACCTTTACTATAGATCAGACGAGATGTCATTATATACAAAGGAAATA
>JAFISE010000211.1:0-35849 GCA_022560025.1 Stagonosporopsis chrysanthemi
TAGTTTTACTATATATAGACTAAGATCTCTCTAAGTATTTAAGTACTTAATCTAGGCTTTAAGTAGTAATAGTATAATTCTTTTTCTTAAATAGTAGAATACTTAACTACTTATAATATAGAAAGAAAGAACAACTTTACTATACTAATCTATACTGTTTTGTAACTCTTAAGATTAACAAGAATACCTTAGTTAGATATAAAACAAAGCTTTGTTACAACAGGTTAATAAGATTACTTTTTTCTTAGCTAATCTACTTACTTTACTTAGAGTACCTCTATACCTTGCTAACTTTCTAATATACCTGCACTTGTAAAGAATATAATTTTAAGAGCTTACTATAACTATAAAAAGCTAAGACACTTTACTAAGAATTGTATAGTACTTTATATATGCAAAATCAAAGTAAAACAAGAAGACTTTGTTAATACTAAAGAAGACTTTAATAAGACTAATATAATCTCTATAAAAAACAGTCCTGCCTAAGAAGATTATTCTACTTAGGCCTAAACTAATATAATTTATCTAATCTCTTACTGTCTTATTTGTTTAGCAGACTTTATTTTCTTACTTCTACTGTTCTTTGCAACTAAAGGCTTAGTATTTAACTTTGCTCCTTAGTTAATACTAGTGCCTAAGAATTTTTGTTTTTAAACTCTAATATTACATATTCTATCTCTACTTTACTTTATAAACCTATCTAAAAACTACTCTTCTTAGTTTAAGTTAAAAGGTTCTAAGATTAAATTACCTCTCTAGTAACCTAGTATATACAGTTATACCTTATAGTTAATAGCTAAAAAGTACATAACTACTCTTTTATTATTATAGATCTTAGATTATAAGATTGTATTATTAGAATTAAATAGCTAAAGTGCTTTAAGCTATAACTTAATATAGATAGGTCTTAGTTAATATAGCCTGCTATATACTCTTAATTATATAACTCTGTACTGCTCTTATTAATAACTTTGTAACAACCTCTTAGAGAAGGCAAAGCCTAACAGGACGTAGAGCAACAAGATACTCTATAGAAATAAGAAGAGTATTAGTAACAATATAGCTCTAGTATAACTGTTTAATATATAAAAAGTATATTAAAGTTGCCTAAGTTTTGTTTACAACTTCTAGTACTACTTAATAAAGTAGTAAACACCTTTGTAACTGTGCTAACTAAGAATACTACTATTACTATGCTCTTAGCTAATACTTTCTACTTTTTAATAAAGAAACTACAAAACAAGTTCTTTATAACTAATCTGTACAAGATTGATTGTATTATAGAAAAAAAGTGTAACTAAGACAACTTTAACAACGCCTAACTAATCTAGAAATACTTACTAGCTTAATACTCTTAGTATACTAATATATTTAGTAAGGCAGAAGCTAAAAGCCTTCTAGAATACTACCTTTACAACTACAAGATTATTCTAAAAGAACCTTTGCCTAACTACTATTTTCTCTTGTACAAATAGAACTTTAAAGAACTTGAAGTAACTAAAAGGTTTATATAAGATTAACTTTAATATAGTTAGATTAAATATAGCTAAAGCCTATTTATATTACTTGTACTATATATATAAAAACTAAATAAAAGCTTGTTTATCTATATAGACTATTATAAATTAAATAATTTGACATATAAAGACTTTTATCTAATACTTTGTATAGACAAGCTACTTGCCTAACTATCTAAGGCAAAGATATTTACAAAGTTTAACATTTAATTAGCTTTTAACTAAATCTATATAGATCTTGCCTTAAAGAAGTACACTATATTCTAGACATGTTATAGCATATATAAGTGCAAGGTCTTACTATTTAGTTTGTACAATAGCTCTGCTATATACTAATACTATATAAACAATATTCTAATTAACTACTTAGATAACTTCTATATTACTTACTTAGACAATATCTTTATCTACTTTAAAAACGCTTAGACTTACTAGACATATATTAAGAAAGTTCTAGAATGTCTTTACTCTACAGGCCTGCAGGTTAATATTAAGAAAAGTAAATTCTATATAACTTGCACTTAGTACCTTAAGTACATTCTTATAAACAAAGGTATTAAAGTAGATTCTAAGAAGGTATAGGTTTTAGCTGACTAGAAGCTACTTACAACTATAATAGGTATAAAATTATTTCTAAGCTTTACTAGTTTCTATTAATAATTTGTACCTAAGTTTTTTTAAGTAGTAAAACCTTTAATTACATTGCAAAGTCTATTAAATACTTTTAAATAGACTCTAGACTGCTAGGCTAGCTTTAAAAAGCTTAAACAGAGTCTATTAGCTATCTTAACTTTGTACTACTTTAATCTAGACCTTAAAACAAAGCTTAAGACTAATATATTAAATAAAGTAGTAGCTAGTGTTATGTCTTAGAAATATACAGACAACTGCTAGTACCTTACAGTATTCTATAGCTGTTCTCTATTAGGTTTAGAGCTTAACTAAGAGATTTATAATAAAAAGCTCTTTACTATCTTCTAAGCCTTTAATAAGTAAAGAGCTAAGCTAATATCTATACTAAATTAGATCTGTGTCTACTCTAACTACTATTTCTTAGAATATTTTATAACTACTAAAGTCTTAAATACTTAATAAGCTAAGTAGGTAGAGGCACTTACTCTGTTTAACTTCTAAATTAAGTACACTCTAGAGAAGAATAATAAAAGAGCTAATATTCTTATTTAAAAAGAGTAAGACCTAGCTAACCTTAAGACAACTTAGAAAGATAATTGCTCCTAAGTATTATTAGAACTCTAACAACTTTACAACTATATTAACTCTAATCTTGCCTAAGTCTATTTTTTATATTCTTTAGTACACGCTATCTACACCTTGTAGCTAAAGATATAGTTAGACTTCTTAGAACTAATTAAAGCTATGCTATAATATAATTACTAGGCCTTTAAAAAAGAGTAAAAACCTCTAGTCTCTAGTTATTAGATCTATAATAGTCTGCTTTTATACTAAGATTGTCTATATATAGTCTTAGACTTAGTGCTGTACACTTGCCTTATTAAAGAAGCTTACAACTAAGTATCTACTACTTACCTAAGTATAAAGAAAACCTACTAGCTAATATCTTAATAGTACTACTAGTAGAGTATAGAAGCAAGCTGTAAACAATATATATAAAATTATATTTTTATTACTATAGTTATCTAAAACAAACCTAACTCTACAAGTACTTATACTTATTACTTATCTCTAATTAACCTATACAGCACCTGTGTATAGATTTTAAGAATTTTCTAAAAGACAAAGCTAGATATAATTAAATACTTGTTATTATTAACTGTTTAACATAGTAAGCAATTACTATCTTATACTACAAGACAATAACTATATAAAAGACAGCCTTTTTATTTATTTAATAAGTCTATTATTTTAGTTATACTCTTAAATTAATAGTATCTAATTATAGACTCTAGTTTGTATCTTGTTTCTAGTCTAAGTTTTGTTAGATTATTAGTGTTAAAGTTAAGCTTTCTACTACCTACTATAAGAAAACTAACAGCTAAACAGAGATTATAAACAAGTATATTAACTAGCAGCTATAATTGTTTATAATATACTATTAAGATAACTAGTCTAAATTACTACTGCTTATTAACTATATATAGCTTACTTTACTTTATTCTAGTATTAAAATAACTCTTTATTAAGTATTGTTTAAAAGTAAACTTAGACAGAGCTAGTAGTAGAATAGATATAATATAGATATAACTCCTTGTAATAACCTAAACTACTAGAATATACTTACTCTAGCAACCTGTATATACTAAGCTTAGAAGGTAGCTAAAGAAAATATAGAAAAGGCGCAGCTGCAAATAAAAGCTACTAAGAATAAGCACTGCAGTCTAGTTAACTAGGCAGTAAGTAATAAAGTATACTTATTAACTAAGAACTTAGCTGTTAAGTGTCCTAGCTAAAAGCTATCTAATTTCTAAGAAGATCTGTTTAAAGTCTTTAAACAAGTTAGTTATTTATAGTATTTAAAACTTTCTTCTAGCTTATAAATCTATAATGTTTTTGCTCTAGATATACTCTATAAAGACTTAGCAGACCTTTTACTTAGATAGAAAGCTTTAAAACTCTTAGGTATTTTAATTTAAAAAGTTAAAGAATAGAAAGTATAAGAAATACTTACAAGTAAGCTAGTTTAATAATACTTAAAGTACTATATAAGTTAGCTAGAATATAACTCTAACTCTACTTAGTACCTAGTAGAAAACTTTAAGAATGCTCTTTACAAGCTAAGAGTATTTTATAATAAGTATTTATAATTACTAGGTCTTTTAAAGTAGTTACTATATTAGATTAAATTCTAAGAAGAAAACAGCTAGTAATAGTTTAAGTAAGTACATTATAAATTAAAAAGACAAAGAAGACCTAGACTACTTTAAACCTTTACTAACCTAACTAAGTAATAAAGAAAAATATCTACTCTACTATATATATAGTAATTAAGCTAGAGCTTTACTAATATTGCTTATTTCTTTCTTAGCGTCTACTAAGAAAGTATCTAAATTAGCTAATACCTTTTTAAGTACTAACTTCTTTAGGCTCTTGCTCTTAGTGCTCTGCTGTAAAGCTTTAACTACTAAAGCCTGCAGAGATACTACTACCTACCTTAGCTCTGCTACCTTATTGTGTAGAGACCTTACCTGCATAGTAAGCGCTTTTATTACCTCTATTAAGGCCTAATTAGTAATAAGCTAGATATAGTACTAATAGAGTAATATATTAGTAGCTAATACCTCTTTAAGCTATATAGTTACTACTTGCACTATACTTACTAAGGCATAAGCTAACTAACAGAAGTTATTCAAAGCAGTCTTACAGACAGCCTATATAGCTATTGCCTTTAGCTCTTTTAACTTTCTACTTTCTTCTGCTATAGCTTCTTTCTACGTAATAAGGTTACTCTAAAAGGTATTGTACTTAGGTCTAATATAAATTAGTACTTATTCTAAAGTTAGCTTAAAGACTAATAAAAAAAAAGTAATAGTAATTAAATTAGACAATACTTCTTATTCTAAAGTGTGTAATAAGCACACTTTAATAATAATACTTTATTAAAAGTGTATACTACTATATTCTTCTATGCAAAGGCCTAAATTAAATAAAGGCAGATAACTTAATAGGCTACTATAAGAGTACGAAGAAAGACAGGTATTAGCATAGTAACTAAAAAACAAGCCTAGCAATAGTTAGTAGTAATTAGATAAAGTTGTTTAAGGTACTTACAGCAAGAATTAGTGTCTGTTAGAAAATAGAAACAGGCAGAGCACGCGTTGTTTACTTAAGAAGCACGCTGTAAGCAATTTAACCTAATTAAGAAGTAGATTAAACATATTTCTATAGTTACTACAACTTTAGTAAAAGCTACTTTGTTATAGTACAGGCTCTTACAACAGATATAAAGCCTAGTAATAATTTAATTTACTTAGTTATTATTACTAAAGAGCTTGCCTAAGACAAATAAGTACAGAGTAGCTAATATAGCTTGTATAGCAAAACCTAAATAAAAGTTAATAATAGTAAAGAAAGACTAGAGTCTTAAGATAGATAAGAGTTAGATTAGTTTTATATCTTTTTAAAGTTTAAACCTTTATAGTATAAGAATTTTCCTTATATTTTTATAGAATTAGAGACAATTTACTTACAAAGAAGAGAGTAATATAAGAATAAGCCTAGTTCTTTAAGCCTACCTTACACTACCTAATAACTACTTAACTTAGATCTATCTTTTAACTACTCCTTAGTATAGTCTTCTTTAAGCTTTTAAGTATAAGAAGAGATGTCTCTACAGAGTTTAAATAGATAGTTTTAAAATATTCTTTTATACAAGACCTATAGAACTAAAGATCTAGTCTTATAGTTTATCTTAGTGCTTTTATACACTTTATAGTAGATACTTATACAATTTAGACTCTTTTAGCATCTTATATTGTTATATAGTACTAATAAAGTAATATATTAGCAGCTAATACCTCTTTAAGCTGCGTAGTTGCTACCTATACTATACTTGCTAAGGTATAAGCTAACTAATAGAAGTTATTCTAAGTAGTTTTATAGACAGCCTATATAGCTACTACCTTTAGCTCTTTTAACTTTTTACTTTTCTTTACTATAGCTTCTTCTTATATAATAAGGTTGCTCTAAAAAGTATTATACTTAGGTCTAATATAAATTAGCACTTATTTAAAAGTTACCCTAATAACTAATAAGTAGAAAGTAATAGTAATTAAACTAGATAATACTTCTTCTTTTAAAGTGTATAATAAGAATACTTTAATAACAATGCTTTATTAAAAGTATATACTACTATATTCTTCTATATAAAGGCTAAAATTAAAAATAGGCAGATAACTTAATAGGCTACTATAAGAGCGCTAAGAAAGACAGGTATTAGCATAGTAACTAAAAAACAAGCCTAGTAATAGTTAGTAGTAATTAAATAAAGTTGTTTAAAGTACTTGCAGTAAGAATTAGTGTTTGTTAGAGAATAGAAATAAGCAGAGTATATGTTGTTTACTTAAGAAGCACACTGTAAGCAATTTAACCTAATTAAAAAGTAGATTAAATATATTTTTATAGTTACTATAACTTTAGTAAAAGCTACTCTATTATAGTATAGGCTCTTATAATAGCTATAAGCCTAGTAACAATCTAATTTACCTAGTTATTATTACTAAAGAGCTTGCTTAAGATAGATAAGTATAAGGTAGCTAATATAGGTTATATAGTAAAACCTAAATAGAAGTTAATAATAGTAAAGAAAGACTAAAGTCTTACAACAGATAAGAGTTAGATATATGTTATACCTTTTTAAAGTTTAAACCTTTATAGTACAAGAATTTTTTTCTTATAATTTTATAGAATTAGAGACAATCTGCCTATAAAGAGAAAGGTAATATAAGAACAAGCCTAGTTCTTTAAGCTTGCTTTATACTACCTAACTTAGATTTGTCTTCTAACTACTTCTTAGTATAGTCTTCTCTAAGCTTCTAGGTATAAAAAGAGAAGTCTTTACAGAGTTTAGATAGATAGTTTTAATATATTTTTTTATATAAGACCTATAGAAATAAAGATCTAATCCTATAGTTTATTTTAGTACTTCTATATACTTTATAGTAGATACCTGTACCTTTTAGACTCTTTTAGTATCTTGTATTATTATATTAACAAGGCTAGCTTTATACTAGGTAAGATTATAATATAGCTTGTTATAATAGTATTAGAGAAAAGAAGCAGGCTAAAGTCTATCTAGCTAGGCAATTGCTTGTAAGCAACACTAGTTGCTGCAATTAATACTACTAGCTAGTCTATCTTGCTGTTTCTAATCTTAACTAGCTAGTACTACCTCTCTACTTAGTATAAAGAAGTATTAATTCTATACAACTAGATAATTATAGTTAGTAATAATAGATAGACAACTAACTAGCTAGAAGTTAAGTAGCTAAAGTACTTTAACACTTATACAAAGGCTTATATAGTAAAAGTATATTACTTACTTATTCTTAATAGTTATTATAAGAACAAGCTTAGTTCTTTAAGCCTACTTTATATTACCTAACAACTACTTAACTTAGATCTGTCTTCTAACTGCTCTTTAGTACAGTCTTTTCTAAGCTTCTAGGTATAAGAAGAGAAGCTTCTACAGAGTTTAGATAGATAGTTTTAAAGTATTCTTTTATACAAGACCTATAGGAATAGAGATCTAGTTCTGTAGTTCATCTTAGTGCTTTTCTACACTTCGTAGCAGATACCTATACAATTTAGACCCCTCTAGCATCCTGTGTTATTACAGTTATAAAGCTACTACTTTTTTAAATTTTAAGAGCTTTATAAAGAGAGTAATATCTATATACTTTGTATACTACTTTACTTATCTTATTTACTTTAGCTTTTTAATATTAGCTGCTTTTTACTGCTAAAGTGTATATATAGCTATAAGATTAAGATCTTAATCTAGTATTAGATTAACTATATTACTAAGCTTTATTTCTACTAGCTATTAAGGTAGTATATAATTAATTATTTACACTAGCTAATATATACACAGCTTTTTAAAGCACTAGCTTTATTCTATATTAGCTAAATATTATTCTTTTAAGTCTTAATATATAGCTATATATACTAACTCTACTAGCTACTTTTATAAAAGCTCTTTAAGAAGCTTATATACTAAGTAATATATATAAGCTTAAAGCTTTATTAATACTAATATATAAGTATATTTATAAGTATAAGACCTTAATACTAGTACTAATTATTAAATCAATTAACTAGCTTAAAAAGAGTAACAAGGTAATAATACTATTAGCTAAGCTAATATACAATTAGATTGCTAGTCTTAAAAAGGTAAATTAAGTAGCTTCTATATATATGCAGTATAAGAAAAAGTATATACAATACTAAGAAGTACTAATAAAGAAAGCTAGTAAAGATAAACTTGCTTAATATAAAGTTAATTAGCAGATTGCTTATAACAAGTATTAGAGAAAAAATTAATTAGGTATTAGCTATTAGGCTCTTATACGCTATACAAAGTACAAAGAGCAAGGCTATAACTTAAATATGTATATAAGAAAGATAGCTTTGTTATAGCTTAGTCTACTTTCTTAATTTCTATATATTATAGCACTATACTGTTAAGTTATATAACTTTAGAGCTGCGAAAACTTAGTAAAGTAGCTAACTTACTTACCTAGCTAACTTACTTATCTTATATAGTATCTTAACTATATTAAGAATATATTTAAAAAAATTATGTATATTCTTAGTATTTTAAAGAAAAAATAGTTAGAGCAAATCTGCGTTAGTTAGCTTGAATATCTAGTTAGTAGGGTAGGTATGTGAAGTTACTAGTATGCTCCTAGCGTTGGTTAGGTCAGCTGCGATCTCGCTTTTAAGTTTACACCCTGCGTTCTTCCCTGTAATCCTAAGTGGAGCACCTCTACGTACTCCTTACAAATCACAAAGCTGACTGCACTACTGCACCCTGTAATAGAAAGAGGGAGAATGTCTCTATCTAGTCAGCACGATCAAGAAACGCAACGAGACGGCTGCAATAGATGTTAATCCCAAATAATAGCTGCACTGTTAAAGTAACTGCCAGCAGAACCCTACAACCTGAGAATATCTATAATTTGGGCTGTTGTTGCGAACAAGAAGCTCTTCGTGCCTGCTGACTAGATGGACCAAATCGGGTGTACACGTAGGTGTATAGTAATCACGAGTCAAAAATCCACTTTCGGTAAAGGCACTAGTGGGTAACATGGGTTAGCCCCGTTTTCTGGCTGGCAGTTGTTCATCTGTCGGCGCCGCAGCGTGCCGGCATTGGTATGTGTAAGCAAACGGCCAGATCGCGACCTACTTCTTGCTAGCTGGGAAGTCTGGAACAGACTGCAGACCTTGATTGCTATCATCAACACGTATTCTGCACGCCCATGCACATTTCAAGTATCCCTTCCGAGGCAAGTGGGGGAGGTATTGGGCATATCGTACATGTTGTTCCTGGGCCATGATATATTGGTGAAGGGTAGCGCTTACTTACTTCTGACTGACCCGACCAGATGAGAACAACAACTAATGTTCCAGAAACAAGCTATTTCAAGTCCTCACAAGGTTGTTTATCCAGATCGAGAATCGATCTAATTGGCCTTTTAAGAGGGGGGGGGGGGGGGGGTTGCAAGGAAGCGGCTAGTGATTACTCTGTCGCGAACGGCGAACGAACAAAGGGGCGTACGGTTGAAGATCGATCGGTGCAGTCATCTGGTAGTGACGTAACCTTTGGATGACAAACCACCCACCTCAGTTGACTGACTCGACTGGAGCTGCATTTCACATACATAAGCTTGAGTTGTCTGTATCGGATGGCATCTACAGGCGCCATGTCTTCCTCAAACGAAAAAAGCTCGAGCTCACCAAACACAGCCATCATCTTGGTCGATGTCTACAACGAGTTTCTACACCCCGATGGCAAGATTCACCCTATGGTCAGTGAGTCGATGGCGACCACAAATGCCATTACCCATCTGAAGGAGCTTGTTGGTGCAGCTCGGCAACGCCAGATCCCAATTTATTACTCAATGCACCAGACTTGGAAGGAGGGAAACTATGATGGGTGGCAACGTATGAATGCTACGACCAAAGGAGTTGCAGCGTCAAGAGCTATCGAAGAAGGTAGCTGGGGAGCCGAATTCTATGAAGGTCTAGAGCCAGATGTCTTGGGAAACAAAGACGTGGTCGTGAGCAAGCATTGGAACAGCAGGTGAGTGTTACCGAATCAAATTACCGTTTGGTGTCTGTGAAATCGATTGAGCTGACATGGATACGTTCTCTCTAGTGGGTTTGCGAATACCGACTTGGACTATCTGCTCCATCAACGCAACATCACCCATGTGGTGATTGCAGGAATGATTGCAAACTCATGCATCGAATCGACCGCACGCTATGCGAGGGAGCTGTAAGTGATCTAAGTTCCGGAGACATCAGTCTCGTTTTTTCAACATGTGCTAACAGTTACAAGTGGCTATCATGTGACGTTAATGTAAGGAAGCAAAGCCTCTTGAGTATTTCTGTACCCGCACTAACCTCACCCACTCGATAGATCTGATGCCACAGCCGGATTCTCAGATGCACATATGGAGGCTGCAAAAGGGTTGATATGGCCAGTTATCGTGGACGAGGTAAAGACCGTTCAAGATTGGGCGTCAACTGCTTAGAGCTTTTTACAAGGGCCACTGATGTAATTCTATAAGTAGTGATACGATAGCAATGGGCTATGTATGAATACCTAAGCCTTTCTGTATGCGCAGGTTTTGAGCAATGCGCACGTGAGGAGAATCACAGGTAGAAGATCCGATACTGGAACTTCCAAGTGAACTTTAGGTGCAGCTGATTCCGCCTTTGTTATAGCATCTGCTTGCTCGCAAGCAGTCAGTGTCTTGCAGGCGTCAAAGCGCTTCAGTTTCGTATCAGAAATAGGTGATGCGCAGTAAGTGGGGTCACAAGATTCACTCGTGTGCGTCCGATGTAAGTCTGGAGTAGTCAGTCATGCAAGGGTGTCGGGAGTTCGCGTGAAAGATCGAAGGAACGAAACATGGCCGATGGAGCAGCTGTCTTATGGTCGCGAGCAAGTGGTGTTCCAGAGACCGATTACGATCTGTTACGCGACTTATCGTCACCGACATGTTATCACACACCATCTGTGCTTTTGAGCCTCTGGTCAGAGCATCAATCCCGCTTACACCAGATGTTTTGTCCTTATTCACTTCATTAAAGGCTGCTAGGGACTTGCGACCTGGCGGATATGAGAACGTGAGCAACGTTGAGCCGGTCTGATGAATATATTGATGGAAGGAGTCGAAAGTAGTTAGACGCTTGCGAGCTTGATTGCTCGCTGGCGCCGACCTAACCTTTTCAAGCTTGACGAAGTGAAAGGCAAGATCTCCAGGACTGGAATTTCAGAAACCTTCGTATAGTCAACTCAACCTCATCAAAGTACCATGGCACACTCGGATCTCTGGCGCGGCTTCCTTATTGCAGTCTCCATGTACATCGTTCTCGCGCTCAGTCGCGCGAAGAACATGTACATTGGTAAACACTTCCTCCTCACTCCGCAGCTCGCTACTAACAGTGACAAAGGCTACGTCTTCGTTTCTATTCTATGCTTGGCTCTTGCCTACATCGCACTCACCGACATCCGTCACTCGCTGATCTGCGCCGACGTGCTCAGCAAAACCAAAGGTGCGTTGCTTTCACTCGGCAGCAGACTCGCTTACACTGACAATGAACAGAAACAGCTGCACTGCTATACCCTCAGTGTGATCAGACATCCATCGTTATCCTCGAGATCTACGAGCACCAGGATGGTCCAACACGAATGGCTTGGTCCGCCCATGTGGTTGCCTCAAGCGGTGTGTTGTGCAACGCGCCAGCCTTGGCGCCATCTAAAGAGGCAGCGCTCGTAGAGCTACAAAAGGTGCTGGTGAAGGAGTTGCTTAGCCAAGCTAAGGAGGCAGGGGCTGCGTCTTGAAAGAGTGCAGAGCGGAGAACACACGGCTTGTGCTCTCATGGGCTTGGAAAGATGTACGAATGAGGATCTGTCTGCACCTTTTCTACGAGATGAAGACAACTACCTGTTTGTAGCTGCTGTTTAACCCGAATTTTCGGCATCAATTCGACGGCTGCATCGTGTAGAAGTAGTTGTGCCAAACGGAATCCGCAGCGGAAACTTAGGACTGTGCATAAAATGGCATCGAGAACACTTCGGAAGTTGCATTCACCCAAAGACCGTGACACTGATAACAGTGACGTACCTTGGAGGCAAGACAGCGAAGTACACGCGCGAAACAACGCCCAGATCCCGACCACTCCCGGCTGCGACTACTCTGGCCGCTCTTACCACATTTATTGTACTTCTCTTCCTGTAGGTAAGTCCGAAAAGATATTCTTAAACGTTTTCATAAGTGCACAATGGTATCTTGCTCAGCAGTCCTCACGTCGCCGGGTGCAAAGGTCCATTGAGCTTTCCTGACCATCTCAATTTGCTTTTCAGCTGTTTTTAGGATTGGCCGACGCGCTACGGCTCTTTTCAAGACTCGATCCAACTCTTGTGTCTTGGCTGTTTCGTTTGATAGCTCAGGCTTTTCTGCAGGTGAGCTCGGTTTCTTGACTGGCTGCACCGCTGGCTTACTCAGTATGTTTGGCTGGATATCGAATTCATCACATTATGACCTTTTGCCCTCCTCTCACCAATCTCATGAACTCGCTCTTATCAGATGACAGAGTGTGAGGCCTTGTCCCGATCGTACGAGGAAGCCGTTCACTGCCGTTTCTGGGAATGACATACATGAACGGCTTTCTGGGATCAACGGGGATCTGTCTAGAATTTCCAAATCAACGGCGGCTTCACCGAGAAGTCGGTCGCTGAAGGCTCCGAAACGGACAGCCTGGCCCATCCCCGCCTGTAGCCCTCGCCATGATTCCAGCCCTTCCAGATATATTGCGTGCTCGTCCGGGCTCCAACACCGTTATAACCTGGGTCCTTCTCGTTGTACATGACCATGCCAATGATAGGCTGCATCGACTGCTTGTCGTTGCGCCAGCGATCGATAGCGCACTCCAAAGGCAAGAGATCAGAGTGGTAGTTCACGGTGATCTGCTTGTTGATCTTGTAGTGATGGAAGACAGTGATTGGCGAGTCGTTGGGCCACTTCGGATCTGGAGTACGCGCAATCTCTGGGTCAAACTTGAAAATAATGGAATCGCCGCGGGGGTCGATGTAGCGATGGAACTCGGCCGGAGCCATGCTGACGGTGCTGCTATAGCGATGGTACTTTAGCGAATGGTCCGTTGAGTGAATATTGCGTGTTGTGTGGTACAAGTTGCTTTACGGCTATGAGAGAGCGAGGATAGGGTGGAGGAAGCGATCACAGCTGCAGACTCATAAGAAGGAAAGCACGCGGGAAGGCGCACGTGCTGTTAGCGAGTGAAAGGGCGTGCCCCCAAGCTATCTTCACCTTTGAAAGCCCATTAGATTTTGTCACGGAAAGCTGTAATTTGACCAGTGTCACATTTTGGGTCAGGATAAATCCAAGTAAGGGCGCTGTTGCCATCGAAAGATGAGGAAGGAGTGTGGCTGAGACAACAAACAAAGCTGCTCGTCACCCTCCAATACTCCCAGCACCCGGCCGCTCCACATACCACTACCCCGTTATTATACGCCCACAGCTCGCTAACTGTCGTATTATTAACGTTGCACTCTTTCCAATATGGACCTGTCTCCAGATTACTTCAAGCTACTGCAATTTGAGTTGATTGAGCGCAACCAATTGCGCAGATACAAGTCGACAATCGAGCGCTCCAGTCAACTCGCAGCAAGCTAGGTGCTGCAAAATAGGCAGAGGTTGCAAAGCGCACGCCAGGACAAAGCTACGCGAAGTCCTAATACATGGCCAGGCTCCATCAGAAGTGATGGAAGGGCGAGACATGAGTCACGTCATTTCGAGCAGTCCGTACCAATGGAGGCGCCACACCAACAGCAGAGTCCTTGGAGCGCCAGTAAAACACAGGAATACAACAAGAGATTATCTGAAATCCGGGTGCTGGATACCGAACTCAATGCAAATCGCTTACGCCTCGAATACCTTAGATTCCTCTCGACTGTTGTATCATCGAACCTCATGCTCTGGCAGAACCTACGATACGACGACTTGAAGCGCCTTAGAAGAGCCCCGAAGAATGCAACATCAGCATGGCTGGGATCTGCGTACCGTCAGGCGCCACGGTCCTTGTCAATGGATGCCTGTGCGTGGACTCGTTGGGACACTCCGGTCACCCCATGGACAACATGGAGAGCTTCATGGAAAGAACGAGGTATTAGCTTTGCGCCTCTTCCAGACACTTCGAGAGGTCCAGTACGGCGTCGCTGGAGGGATCGTGTGCTTAACAAATTCAAGAGCAGAACCCGCGTTCCTGCCTTTGTGAGCGCATACCGTCAAAGCCATCCTTCCAAAAGACCCTGTAGCCCCGAGACCAAGAAGACGCCGTCACCGAGTCCGTGTGGGTTCATCGAGCATCTCGACAAGAACTGGAGGTTTCGGCACATATTGAGAAGCAATATTCGTCAAAGTGTGCGGCGTGCGAACCAAAGCAGAGATGCTCAGGGTACAGAGACTGTGATCAAGCGAGGAGGGTTCTTTCGTCGGAGAGGCAAGGTGAGAGTGACTGTCAGGGAGCGAGAAGGCGACCAGGACGACGCTCCGGTGCAGCAGCGAAGGCGGAGAAGTCTCGCGCTAAGCATGTCGGGAAGGATGATCTCGTCCTTGGTCTAGGTAGTTGTTCTAGCGAGGACGTGCCACAAGTGGGCTTCAACAATGGACATGTTTTGCAGCCTCGCTTCTGCCTGATGGGCGTGATGATCATGTGCTCTTGGGGAAACTTTGTCAGGGTGACGAGCCTCTGTTGTAAATTGCTGTCAGCGAGAACGAATGCCGTGACGTGCACGCGCAGGGGCCGCACGCCCAGCACGGCCAGCACGGTCCGGATGGAGCTCCCGAAGCTTGGAATGGGAGGCTGACAGGCCCTGTGCATGCAAGCGGCGGCACTGCAAGTGAACACATCCAAGCAACCCCGCGAACTGTGGCGAGCACCCTCCTTTCCCTGCCAGACTGCAGCAATATTCGAGTGCCCTCGCCACCCACACGACCAGCACATCCGGGACAGCCGCGCGCTGAAGAAGGTTGCGTCGCCGCTAACAGCTTAACTCCGTGCGCCTAATAATTGCATCCAGCGTCCTCCGCCGATCCACGCTGCGAATCTCTCTCCGTCTTATAGCCCGCAGCCTCGATGCGCGCCTGGCCCTAGCTCTGCCTCGACCCCCTCGACTATGTCCAGCAGGCCGCCTTTCGAATCCCCCCAGCACGTCGCGTGCGCTCGCGCAAACTACACTTGATAGCCCAAATACCCAGCATCGCCCTGGCAGTCGATGGATGCGGACTGAGCTGCTCCAATGGCCCTGCCCTCACTCCAGTTCCTGGCGGGCCTCGCGCTCCTGCTGTACCTGCTGAGCTTTGTGCTCTTCGCCTTCATCCGTGTAGTCACTGGCGTCTCAGTCCAGCGTCTTGGCTACTCGGGTCTGCGCCGGATCGCATTCACACCCAAGGATGGCCTGCGTATCGAGATTCGAGGCCTGGGTTTCTCCCTGCACCGCCCCACCTTCGCCCAGCCAACATGGGTCAGCATCGTCCTGACTGAGCTCAAGGTCACCGTCGATCTGAAGGCGCTCGGCGAGAAGCCGCGGAAAAAGACGGGCTGGACGAACTGGTCCAATGGCGCAGCGCACAAGGACAAGAGTGAAACGAACATACCTGAGGTCATTGTGGGCGACGCAGACAAAGACACAGCAGCCAGGGATGAACACCGGCGCAGCTTGACCTGGAAGCGGCTGACGGACGCCAAGGAGAAGATAAAGCGTCTGCACAGCAAGATCAACTACATCTGCATGGTGGATTTGCTGGCATACTCCACTTCTGTTGTGTTCCTCGACGTTGGATCAGTGCAGGTGGGCAACCTGTCCGTCGCTGTCGACACTAGGCGTAAGACAGTCGACCGCAGCCGCCTGTTCAACCATCGCAAGCTCAAGTCGGACCAAGAGCAGAGGCCTGCAGAGTGGCACCTGACCCTGCGCAGTGTTCTGTTCACACCAGAAGGAGGGGAGTCTACCGAAGTGCTCGATCACTGCACCCTCAACATACACGGCTTCCTCAAGAAAGAGCTGGAAGGTCTCCGAGATGCATCCATCGCTCTCAAGCTAGGACGCCTGAGCATTCCATACGACGATGTCAAGCTTTGCGTGGAGCGTGCTAAGAAATACACACCAGCCTCGACGAGGAAACAAAAGGAGCACCATGCAAGGCACCCAGAGGTCACTCTCACCGAAGTGGTCGAGGAGCTTGATCACCCTGGCAGCCGAGAAGAGAGCATCGTCCAGACTGTATCAGATTCCAGAGAGTTTGCCAGCTCTATCTTGCGTGGAATCCACGAGTTCCAGTTCGCTATTGGCTTCGTTGGCCTTACCAAGAAAATCAGAGAGAGTCGTAAGAACGAGCATGAGGTCTACTTGAATGCCGCAATGAAAGAGGTTGGCATGGACCTGCTTCGACTGGATCCCCGAAGCCCCGCACATCTCATGTACTTCTCGCCGAATGACATAGCACATCAAGCCTTACTCGCCGCCATCTCCATCTCCGTCGGTATTGACGATGGCTCCGGCCATCCAGAACGCCTGCTATACATACCCATGGCTACGACAACGCTCAACACGACCCTTCCCTCCAAGACAATCCAATTCTCAGATGATAAGAACAGCGCCGAGCGCAATACAAATATTCTTTTCGCTAATCTCGTCGTTACTTCTCCATCGCTGGATCTGGATCCCAAACACCTACCGTTGCTACTGTCTATTTTCAACAGCTACGAGTCGCGCAAAAAAACCCAGAGAACCCCAAACAGTAAACGGCACCTCATTCGTAGGTTGCTACCCAAGTCAAATATCAAGATCTCCATTCACGAGCCTGTCATCAGGGTGACATTACCGCCTATGGACCCCGAACGGCGAGAGACTGACGAGTTCGACTTGCTGATATATGCATCATCGTCCCTATCGCTGGACGTAGAGTCATCACACGCTGCTGATGGCGAGCTCCATTATGCGCTACTGTCTACTTTCCGCATGAACGCGCAGCAGCTGTATTATCAGACTGCTTCAATTGAGAAGCACAGCTTGCTTCTGACAGATCACCTCGAATTCAAGCTGCAACTCAGTGCTTCACCAGAGGTCACCGTCGAACTGCGCGGTATGGCGCAAACATTCTCGTTCTACTTGGTCCGACCCGAAATCAGCGAGGGTTTGCGACAGATCGTAACGCATCTGCAGAAGGACAGGCGCAGAAAGCGCGGGGCACCCAAGCAGAAGAAGAGTCTCAGTTTCCTCCGGAAACTGCCGCCGTGGCTGTCATATATCCACCTGCAAGGTTCGGACTTCAATATTGAGATTGCTGGTGTTGACGAGGGCGTGTCGAAGAACAGCCGTGGGGCCGCAATACACCTCGAATCGTGGACGGCTGAGTACAAGCACAGTCGAGATGACGAAAGCAACCTCAAGCCCGTCCGCCGCCGTGCACCCAGCAGGACCATCAATCGAGACGAACATCTTATCCGCCCCCCTCCTTCGCCATCACCTAAGTCGCCGGGGAAACCCCTGGGTGATGCAACTGACGGCAGACGGCTCGCTCTCCACTTTGCAGGCTTGGAAGGCTTCGTCATTGAGGCTGAGGATCAATGGGAGCCGGATCCCTCTCTGTCATTGCCTCGTATGGAAGTGGCGTTCAACACAGCATCTGACAAACAAGGGCCAATCTTCCACATCCACGCTTTTTCACAGCGACTTTACCTGCGGTACTCGCTGTATCGCCACTTCGCAATGGGCATGGCCACGCAGGTCTTTAAGCGGTCATTTGTCGTACCACAAGAGCCTGATGCAGTCGATGAGCCAATGTCGCCCATGTCGCCCCTACTTTCGCCAACACACCTAGCAGTGCCGTCGATTGATGGCGACTTGTTTGATCCTACGAGGAGCGGGCTTGCTCTTGAAATTGTCACCGTTGACCTCAAGGCGCAATTCGTCCAGATTAAGGCCGATATGCCTTCAGACCCACCCCTTATGGTGCAAATATATGGCATCGAGGCAGGGCGGCACAGGTGGCAAGCTCCGTTCCTACGATCACGCTTGGTCAGATTGTACGCTGAGAACCCTAGCATCAAGCGTGTATGGAGCCGTATAGTGAGCGTCAAATCACTGCGACTAGACTACCGGCAAACGAAGCGCAGATATGGTCACACAGTCACCGATGACCAGTCGTTTGACATCGCTACCGACGCCATTCGAATTGCTGTTCCGCATCAACTGGTCGTACACAAGATTTTTGACAACGTCACGAACGTCACAAAGGTTGTCAAGCAGATGCTCCATCGCTTCAAGACGGGCACGAACGAATATGTGCTTGACAAAGAGCCGGAAGGCCCCAAGCATGTGCCTAAAATCTCAATCCGCAGTAGGGCTGTACTATTCGAACTTGAGGATAGCTCTTTCGAATGGAAGCTTGGCACGATCTACCGTATAGGTTTGATGGAGCAGAAGCAGCGACTGGCACGTGAGCAAGCCTTCGAACTTAAGGTCAAAAAATTGCAGCAACAGGACGAGATGCGAAGCGGCGGAAGCTCTCGACATCGCGCGAGATCTGCACACAACGGCCTCCATGGTCATCGAAACCGCAATAAATCAAAGACTAGAGATGGGAGACATGGCAGATTCCATCGCCGGACTAAGAGTGCGGACTCGAGTGATCAGGGTTCCCTTGATGGGGACAGGCCAATGCGCTACAACAAAGATGGCTTCAGTGGCCTGAGCGGCTCCAGTCAGACGTCTGTCGAAGTTGCTCTTGAGAAGCTCAAGGTACTCAACGCCCAGACATGGAAGAAGCGCATCGATCACGCTCTTGCAACTCAAAACCATTCCATGCAAGACATCCGCTCTATGTTCTGGGGCCTCGACGAACTACCTGATGATGTTGAGCAAAAGGAGACTGTTCTTTCCATCCCCCAGCGTCCCCCACTGATGGCGCTGGCTATAAGCGACCTTGACATCACCATCGACAAGCCCTCGTTTCCCATGTCAGAATATCCCAAGTTCTTACAACGTGTGGGCAAGGGCATGCCAACCGACATGCAGTACTCCCTGCTCATTCCGATGCATGTACAGATCAATGCGGGCGAAGCTAAGCTTCATCTCCGGGACTATCCCCTCCCGCTTGTACACATCCCTTCCATTGGCAATGTAGGGTCATCTCGAATACCAAGTCTGTCGCTAAAGACAGACTTTGTCATTGCAGAGGAGTTCAGGGATGTCGAGTCCTCGCGAGTCAGCAGAGTGGTGGTCGTACCCAAAGAAGAAACGCTTTCAGGCGAGCCTTCCGGCGGCTTTGCTGTCGACGTGCGCCGTACAGTAGCACCCGTCAAGACGTATTCAGACATGAACATCGATATCAACTCAGCATATCCTACGCGTATCACTTGGGGTACATCGTATCAGCCAGCCATTCAGGATATGATGCAGATCATCGAGAACTTCACTAAACCTGCTGTCGATCCGTCAGAGCGGGTGGGCTTCTGGGACAAGATCAGACTGACCTTCCACTCACGCATTAACATCTCGTGGAAAGGTGACGGCGATGTTCACCTCATCCTCAAAGGTGTGCTGCTTGTGTTTTGTCTCATGCACAGCTAACAAAGTCTAGGCTCTCGCGACCCATACATGGTCACAGGCCACGGCGCTGGTTTCGTTATGTGCTGGCAGAACGATGTCAGGCTAACCCTTGCAGAAGACGAAGATCCGCGCAACTTCATGGTAGTAAAGAGTGGCAGCTACGTCCTTGCTATTCCTGATTTGAGTCACTACGCACGCCACGAATCAGACGCAGAGAATGGCCGTCCCGAGACTGCATCAAGTGCCTCGAGTCGCAAGCAGCTTTCTGCCTTCAAGAAAACTGTGATGAAGCTAAATGGCAATGTCAGGTGGGGCGTTGGATTGGTTTTTGAACGTAATTTGGATAGTGGTGGAAGGTCGTTTGACTTCATCCCCCATTACCATGTGGCCCTCAAGAACCCCAAGTACGCGAAGCCGTCGAACGGGAAGGTATATTATTGATTTACGTCTACTAAGACAAAGGCTCACTGTGACTAGGAATACGATGCTTTCCGCGGCTTCCGCAGCCACCACATTCACATGTCGATTGCTATTGCTGCGCCGTACGATCGGGAATGGTCGGTGGCGAACCAAGAGGCTTCGAAGACGTACAATAGCGTACATCTCACACCTCGCTTCTTTACTCATTTCTACAACTGGTGGTCCATGTTCTCGGGCGCTATGTCGCTTCCCGTCCGTCAGGGCAAGCTGTGGCCTGGAGTGGAGAAGTCGAGCAAGAAATTTGGTCGGCATCTTGCAACGATCAAGTACAATCTGCTACTTTCGCCGTTGTACATGAGCCACATCTACAAGCATAAGGATGCTGAAGACTACGGCTCGGGCGTTATGTCTGCCACCGGATTGAAGGCGCGTGTAGAAAGTTTCATGCTTGACTTTCATCAGCGCCGTGAGGAGTTTCGTACCGTCGTCCAAGCGCCCCAAGGCAAGGAAGACAGCAAGCAAAACCAGACCACTGGTATGCGCATCAATCAAGTGCAGCTTGACTTGATTAAGACGGATGTGCGAGCTGTTTCAGCCAGCATAGCAGGCACCAATACAGAGGACGTTGAGAACGCGACGGCAGAAGAAGCCTCAAACTTCGATCAAAACGACCTCAGTGCAGACCTCTCGAAGTTCACAATACCCGACAACGATTGGGGCTGGGTCGACATGGACGATTTCATTGAGCTTGGCTGGATCTTACCCTCGGATCGTCACCCAGAGACGCAGATCCTGCCGCTCGCCTTCTCGCCTCATTTCACATACTTCCGCCAAACAGATCACGCCGACAACATCTCGGGCGATGTCCACAGAACCAGTGCCTTCGGGAACGAGCCCACGCATCACTGTGTCATGTCAGCACGTAACGACCCTCGAAGAATCCAATGTGGCCTCATCGAACAACGCATTGAACGAGTCAAGGTACAGATTGAACACAATCACCGTGCCATAGGTGATCAAGAGGTTAAAGTCATTCGGGAGGTAGATGAGGCTCGAACCGAAGCGGAACGCCGTTTGAACACTTTCAAGAGCCATGCCATAGTCCTCCAACGCAAGCTAGAATTCCTGACATCGATGCATGGGAGCCTTCTCGAACGACTAGCCGCCACCGAGGCTAATGCCGTAGCGGAAGGCGATGCTGAGACAGATGACGAATTTTACGATGCGAATGGAGAAGAGCCTTCGAATACCTCAGAGACCAACGGAAAGGATTCGAACTCGAAGCCCAACGTTGACTACATCAGCGACTTCAACAACCGATTCATCATCCATAACATACACCTGAAGTGGGGCAACTCGCTGCGTAACATCATCCTGCGCTACATACATCAGGTCAGCCAGCGTCGAGGTTTTGTGTACTACATGTCTAGAAGAGCGGTAAAGTTCATTCTCGATGTAGTGGATGAGCAGAACAAGTCGCGCGGACCGTCAACATCCTTCGAATACGAAAGCTCCGACATGGATCCAACGACTCCGAGAGCACAAGGTGACCAAGGCCTTAGCATTGACGAAACGATCCAGCAGCTTCTCGCTGACGGTAGGAAGTTTGTTGAGGCGAATGAGGCCGAGCATGATAATAAAAGCAAAGAGACACAGGACAAGCAAGACTCGGCTGAGAGAGATGTTAATGCCGACTATGTTCCGCAGAACGCATACATCGTCCGTCTCATTGCTCCCCAGATCCAGCTGCAGAGCGAGCGCAACACTAAGGCTGCTGTGCTCGTGACAGCAAAAGGGATGCAACTCAAGGTCCTACAGATAATGGACAAGGATCGGGTGATGGACGAGGTCTCTGGTCTCGTGCAGCGCCGATTCACCGCTGCCATGGACAGTCTCCAGATCTTCGTCACCAACGCCAAGATCTTCAGTAGCATGGACGACATCCACATGTACTCGGGAAGCACATACGGGACGCCAGCAGGCTCGGCCTGGCCCCCATGGGTGCCTTTCGAAGTCATGTTTGAATTCCACACCAATCCCTATGGCTTTCAGAGGGTAGTACAAAGGACGTCAGCCAGTATGCGTTACGACAAGTACAACACTTTGCGTCTGAAATACAACGACGATGTCTCGAATGACTCCGCTTCGTCAAAGAGCGTGCAGAACATGGAAAGTCGAATCGATCATCTGTGGGTTGACTTCCCACACGTTCGCGCTCTGTGCGACTCACGGCAATACTACGCTATGTACGTTATTGTGCTGGACCTCTTACTGTACCGCGAGCCGCTGGAGAAGACGCGCAACGAACGTCTCGAGAAGATCATGCTGGCTTCAGATTTTAGTGATCTCACCGGAGCGCCCAATCTGGTCATCGGACTGCAAGAGCGCATTCGACAGCTCGAGGAGATCAAGACAGTGTTCCAGATTAACGAGAAATATCTTGACAAGCAAGGTTGGGATGACCGCGTAGAAGTTGAGAAGGATCTTGCGGTCTACGAAGACGAGCTCTTCTTTGTCATGAAGGCCATTACGACAGCTCAACGCAAGCAGGACGATCGCGCGCAGGCCAAACAGTCAACAGGCCTACTTCGATGGTATATCAGTGCTTCAGAGATCGTGTGGCATCTGCTGCGTGAGGGTCAAGAATCTCTGGCCGAGTTCCAGCTCAAGAATGCGCTGTATGATCGCACAGACAACAATGACGGTTCCAACTTCAACTCGTTAGAGATCGAGGATGCACGCGGGTTGAACCTACTGCCCAACGCGCTATACCCAGAGATGATCCTACCCTATCTCGAAAACAATCAGCCGCTGCCCGAGAATGCCAAGTGCCTGAAGGTCCAGTTTGTCATGCTCGAGGCCATTGCTGGAATTCCAGTCATGGAGCATTTCGAAGTCATGCTGTATCCGCTCAAGGTGCAGCTGGAATGGGAAATTGGCAAGAAGCTCTTCGAATACATCTTCCCAGCTATCAATGACAAGGATGGGGAGAATGCCAGTTTCTCGCCTTTCCTGATCAAGCACTCACTTCCTTCCCAGGACGATGAGGATGATGAAGTCAACGGCAGCATGACTTCCAGTTTCAGCAGCTCAGTATTGCAAGAAGAGGGAGCCACGGCGCTCCAGTCGCGACTGACCCCGACTCTGAATCTGCCTGATCCTAGAACAAAGGCCGCAAACAAAGTCAAAAGTAGTCCGCAGAAGCGTCCTGGTCTGAACAGCTTCCGATCGTTGTTCCGCGATGACCACAGCTCCCGCAGCGGAACTGAACTACGCCGGACACTACATCCTAACTCCGCGGCGACACCGTCAGGCTCATCACTCAACGTCACCGCAAGGCCTAGTTCAGTGCGTTCCAACGCGTCCTTCGTGACGACGAACGAGTCTGAACGGACTGCGAAGAAGTTCACGCTCTATCGGACAGGCACTAGTATGACCTTGACCGACAAGCGAGTAGACAAGAAGGAGAAGAAGGAACGTCATGACGATCTTACACAGATGATGAACCGCGCAAGCAATTACATGACGCTGGCATATATTCGCATTCCTTCGATGACCCTTTGCCTATCGTACAAGGGCAAGGGCTCGCGCAACTTTGAAGACGTGCACGATCTGGTCTTCAAAATGCCAACACTGGAGTACCGCAACAAGACGTGGTCGAATCTTGACCTCGCTTTGCAGCTCAAGAAAGACGTGATCCGCGCCCTCATCTCGCACGCCGGTGCCATCGTAGGCAACAAATTTTCCCACCACCGCCCCAGCAAGACCCAACAGTCTCGTCTTCGCCAACTCGCCAACTCAAGCACCGTGCTCGGCGCCTCCCCCGACCCCTCCTCTGATGGTGCCTCAGCACGTGACCTCTCCCCAGGCGGCTCCTCAAACGATGGCGTGCGGCGCTCATTCACCTCCGGCCGCCGAGGCAGCATGATCTCGACCGTGTCCGAAGAATACTCGCTCCGCCCCGGCACCTCCGCCGACGGCCGCAGCACACACGGTTCGATCCTTGGCGGTCTGCGAAACCACCTCCATGACGACCACGGGCTAGGCATCGAAGACGGGCGCGCCTTCGCCGACGAGCTCTCTCGCGTCGACAACACGGAGCCCGGTCACGTGAACCTCATCCACTCCCTATCCAAGCACATTACGTCCGTGACGCCGTTTGCGGGCCACAGCCGGCGGGACCGCGCGAATAGCACGGGGAACACATCTAATTTCCCGTTCAGTCGCAATGGAAGTGTAGTTGAGGAGACCGAGCGGCCCGTCACGAGTTATGCCGAGGACGGCGAGACTATGAACAAGAAGCAGAAGGCGCTTGCTGTGGGGAAGAAGCTGCTGGGTAGGAACTAGACGGAAAGGTTTTAGTAGGAAAGAGTACGTGAGGTGGTATTGGGGCCGGACAGTATTGGTGCCGATTCCCATTACGATGAACAGCGAGCAGAAGAAGAAGAACAGAGTGTGTTGTATGTGAATCAGGGCGTCAGTTGTTGTATTGAAAAGACGCCTGTAATAGGATGAGATCCTCCATACATTTTTCAACTTCAGCATTTCCCAGCGTTCGTTCGTGCGTTCAATAGGGGAACAGGAGTGTTATTGTATATACTCTTTTAATTGCGTGCTGTGTGCTACGGCTGTGGCGATATAGCAGCACTGCAGGTCCAAATTCTGAGTTTTCAGGGCGTTGACAAAGAAGAAAGAAGGTGGGCGCGGGATTATAGACGAGCGAATTGCTCTGGTGTGCTTGAACTATTACTTTGTTTTTCTACGTGTGTCTAAGCCTTTTGCTTTCCTGGTTTGCATTATCCCACCCGTTCCTCTATCGCCTGAGTCCCTCGACTAAGCTTCGAATTATATGTTGGTTTCTGTGAGCTAGGAACAACTCGAAGGGCTTGGTCACTGGTCAGGGGTGGTGCTTGTACATAATATGAGGCAGACGCGATCATATATCCGTGCCACAAATCCGAGAAAACAGCAAAATCATGGAGAAGTCTCCGAAAAACGATTCCGCTTGTTGAACAAACCCGGATATGTCACTGGAAGAGTATCGGGTGATTGGTCCCCCCAAAGTCATCCGCGAGAGACTAGGCCTACATACCAAGACGTCTTGACCAGGAACAGATGTCTTGGAATTTCAGGAGCTGCAGCCATAGCGTGTGGAAGATCTGTACTCTTGCCAGATATAGCTGGAGGTGCGTCGCGAGGAAAGCGAGGCGGTGGAGCGGGGTCGCCAAGAGGACAACGTCAGCCACCCCGAAGTCCCCTTGCTTCTCTTGACTACTGGACTGTGTATGTCTCCGTCTAAGAGATCATTGTCATATCTTTGAGAGCTTGTAAAGTGATTGAAGTTGGGTAGAGAATTGAGAGCAGATGCAGATGCTACCTAGCTGGGATAGTAGGTACATCTGCATACTCGAGTAGAGAATTGGTCAATGTCAAAATAGACGCAGCTAGTAACGTGATGACGAGGTCCGCGGCCAATCAATTGACTCGGACCCTCGCGAACGGCCCGTCGTCCGAGGCGCTGCATGAAAATGCAAGGTGCATGCATAGACGAGGCTGGGGCCGCCAAAACCCCAGGCTACGAGAAGCAGAGCTTGTGCAACTTAAGATCGCCCCTGGGGGCTGCGACCTAGAATACCCGTTTCTCTACCATTCGTCCAATCCGCATATCTCGCTTCCCCTGGAAGGATCTCCAGGCCGGCATAAGTCCATTGGTCGACTCGAAGCATTTTTTGTCAGCCTCAGAGTCCCAGGACGCCATGGCTTTGTTTCACCAGCCTATCAAATTGCTCAGACACGCCCACCTGCCATACAAAGTACAGCTGCGCATCTGGTTGCATAAACATAGATGAACTTCATGGCAGGAAGTTTCAAAACTTCAGCTCCATCGTACCACGAATGGTAGTAAGCCCGACTCGGCTTGCAGGAATAGTTCAGCTATGGGGTCCAGGGGCCATGAGACTCTGTCTTGGGACAGCTCGCTACGACAAGTGAATGAATTCGAGCATGCGTACTGGTCAATGGCTTCACGAGTACGGCTCGGAGTCGGTTCCTGGAAACAGCAAGCATAGGGGCGCGTGTCGCTTTCCTCGCTTTTGGATTCTTTCGCGAGCTTTACCTGATATTCACCTGATCTAGAGAGCGGTCTTGTAGAGACCTGACCATGAGAGACTGAAGTATAAGTACCGCAGGACCCTCCATTGCCTGACCACCCATCCACTCCTCGATCTTCAACCTCCACCTCCATCTCTTCCCACTCAAACCCTGAAACCCCGTCAACCACAAAGACAACCCTCAGTCCGCCCCCCGCAAATTTTCACCATGAAGCTCACCCTCGTCCTCGCCACCATCGCCGCCACAGCCCTCGCCGCTCCTCGCGCCGCCGGCGAGATGTCTCCCGCTCCAGCACCCCTCGACGGCCGTGCCGATAACTGCTTCTTCCCCTCGCAGTGCTCAGCGTTCTGGTCCGGCAAGTGCGAAAACCACTGTGGCTCCCGCGGCTTCTCCCATATGAGCCGCGATGGATGCAAGTGGAACCCGATCAACATCACGCAGAAGTGCTGCTGCATTAGGAAGTAAGCTGGGGGCAAAAGCTGGGGGGGCTGTATCCATTACTGTCGAGGGATGTTATGCTGGAGGAGTTCGAGTTTTGCTTCTGTGACGTTCACAGCAGAGGTGTTGGAGGACCGGGATACGCCAGTATGGTTCGGTAGTCGAATTGATACAGTGCTCTTAAAACTTTGTACTAAGCTCCTTGAACGTCGAGGAGAAGATACTAAGCCTCGACTTCACTTTCTGTGATCGACTATCACTCCTCTCTCAGCTTGAGCACGACACTGCCCACATGCTCGTTAACAAATATCGGCACCGTGTCCGACACCATGTACCACCGCAGCTTCTGCATAACCTTCAAGTTCTCAAACGTGACATTCTCCATTCTCCTGTCCGAGTCAAACCCCAGGATCTGCGACAGATTCACAAATCCCGGATAACCGCTGCACAGCTCAAAGTTACGCAATGTAACATTTTTGATCCCGCGACCTGGCGCTGTTGTCAGCGTTCTTCATCACTCGAATGTTGAACAGCGGCCCTTTCGTGATCCGTTCGACGACAACTTTTTCAATCAGAACGTCCAGTATCAAGTTCTCGTCACATGCGTTGATTGCACTGTAGCTCTGATACCACATCTGGTTCTCACAATGGTCTAGGATATCTGTGTTGCTGATGTTGATATTGCGGAACGTTTCTGGTGCTCGTGGGCTACCATGTGTACTCATTTGGATCGGATGAGCGATATCTGGGAGTAGCGTGCAGTTTCTGATGCGGATGTTGGCCGTGTCGTCATAGTAGTCCCAGCGGTGCCCGTAAATAGCAATTGTGTCGTCTGAATCGCGCACGATGCATGCCTGACGTATTCTTAATGTCTCGGTGGGATCACTGACGCAATATAGGCGCTGGAGACTGCGTACTTCTTTGAAATTGTGAGGGTATTCATTGTCACTCCGATCTGTATAGTTCTTTCGGCAGATTTCAAGCATCGTGAGGCTATGCTTTTCGACACCAACGTCTATTGTTCGCATCAAGCTGCCCTGGTTGTGATGTTGTAGACGCGTACAGAAGAGTCATCTGTCGCTACAGCTATCTGCTGTGCTTGTTCCTCACTCCTGCCGGGCCTCCATGTGATCTGGTTGATGGTCTTCGCCGGCGCGCTCTCTGCGCCGACCATCGTCACCTCGACCTGCTCCAGATCATCAATCTTGGCACTGACAATGTCGATCTCACCGGTCTCTGTTCCGAATGCGAACCACATTGCGCCGTCCACTACTCTTGCGCTGCTGCCAACTGCAGTCACGGACGCATTCGCAGCGACCATACCCTTCAGCTGCACCTCCTCCCCCTCGATCTGCCAGATCTTGACCGATTTGTCTCTTCCTGCGGTCAGGAAACTTGGCTGCTCCAAAGGTGTCCATGCGCAATTCAAGATCATACGCGAGTGACCTTTGGGGTTTGCATGCTTCAACACGTACAACGACGCCTCTTCACTTCGCTCCCAGACAACCCATTGCCTATCACGGCCGACGCTGAGCAGGTACTTGTCGTCTGGCGAGAACTGCAACGAGGTAACTGTAAGCGAATGTGCCTTCAGCGGTGGCTTCACCTCCAGCCACTCCTTCGTGTCGTACAGACGAATGACTGCATGGTCGATCGAACTCGCTCGACAAGCAGTCGCAACCAGGCCTCCGTCACGGCTGACTGCGACCGCAGAGATCTCATAACCGTGCCCATACAGCTTCTCTGTCTCCGGCCAGAGGAGATGTCGAGCCAGGTGGTCTTCAAACGGCGGATGTGAGAACACCAGCGCAGACTTGCGGATAATGGACGCAGGATCGACAGCGTCGCGTTCGTCTTCTGCGCCGTTTTCCGCGTCGTCGTCGTCCCCGACAGCTTGTATGGCCTTGTTTGAAAGACCGAGAACAGGAATGTTCGCTGCGTCGGGGAGTTCAGCCGTGCTTTGAGAGTCAATACCACAAAGTTTGCTCAGCATGTCGGCGACACCCTTTGGCTCGTCAAAGACTCGTAAAAGCTTCTCATCGGCACCGGAAACGAACTGTGTGTCGTTTATTGCGTCGATGCAGTTGAGGTCGTACCCATGAATCTGGGGCCTGGAGAATTCGTGCCACGATGTAACATCATCGCGTTTCCACTCCGACAGTAATCGCGTTGTTTGGTCTTGCGATGTCGAAAGAAGGTATGCGCCATTCCTTGACCAGGTCACTCCTCTAACCTCCCGCACATGGCCTGTGATCGCGACTTGCTGTGTCCACATGTCTTCAGACGAAGCGTAAGTCCACTTCCTCCAGCTACCAGTCCTCCCCAGTGAGACGACTGTGTTACCATCTGGGGACCACAGTCCGATCCAGAATCCTCCGGCACTTCCGGTCGCACTTGTAGAGCCCTTCTGTGCACTGATTTCACCAAGTCTGGTCATGCACACCCACACCCCTGATGCTGGATCAGACTCCCACATAGCGAGAGAGTTGTCTTCCGAAGTTGAGAGCAGCTGCAATTTGCCTTCTCTGTGCCGCCATGAAGCTGTGTAAATCCAATCCTCATGTCCGAGAAGCAACGCCTCAAATGTGATCGAGTGCTTGGATGTCCCTGACTTAATCCAATGAGGTTTGTTGGACAGGGATTTGACAAACCCTCCCAGAGCGGGGTCGTTGAGTGCAGTGCTTGCTACGGGAAGTTCGTTGCCTTTGTGGAACCTCCAGAGGCGAATATACTTATCCTGACTTGCGGACGCCAGCAGCAGGTCACTGCTCTCGTCCGGTGTCTCGCGAGTGAAGTCAAGGGCGCGGATCCAGCCCTCGTGTCCGGTAAGTGTTGCTGAAAGATGAAACTGGGTATCCCGAGAAACGAAAATCTGAATAGTGGGGCGAGTGCCGGCAACAGCCAGAACCATGGAATCGGCGTCGAGCTGGGCAAGTGCGAGGATTAAGGGGAAATATTTTGGTGACAGAGTGATGGTCTGCACCAGCTCGACGTCGATGGTTGTGAAACTTTCATCGTGAACGAGCTTCCAGATTTTGACAGACCCATCTGATGAACCGGAGGCGAAGATGTCGGAACCAGGCAGAGTTGCAATCTTTGTGATGGGATTGCTGTGGCCTGTCACAGTCTTCAGGCAGACGTATCTAGATGTCTTGTCCTTCTGAGCGCGCCAGATACGGATTGTGTTGTCCGCTGCTCCACTGAGAAGAACAGAAACGTCCAGCGATGATGTACTGGGAAAGAACTTTACAGCATTGACAGCCTTTGTATGACCGCTCAGAATTGCATGGATCCCGGCAAGTTTCTCATCCTGCTTCTCGTCAACGATGTCCTATCCAAGTTCACAAGGCGGGCTCACTTGAGGATTCCACAGCGCGATACAATTGTCTGCACCGAACGCTAATATGCCAGAACCATGGACATCCCAGTCTGCTGCCGCAGGGTTCCTATTGCCGCCGACGCAGACGAACTCAGACGAAATGTTCATCTTGCAGTACCTTTGGTGTAGAGTTGTAAGCCCTGCGGCTAGCCATAGTCATCATCTCAAGGATTTCTTTGGCGCTAGATTCGCTTAGCGCGCCGATTTGAGCCTAGGGCGGAGTCGAAGTAGCCTGCGCGGCATTCACAGCGACCGGCTTCATGCCTGTGCTCGACTTTTAGGAAGGCTCGAAGTAATTCCACAATGACGGATAATACAGTATCGATTAACGTAGAGTTCAGGTTTGTCACGATACACTCTTGAGTTCATGTCTGACAGTCAAAGTGGGGGTTTGGAGCTGCTCTTTGCAAATCAGAAGAACTATGCTCTGTCCGTTCCGAATAAAGACGAGTCGGGTGCATCCTCAAATGTAGCGTTTCTTGTGAGGTATCTCTGCGACAATGTCATGAAAGACCCGAGGAAAGACATGTTTGTACTCGACGACACTGTGTAAGTCTTGAAATCGATTTTGCACAATCGCTACTGATAGACCAAACAGTCGACCGGGAATTTTGGTGCTCATTAATGACGCGGACTGGGAGTTGGAGGGTGAAGATCAATATGAGCTGGAGGAGGGCGATCATATCATGTTCGTATCGACGCTGCATGGAGGATAGCACGGGGCGCACGGTCAACAACAATGGGGCATTTGACTCAACGAGAAAGCTATTCAAACGCATGTGGTTCGTGGTTTATACATTTGTGTGCTCGATAGTGATCTGGAAGACCTGACGTGGTGGCGTTCCCCTCATGTGCCGTCGTGAAAGCGCGGAACGCGTCGTCGGCGTTGCACAACCATGACCGCCGACAGTTACTTTCGCTGCCCCAAACACACCCGCAGATCAAAACAAACGCACATACAAGACCCAGCCATGCAATGGCCTCTTCAGATGACGACGATGATCTCAAGCTCGCTATGGCGTTGTCCATGCAGCATAGTCCCTCGGCTGCGCATACAAACAAGGCGGTCATCGACCTTACTTCGGACGATGAAGGTGAGGACGAGGACCTAAAGCGAGCAATTGCGCTATCATTGCAAGACACTGTTAAGCCCACGGCTCTTACAATGCCTTCAGCCGCCCACGAGCGGCGACAGTCTGTGACCACTTCAACAATGGCAGAGCTGACTCCGCAGGCCGCCAAGCCTGGTACAGCACCGACAAACTTGACAAGCAATGCGTTCGTTCTGGACCGCAAGGCCATGGAAGCAGATCGACTCAGACGACTTGAAGAGAGAAAACGCAAGAGAACTCCGTCTCCAGACAGACCTTCCAAACACACGCCGAAAGTACTGGCGTCTGCAGCGCCGAAGGACGCTGTCAGCTCTCAGTCACAGTCAGACGCGGTATTGCAGTATCCGAGAGGAGCAATTAAGAGGACCTTCGCCACCAAGTTCCCTCGCACTGACGACATCACTATCGACGAGCTGCTGCAGGCGTCCACAGTCAACATTGCAGTCATCAGCTCCTTCCAGTGGGACGCCGAATGGCTGAGTCGCAAGCTCAGCCACACCAAGGTCAAGCAGCACTGGGTGATGAATGTGCGAGATGCAGAGACGCAGGCACGATGGAGGCGCGAGATGGCAGAGTCGGGCATACCCAACCTACGCATTCACTTTCCGCCAATGAATCAAGTGGTCGGACTCGCGCATGGCAAGTACATGCTGCTCGTCGGCGAGAAGAAAATGAGGATTGTGGTATCTACAGCGAATATGGAACCGGCGTATTGGGGAGAGGCGCTGAAAAAATGGCAGCCTGCTGTCTTGGAGAACACGGTCTTTGTTATTGATCTTCCGAGGAGAGCAGATGGTGCTGTCGGCAGTGTGCAAGAGCTCACGCAGTTTGGAAAGGAGCTGGTTCACTATCTGAACGCGCAGCAGCTCGATCCACTGATCGTCAAGGGCGTGCTCAAGTTCGACTTCTCGGAAACCGCGCACCTTGCCTTTGTGCACTCCATGTAGGTTTCTTACAAGATGTTGGTAGATGCATGCTTACGTGAAACAGTGGCACTCCTTCGGACGTTGCTGCGCACCCCACTGGCCTGCCTGGTCTTGCTAATGCTATCCAAAGGCTGCACCTCGACAAGGTCAAGGCTCTCGAGCTTGATTACGCAGCTTCAGCGTTGGGCGCGATTAACGAGACTTTCCTTAAACGCATTTACACGGCCGCCCAAGGTTTGCCGTTCGACACTGCATCTGAAGTAGCACCGAACTTTCAACAGAACATCCGTATCTACTACCCTACCGAGGATACCGTCAAGAGCAGTATCGGTGGACCCGATTGTGCGGGCGTAATTGCATTCAACAGACCGCACTACAACCCACCCTTGTTCCCAACAGACTGTCTCCGCGACTACGTGTCAACACGAAAAGGCATGCTGTCACACAACAAGCTCCTATTTGCACGAGGACGGCACGAGGACGGCAGGCCCTTTGCGTGGGTATACGTGGGGTCAGCGAACATGTCCGAGTCGGCGTGGGGCGCGCAGAAGGTGCTGAAGAGTGGGAAGATGGGCAAGCTGACGACGAGGAACTGGGAATGCGGCGTTGTCGTGCCAGTAGCAAAGGAGAGACTCGAGGTGCTGGAGCTGACAGACGACGCATTGCCGCCTATGAGCGTGTTCGACGGAACGATTGAGGTGCCGTTCGAGCATCCAGGGGAACGATACCAGGGCCGGAAGCCGTGGCTCCAGAGCTTCTAGCCCAAGTACAGCATGTGCATGATGTGTCATCATAGGCTGGAAGGCGGTGTCGTCACTGTGTCTGTCACGTGCCGGCTTGAATGTGCAAGGATCGGCGTCCCGGCAGCCCTCAAGTGGCTTAGTGCCCGGGGTCTTGGTTGGCAGAGGAGCGGACCAACACGGAGGAGGGCCGCTGGTGGTTGGTCATGTAGACTCCACTGGTGGCATCGGTGTTCGCGGGTGCCGGGGAGAATTTCAAGCTAAGCTGGCTGCTGGCAGACGGTCGAGCAGGGCGACGCAGGCATACCTGCATACCTACATACCCACGAGCAATCCATGTGCTGACCATGCCCGGCACCCTGCCTCAACACGAATCCTACGACACCGCCGTGGATGTGTAGCCGCCCATGCCCGCCAGCACGCCGTCTGCTGCCCGCCGCACACGCGCGGATGCGACTGCGTCCGCCGAGGCCGTCTCGCAGCACTTCTACCAGAGCGAGCGGCCCATCACGGCGCCCGTCCACAGCTGGTTCACATCGCCGGCGCGGACGCACCCCAATGCCGCGCAGGCCAAGGAGCTGCCGCTGCACCTCATCCAGCGGATCCTCACCTTCGTACCCACCTGCGCCCGCCCCATGGCCTCACGGCAGCTCACTGACGACGGCGGCAGCTCGACGATGCCGGCGACCTGGCGCGCATCACGCGCACCTCGCGCCTCTTCTACTACATGACCCTGCCGCGGCTGTACGAGGACGTCACGCTGCGCTCGCACCCGGAGATGCGCTTCATCGACGGCCGCCCCGCGGGCTTTGGCGGCGGCAGCCCGTTCGCCTCGGGCCTGAACACGCTCGTCGCCCGCAGCTTCACCGACTACGTGCGCTCGTTCCGCGTCGCCGGCGAGTGGCGCGAGCACGACATGGACGACTACAAGCAGGGCCGTGTGCCGGACAACAACATGATGCTGCAGATTGCCATGCGCGCCGCCCTCGACAAGATGAAGAGCCTGTGCTCCTTTGCGTACGTATCGTGGGCCTCACCCCCACCGCCCCTGCGCCGTGCACCCTGCCTTCCCTGCCCCGTGAACGCGGCTAATCTGCGCCAGCTGGGAGCTCAACACGAAGCCGCTGAGCACCGTCTACCAGGGCCTCCTCCACAAGCCGTCCCTCACCTCCCTCACGCTGCGCTGCCCAGCCACCCGCGTGCCCCGCCCAACTGCCACCGTCCCCGCGTTGCCCGCGCTGAAGACCCTCGTCGTCTACGACATCGACCCCCTGTGCTACCCGGACGACATCTCGCTGGTGCTGGCCAGCGCGAGGCAGCTGGAGAATCTGAAGCTGCACTGGAGTCCCCGAATGCGCGACAATGGCGAGGAGTCCATCAACCTCATGTCCATGTTCTCACGCTGTGTTGCAGCCAAGGTCGAGCTGCCCGTCAAACGAATGGAGATGTGGAACCTCTACACGCGTTTCTTTGGCGAGAGCAACGAGCACATCGTAAGCCCTCTGACCGTCTCGGAAATCACCATGATCAACTCGATGGGCTCTTCTGATCCCATGACCATCTTCCTTGACGACACCTGGCGACTGCAGCACAACCCCACCGTATATCCTAATCTCAAGATGCTGCGCATGGACACCATGGACAAGGATGGCGTGCGCACCCTTCAGCGCTACAACGGTCTCGAGCGCATGTACATTATCAGCAACAAACGAGGACGAGGAACTCCAAAGACGGAGAGCGTTGCAGCCACGCCCACCACTCCATCTGCGGCAACACCAGGTCAGGGCAACGGAAGCGCTAGCGCATACGGCACGCCCACGGCCAGCGAGCACTTATGTCGTGGCGTGGGTGGCGACTTCCTTGCCGTCGTCCAGGCGAACCACCGGACCTTGCGACACCTCCTCCTTTCCGACCTCTGGCAGCTTACAGACAGCGTGCTATTCAAAGTCTGCCAAACGCTGCCCAACCTCGAACAGCTGGGGTTTAGCAGCAGTATTCCTGCCCTCGAGTCGCTGCGCCAGATCATGGGCCTGGTGCCAAAACTCTGGGCAGTAAGGCTGTTGGTCCGGCCAGGCTCCGAACTCGCGGACAAAATCGGTAGCATGGAGGACATGCACGCCTTCGCCATCGCCACGGAGATGTGGAGGCCGGAATACAAGAACATACAGTACGTGGGTCTCGGCGACAACCTGGTGTACAAGCTCGGCAAAGTCATCTTCCCGCCCAAGGCCAGCCCCGAGGTAGCAAAGGGACACGAAAACAGCCTCAATGCGAAACGAGCCGGGCCCGTCAGGCACATTGAACGAGTCAGCAGGGAAAGCGTCAAGTGGATCGAGATCTGGGGCATGGACACAACAGAGTTCGACGTCTCGTTTCCCTCTTGACGCGCGCACAGGCGACCGGCCGGTCGAAGCACCGACGTAATAGTAATGGCGCGAGCGCTGGACGCGCGGGACTTTGGCGGAGAGAGCGAGAGAGAGAGGGAGGGCGAAAGCAGGAACAGACGCCCCCTTCGAAGCCGTTGTCCTATGGCTGCACAGCGGTCGTGCTCGCTGCCCCCCCACGCGCGGCACTGGAGAGTGACCCGGCACTGCACTACACGGCATCGCGCAGGGCATGACGACACGTTTCAGACGGCGACAGAGGTCGTTCACATTGCACATTGCACGCTGCGGGGGTGGATGGACCCGCTGCCTAGAAAAGGCAGAGCAGAAGCAGAAGCAGCAAGTAACTGCACGCAGACGATGCGGGGGGGGGGGGGGGGGGGGGGGGGGAGGGAAAAGAAAGGGGGGGGGGTTTTTTTTGGTAGTAAGACTTTGGACTGGAAGCGGGGGAAGGTAGGAAAGGATGGGGGGGGGGGAGTGATGCA